>JBAIZL010000006.1:118360468-118500468 GCA_036971475.1 Prosapia bicincta
TAACTTTTAGAATTGTATCAATGTTGGAGTATGTGTGTATCAATAATAGCGAAATTTAATTTGGGTTGTGTGTTGCTTATGTGTGGGGGCGTTTCTTCATACTTGACCTATGTAGAAGCTAGGGCAGTTAGAAGTAATAGCAATAACAACATAATAAAGTATCATTAAACGTCAAACTCTCCTCTGGTTTTCCCGAGAAGATATTTCACCTATACATCATTAACTTAATCCCTAAGGAACAGAGCTATATATGTGAGTGAAATATGTAATGCGTGAACTGGTTTCTTTGGATAAGTTAGGAACGGGAGTCACAGAATAGTAATTGTAGAAGGTCCGTAGCTATTTATGTAGCCTATAACTTTGCGAAAGTGATTAGAGTGGAACATGTTTACAAGGTAACATTTGTATGTAGTAGGCTACTTGTTTCCAGTTTTTTTTGAAAAAATGCATGAGCTTTTATTAATTCTTATAAACATAAATGTTTATTTAAATGTTTAAAAATAGCTATAAACATAAAGGCATAATACTAAATCCAAAACGATCTTGCTATGATAACATATGAAGAATCGATTACATTTGGCATGGATGATGCTTCGCCTGGACCTGAAATTCTTTCACGGAATTGGAAACAGGATAAAGGCATTTGTTGTAGTTGTTAGAAGCATATGTCTCCCTAGGGAGATCCCCGCTAACAAGTACAAAGGAATAGAGCAACAGGGTTTTATAAAATAACCCAAGCATTGCCTACGAGAAGCGTTAAATGCATTATTAAATTAAAGAAACTTATAAAATATATACATCAGCTAAACTGCCTCAGTTTGGAGATCCATAACTTTGCACAGTCATTGTATATGGTTCACAACTTCCTTCAAGGACTGAAGTTTCGCAATAAGATGAATATGTAATATAAAAAAATAAGTAAACTACTTCTTAGTTCAACAAAGAAAAATTAAATTTTAGTTACTTTTTATTTTATAATTTCATTTATTATAAATGTAAATAACTATATACACATGACAGATTTACAATAGTTCGTGGTAAAATGGAAAGCGATTTTCCTTGAAATCTTCCATTTTCCTGTCTATACATTATTATGGTGTGACTATCTTTTCCTTTTGTTCCTATATATTCACTTTAATTTTTTTTTTTTTTGGTTTCAACAAAGTGTAGCGAAATTTTATTTTAGCCATCGTTTACTTTATAATTACAATTAATATAAATATGTATATACATATGACTGAATCCCAATAATAAGTGACAAAATAAAAAGCAAATTTCCTTGAAATTTTCTATTTTCCAGTCTATACAGTATTATGGTGTTATTATTTTTGTTTGTTACTATTTATTCGCTTTAATTTTTTTCGTTTATAATATCTAAACCCAATGGCTGTTTATAACTTCTCGTTATATCCATCTCCTAGAGGATATACGAAAAAAGCGCCCAGCGAAATAAGCGACCAACACAGAATGTGCGAAACAAGCGCCCAACCAACCTGACCACCACCCTACCTAAGTACAAGGTCTTTGCACCATGGATTTCTATCCCCTTTAACGGAGTAGCGACACGTCGATGTAGGTGTCACTGTAGCCACTATTTCTGTAACCTTCGTTGTGTGATGATCGTGCTAATTTAGTGCTATATTTGTTTGTGCTATCAGTTTGTTTTCTATAATGGAACTTACTGCAACTAACAAAGGTAAGCAGTCCGCCCTCTATGACGGCTGCTCTTCTAACTTTAAACGACAAAATTTGGAGGGAACTATATTCTGGAGATGTTCAAAGCAGAGGTCACAAAGGTGTCGAAGTGACATGTCTTGGCTACGAGTAGATATTAATGTGGTGCTATAGATGAAACACGTTTGGAGGCAAAAAAGTCTTCAATCGGCGAAGAAGCGGGCCCGGGAAGAAGACACGGCTGTCTCGAAAATCTACAATCAGGAGTTAGTTGAGCTTCACAGCAGAGGTAACAGATATTCCAGCTCCACTTACTATAAAGAGAGTTCTGCAACAGCAAAGATGTAAAGGGTGGTTGGATGTATATTCTAAAAAAACAGACAATGAGATGTTGAAAGAGGTTTTTGTTTATTTCGTTGAAAATTGAATGGGAAGTGAGAAACACGATATAAAGCGATAGATCTGCTACAATAGGGGGGATAGGACCACAAATTCTGTTGGAGGTTGGAACAATAAACGTAATAGTATGTTTCAAAGGTCTTATCCCAAGATCAAAGAACTGATTCATTGTTTAAAAACATTAACCGGACACCCACCGTTCATGTTTAGGAAAACTCAGTTGATCACTGGAGGGAAAGCGAAAAAAAATCAAGTACAGTACTTGTATATAAAACTTGTATAATAAAATGGATGAGGTTATTAAATAAAACGATCAAGAATTATGAAGAAACCTGTGATATAAGGACTTGTCTCTGAACTCTCTCCTACCTACTAAAGGTTGATTAAGGAAACAGTCATGAAAAAATCAAAAGAAATAAAAATAATTTTAAACACATAAATATAAAAAAATGGCTAAGCTTCCTTAAGGCTGATTACGAAAGATGACAGTTATGAAAAACAAAACAAGTAAAAACGTATATATATAGAAAAATGTTGGCAGTGCATAAACATTAAAATAAAATTAACGACGCTTTCCCAAGACTGATTGTAAACACGCCTGAATGACAGAAATGTATTAATATCATTTAGGCAGTCCAAAGCCTGGTTAAAGCGTCAGGGAAATCAGAACCAGGCATTTGAATACGTTGAAATACCGGTAAAAGGAACAGAGTGCAGAGTACACATGCGCGGGTATTTTCTATACCCGCTGGGCACTTATTTCGTTGGGTGCTTTTTTCGCGACACCTTTATTTCATTATTGCATGAAACCTTTATTTCATAATTTCACTTACACCTTTAGGTACTATTTCTAGCTACGGGAATGTAGGTTTAGTGCTAAAGTGCTACATTTCGAACATGCATTCATTCAGTTACAATCCTACCTCGCCAACAGATTTAAAAAAATTAGTTATTGAATAAATATTTGAAAATACGAGTAAATAAAACCTCATTCACTAAAACCTCTTATACCAGGAATCTCCGATATTCGGACGGGGTAATATGGAAATAGCTTTCTAGGCATTTTGACTAGGTTATCAAATACATTGATGAGCAGGAAGAAGCATAGGCAGCCGATGGTGGAGAGATATTTTATCAAAGAAACTTGTTCAATGAAACAACCAAATCACCATCACATCTTTTATTTATCGAAACCAATAATTAAAGTACATATGTAGGCCTATGTACAGTACAGTATTAAGGAACTATACACACATACATGTAATTAAATTGTAGCTACAGTTTCTATATTGCTATTAAAATATAATTACAATCTTCAATATGTGTTACTTATTTACTGTAAACAATCACACATCTACTTGTAATAGGAATAGATAAGATTACGTAGTACATAACTACTGCATTTCATAGCCCCTCCAATATCCGGATTTTTCGTTATCCCAGCTATCGCTACATTGATCCGGATATGAGAGGTTATACTGAACTGTAGTAACAGCAATTGTCATCCACTACAGGTTAGAAAAATGTAATTGAACTAAATTGGACGAATAACGTACAATATATATATATATATATATATATATATATATATATATATATATATATATATATATATATATATATATATAGATAAAAAAATGTAAGTTGTCACTCATTTACCGATATAATATATAAAAAAAACGTACAATGAGAAGTAAAAGAATGCAGAAATTGGAATTTACCCCAAATCAATTACGCAGAGAGATTTTAGAGGTCTTATCTTCTTATTCAAATTGGGATTGCCACTTCTTCCCCCAAAAGCGTTCTAATTCCATTTATATATCTCGGGTCTTGTATTGAGTTAAGCCTTTTTTTCTGAAACAGTGGTTTCCTTTAAGCAAATATGCACCAATAAATACATTAGACTCTGCCCGAGGAAGTTGTCGCTAAGTAACTTGGGAAAATGTCACATAATTTTGTACACATTATGGTTCAGTCAATAACTTGTAAAGTTAAAGTATGTGATTACAAAAATTAGGTTTTAGCACTCAGGGGTGTGTTTACTGAATCGGAAACGTTTGTAGCCACATCTACAGATATGTTGAATTGAGAAACATTTCAACTTGCGTATTGAGAAATTACCTAAGCATTTGTCATAAACAAAAAATTACAATAGAGAATTTTTTCATTAACATCAAACTTCAATCCACAAAAAAAACGAAATAAAGGAAATTGTTTTGCGAAATTCTAAATGAAAATTTACAAAATAAAAAGTAAACATTTTTCATTTAATATTTATATCATAAAATAATGTCAGTAAAAAAACAAATTAGATGTTTAATAAATACAAATTCATCTGAAAATCAGAATTTCCGTTCAAAAATTGGACTTAAAATACATACCATATTGTTACCCTTAAATTATACATTTAATTATTTTGTATTGAGATTTATACTGACGCGAAATTGTATGTTAATGTCTATCCAATAAGCTTTTATATGGATAGCTATAGAAGTTTTCACTTCAAAAACCATAGCGTCAATTTACTGCTTGCCAAATGTATCATTTGTAAATTAAACACATGCCTTATCGCTGACGTACACGTAGCAACACTCAGTTTATAAAATTCTATAGTGACAAGTATCACTGCATCGGGGATAAACGTAATGTTTGTTGTATTACAAAACTTACAAGTTGTAGACAATTTACAGTGTTACAATTGTAAGAAAGGTAACTTCACAAAAATTGTGATACGATATATGACTATGACGTCTGTATTTATCTTACATCGGAATATCAGAAAATTACGACGTGGCCTAGTTATGAAGTAAATATTGACGCACGTTCAGAACAGACTTCTGCTGAAGTGATTGCCATTTAGGGAGTAAACATAACGTAAATTAATTTCGTGTCTATCCGTCAGAAGCGAAATATATGGCATTTAAATGTTTTACTATGTGTCGACAACTAGGGGCTGAAGTCTGGGAGTAACGTACATAGCAGTAAAATTGACCTTGCCTAAATATCGGATTCTATGAAACATTAGAGTAACACAAGTTTAAATTAAGTCCGTATGCGTAAGTAAAAATATCTAACATTTTATTCTTTAACTGATGTAATGCAATGGTGAATTTTACATTAAAAAACGTAAAATAAAACTTTTAAACTATTTAGAAATTGAAATAAATATATCTCAAATCAACTACGTGTAGGACCCAAAACGGCCTATCTTTGTATTCAAATTGTTCCCCTCCTCTCTGCCTCACAAAAGTGTTCCAGTTCCATTTATATGCGGGAATTACATTTTGATAACCCTTTTTGTCTGGAATTGAAACTTACTAAGACAATTATGCGTTGGATGGATAAATAAAATCCTGCTTGATCACTACGACTACTCCGCTAACAATATAGTACAGCCATTCTATTAGTGACGGAAATAGACGTCCGTGTAATTGGAAGAACAATAAGGCATCAATACTATTCCAAGGCTCACACGTCCAAGCAGAGCAAAAGTCTTGCTTTCAGTGTAAAATGCCTCATTTTGTCTTAATATAAATACAGAAAAACATCTAAAGCGAAAGTAATTATAAAAACGACATCACAGGAAATTAGAAAACGCCTTATAAAGGAATATGGATGTGTATTTATTAACTTTAAAATACAAAGAAGGAAATAACCAGCTGCTTGTATTTAACAGAAACCGTTTAGAAACCTGTCAGATGTGAGGAGTCGTGTTGTGTTGCTACTTCAATACAATTCCTGGTAGAGTTTACAATCCCTGGAACACAGACGTTTAAAACAAGTAAAAAAACCATACCAAGAGCCTTCCCCATGTTGTTGCTTTATTAAGAAACCAGCAGTAAAGGGATCGCTACAGGTTTACATCTCTGAGGTGAGGTGCATCTCCAGGGGATTGCATAATTATTTATACGCCATCACGTGTCATGCAAATGCACCAGGTGTGAAAATGTGTTTATATTTTACGGGTAGGACTTTATTTTGTTTATATTAGACGTAGTTAATTGTCAAACTAATACTAAAACAGATGTTGCGTTATTCAGGTGTTAAAAATGTCAAAGCAATGGTTAATTTTACATTAAAAAACGTAAAATAAAACTTTTACATTATTTAGAAATTGAAATAAATATATCTCAAATCAACTACGGTTAGGAGCCAAAACGACCTATCTTTGTGTTAAAATTGTTCCCCTCCTCTCCGCCTCACAAAAGTGTTCCAATTCCATTCATATGCGGTACTAACGTTTTTTTAACCCTTTTTGACTGAATTGAAGCTTACTAAGGCAATTATGCGTTGGATGTATAAATAAAATCCTGCTTGATCACTACGACTATTTCGCTAACAATATAGTACAGCCATTCTATTAGTGACGGAAATAGACGTCCGTGTAACTGGAAGAACAATAAGGGATCAAACCTATACCAAAGCTCACACGTCCAAGCAGAGCAAATGTCTTGCGTTTAATGTAAAATGACACATTCCTTTGTAACAACTATTTTTTACCAATAATACAGTAAATATAATTTTAAAATAAATAAGCAATCTGTGAAGCTATTCGGAATAAATTCATATGCTCTCTCCAGAAATACAACAAATGAACAACAAATTAAATAAGTTCTGTCCCACATTTATCAGCATACAACTGTGACCTTAAGCAAGTGGGCTACAGATATACCTTTCCAAATTCATATACAGTTAAAAAATCAGTATATATCTTTATTTATTATTGTATCAAAATGATGGTAGATTAGTGAGGGGAATGTTTATACTTTAGTTTCAATGTTTCCCCACCAAAATGTGCAGTTATCTCTATTCTCAAAAACTGCCGCCTGGTCTAGCGATTCATAACGCAGTCGAACTGCGTTAAGTCATATTACTCTAATATGATCCCTTTAAACTGAAGCACATAATTAATACATAAATAAATACACAAACAAATAAAATACCCAAAATCTACCTCAACTCAGCATCATTTTCCTTAAAACAAAATAATAAATGCAAAATATAATTAGAAAAGGCCGGAAATTATAAATAATAATAAATAATCAAACAAGGACTAAAAACATTACAATGACAGCCAATAATTATAAAGGAACTAGCCATCAAACACAAATGATAAATAACGAAAACAGATAACATAGTGGCTGGAACAACACTCTCCAAGACTAAAAACTTGCTCAGTCTAGAAAATGATACCAATATTCCGGATTGGTGATGTGACAGATCACTCTACCATCTAATGTCATCCGACTCCATTAGCTTACCATTGGCGTAATTATTAGGATTATATACACTTGGATGTATCACTATTTAAAGTATAAACCTTCAGACCCCCATTAAATTTTAATTTAGATTTAACCCTTTGCAAAAATCCCTTCAACTTTAGTAATACAAATGTAGAACGTAAAAATGTCTAAAACGAAAAAAAGTCATCACAGGAAATTAAGAATCGCAATATAAAAGAATATGCATGGCTATTAGTTATAAGGCAAGGAGTAAATTAACCATCTAAAACAGCTGATTGTATTTAACAGAAACCGTTTAGAAGCTTGTTAGATGAGATGAGTCGTGTTGTGCTGCTACTTCAACACAATTCCCTGTGTGATTTTATATCCCTAGAACACAGATGTTTAAAACAAGTAAAAAAACAAGGGCCTTCACCATGTTGTTGCTTTATTTAGGAACAACAGCAGCAAAAGTGATCGCTACAGGTTTATATCTCTGAGATAAGGTGCATCTCCAGGGGATTTGGTAATTATATATACGCCTTCAAGTGACATACAAATGCACCTGGTGAGAAACTGTGTTTATATTTTACAAAAGGGACTTTATTTTATTTATGTTGGACGTAGTTAATTGTCAAAGCAATACTAAAACGGATGTTGCGTCAAGCAGGTGTTAAAAGGGATGTATTGTCAAATTTAAACAAACTGTAAATGCTGAAGTAGCATTTAAATCTCAGACAGTCTTGCTAACGTTTGGCAATGCACAGTGCAACACTTTCTCGCTATGCCAGAGCTGTTAATACTTCATCCGTACCTCCTTCTAAAACTGAAATGACATAAATGTCAACAGAATTAAAAATAAAATATACATTTAATTATTTATTAATAATAAATTGAATTAAAATCCACAATAAATATTTTATAAATAGAAAGATATATTAGGCGTTCTCGTTATAAAACATCAATTTAGGTCACGTGACGTGTCCGAATGCGTTTTCTTTTTGTGCATATTTCTTAAGCCACATGACACATCATATTTCTTAACAACAACCCTCGTACCTCAGAATAGTAAACAAGTAATATAAAAAAATATTTTAAAGCAATTCTTACTGAAGTCAACAAAGAAAATCTTTTTTTAGTTCGTTTTAATTTTATAACGTTAATTATTTTATAAATATATATGGTTAAATATATAATGTTAACCCGTTAAAAATGATTGGTTACATAATTATTTCTGCGCTGTTATTACGCCCTCCTAAAACTGAAATGGCATAAATGTCAACGGAATCACAAATAGTCAAATGTTTTATTAACGATTGAAAATTTGCACCAGACATATATCAGCAGGAGAGTGTGAGCTAATAGAAGGAATTTAAAAAGGGAGCAATCAGTCAAAAATCTTTCAAATCAACGGAGATTTGCTAGAAGAGTTCTAGAGAGTTCTTTCTAGTAGCTACAATGCAAGTAGTTAATGAACCCACTTGGGGACAAAAAGTGTTGGGGGAAGTAGGCTTTAACGCACTAACATAAGGCTGGTAAATTGTATCTAACCTAACCAACCCCTAGGTAAAGGGTTGTCCTTAGCTACGTTCACGACCTTCCCCGGGTCGGCTCGGTTGATTTAACTGATATACAGACAGAAACTTTAATGGACATTGACGATCTAGATGATTTATTGATGTATTTAGGCTAATGGAGTCATTAAAGAGTGGTTTGTATATTATTCAAGTGTTTTGTTTTCACCACATAGGATCTTCTTTGGTGAGTTTTTATATATTTATAATATTTTCATGACATTATTTCATATAAAGATAACATTTCTAGTTATTTTTTACACCTTTAGAGGTGGGCCATACTAGATACCTTTGTGGCGACAACGTGTTCGGGTATGTTTTTAGATAATTTATATCTGTATATCATGGGGCGTGGCCTCACTTCGTTTCATTGGTCATAGATCGCCTTTAGGTGAGTAGACCACCTAATATTGCATCATTTATTAATTTAGCAGCATAAGCAAATTTTGAGTTTAGCAATCTTATACCCCTTGCCCATGGGCCCCGCATCAGCCAAAACATTTAGGGGTAGAGCACTCGAGTTAGGGTATCCTACTACTTGCCTAGAGTCGCTCGGACCTCGATCAGAGATACGTCATCAAATATATTAAAATAACCATTAAATCTTTCCAAAATTTACCCCTAACCCCTGGAACTACCCCCGGGGAAAGTCCTGAACGTGGCTGAGACCACCCCTACACCTAGGGGTAGGTTAGGTTAGATGCAATTTACATACGTTAGGTTAGTGCTTTAAGGCCTACTTCCCCCACCACGTTTTGTCCCCAAGTGGGTTCATTAACTACTAATGCATCAAAGAAAACATCAAAATATCACATGTCAGATGTAATATGTCGTTACAGAATAAACTCAATAAATTTAAATGTCTTTATATATGATAGTATATTATTAAATTTGGCTTAAATTTAAATTTAGAGATGTTTTTGTTAATTAAAAATCACTAGGTTCCCACAAATCACTCTGTATACAAAACGGAGAATGAAGTGATATATTCATATAATCACTATTTTCCACAACGTTAAATATTAATATAGTACACTCAAAATCTCACTACGCACTAGTTTACTTTTATATATAGACTAGTTTCAACGACAATGTCGTCTTTATTAATGTTTGGCTATTACTCAATGATGAAAGACACACTGTCGTGTCGTCGTCGAGACTAGTCTGTATGTATTAGCAAACTAGTTTGTAGTGAGATTTTCAGTGAACTCTTTTGATATTTACCGTTGTAAATTGTTCTCAAAATCAAATTCACAATCAATTTTAAATCAAATGACATTAGATATATAACTAGCTTCCCCATAGCTCGTCGTTGCCATACAGAAGAAATAGGAATGCCAAGGGAATCCTTAGATTTAATTTTTGTCATTTTACAGAATATAGATTTCTTATATTGGGAAAGCTTTATAAATAGTGTTTTATTTCTATTTATTTAGTCAAGTGCTTTGGAATAGACTGATTGGAATTCTCAATACAATTCTTATCCTCTTTTTGTACAAAAAGGTTTGCAGTTTTTACAAAAAAAACTGAATTAATGAATTCCAACCACGTACGATCTTTGAAAAACCACTACTCAATACATAAGAAATAATATTCTATTATAGATTACTGAATACATTTCAATCAGTATTTCTAGAACTTGAGCGTATCCCAGTGATATATATATATATATATATATATTAAAACAACATAGGTTATTCAAATACAAGAATATTTATTAATTTATATTCACAAATATTCTTGTATTTGAATAACCTATGTTGTTTTAAATTATTAAACAAGAAAACGTATTTTATATATATATATATATATATATATATATATATATATATATATAATACGTTTTCATGTTTAATAATTTAAAACAACATAGGTTATTCAAATACAAGAATATTTATTAATTTATATCCAAAGCTTTGGATATAAATTGATAAATATTCATTATTGTAATTTTCATTCCTGATGATGTTGGTACTGTTTGCCAACGAAAAGCTTTGGATATAAATTAATAAATATTCTTGTATTTGAATAACCTATGTTGTTTTAATATATACATATATATATATATATATGTATATATATATATATATATATATATATATATATATATATATATATATATATACTTTTTTTTAAAGTAAATTCCTACGTAAATTGACTAAGAAAAATATTATTTTAGTTTCTTTTAATATAAATGTGTATATACGTACGTATGTGAGAATTTTAGGTAATTACTGTACAGTAAATAAAGTAATATAGCTTGTGAGTTTAATTAACTATTAGGCAAACTGAACTTTTGTAATTTACAGTTCTTTTAACAGCAAATATAAGAGTAAATTCTAGGTGACTCTTACATATCGTAAATAAAATTACATTACAGCGCATAAAGTCTGTAAATATTTATAACTTAAAAATATGATGCAGTCTCGGGCAGGTGGACATAAAACTTTAGAGTGCAGCCAGGCGACCCATATTTTTGCTATTTTAAAGCTTATTTTTCCCGGGATTAAATGGCGGTATGCAATGGCTTGAGAATGATAAATTAAATGGTACATTGTCACTTTACAGCGTATCTGGTGCAAGTACCGCCGCGTCGTGATTAGCGCAATTAGGTATTTATCACGATTATGAAAGTTTTTAATAACACAAGCATTATTATTACAGTGTGAGGGAATAAATTAAGGGCATCTTCTACTGAAGAAGGCATTAGTTCAGTAGAAACAGGTAAACGTATGTGGACTGCAAGGGAAACTCCGAGACAGATTTTTGGCAACAAGATGTAGTTTGAAATACAATCGATCTTCATTTCCAGATAACAACAATCCAAGATCAAACTTTATTATAATTGATAATTTTTATATCATTCCCTAAACTTGTCAGTTATTTTTTTGATAGTTTTATCAAGATTTTGTATAGGTCAGGGTGTGGATTATATGATTTCTTGGTTTTGTTAATTTTGCAGACCTGATAAGTTTTGATAAAGTATGATCAAGGATATAAAAGAAGTATAATATATATAATCTGTATATGAGTGTATTTGTATTATAAACGCTTAACTGATGAACTGAAGTTGATGAAATTTGGAGGGATTGTTTATCATATTCACATAATGGTTCCTGTTACATTTAGTGTAGATCCATCGAATGCCCTCCGCCCTAGAGGCTTAGGATGGTTGATAAACAAATGTATATATGTATGTGTGTATGCATGTATCTTATGGACGCCTAAACCGCTGAACAGAAGTTAATGAAACTTGGACGGATCGATTAACATATTTCCAGGAAGCTTCGTGTGGCGTTTGTTGTAGATCCATCCACAGGGCTCTGCCCAAGAGGTTCAGGATGGTTCAGTGTACAGCTATCTATAAGTCTGATGTTAAACTTTATATCCATACTAGCGTTACTATCAGATCTTTTGACACTATTTTACGCTACTCTCTCCACACTGAATAGTTTTAGTAAGAAAATAAGTTTTATTTAAACAACGAAAAGTTTTAATAACTTATTGACGGTATTTATTAATATTTTTACAACTTGTATTTAAGTCGTTTGATAAAATGTTACATATGTGATACTTAGTTCATTTACCCAACACGGCATTTGTGCGTTGGTAGTAATTTTTGTAACGATGTCATATATATTCTACTTTTAAATAATTATTGAATTGGGAACAAAAAACGGAATTTTTCATTACCTTCGAATGTGAAGTTTTGGCGTTGATTCCTAAACCTATTATTCCAACGGAGATGCCATTACAAGTTTCACATAAGAGGAAGTACGTATTCAGATTAAGTTCTCCAGAGATGCAGAATCTTGTATAACCTCGTTTCTGGAATTGGAAAACTTTGTCCCAATAATGCCGGCACGAGTAAAAATCTCAGACAGTCGCGGTAATATAGAATAATCGGATGTAATTCCTATTGATTGCATTGTTGCATTGATATGCACACATAAATTATACTTTTAAAATTGAACACTGTTTTTTGTACTCACACGGATAAATTGTAATTCCATTGTTTGACAATTACTTTTTTTGTTAAACTCTGGAAGATGTGTTTTTTATTATATTTAAGTAATCGGTTTTACTGGTTAGGTAAGAGAGTATTTATGTTAAATCTATCGAGTTCTCGTACACCTCGAGCACCTTTCCTCAAATCTCTGTTCAAACGCTTGTTATGTACTTTTCTTTAAGTTAAGTATAACTTAAAACAATTGTAAATGCTTGATAAAGGAACTCTTTATCGTGCAAGGTTCGATACGACACAGTTCTATTCAAGACGTCGATCTAACGACATCCCTCCCGTCACTCCCGAAAGCTATTGTCAGTCAATCAGAGAAGGGTGAAAATTGGTGGACCCAGGAAGCTCTAGGATTTAGTTATCCATACTTAGGGTAGTATTGATAGTTTATTGTTTCTGATGAAATCTAGAGTACGTTAACAAGTAAAGTATAACTAGATCACTAAGCAATTTTGCTTCCCTGAATTTGTTGTGTCAGAATTGTTAATACACGAATAATATAACTACTGAGTTGTAGAGTGCTTTGAACTATTTTACGTGCGAGTGTTTTAGGGAGAAGGTGTTTGGGAGATGAAAGATACCATGGCAGGAGAAAGTTAGAGCTGGTTCTCCATAAATACAACCCACATTTGTAGGTCGGCAGAAAGAAAATAATATTAGGAAAATATAGTCGCCAAAATTTGGATCCATGTAGGGGAATTCATTGTAGATTTTAGTTACTATATATTTCAATAGAGTGAGATACTGTGGTCAGGGAAAAGCGAACGCAAAATTTATTGTTACAAGTTATATGATCCTTGACCATCATGTGAGAATAAAGTATAAGGTGTCGGTAGAATTACTTAAGTATTTACTTTGAAAATATCGTTTTTGTAAAGAAAACGTATGAATTGATTAGGACAAATTCCTGACTAATGTATAATGAGAAGTAAAGGGCCATAAGACACTTGCCACGCTAATTACAGTTTGAATAATTACATTTATTTCCGAGAGCAAAAGCGAAGGTTAGGGCACAGTTTTTGGAAATTCTTAATGAAGACATAACTTTAGTAGTAACTTAGTAGACGCTTGGGTCCTCTAACTGGGTCGCCTGAGGTTTTACCGCAACACGAGCTGCAGATAGGAATGTGGGAACAGGGATGTTGGTATTGTGCTGGATCTATGAAAGAATATCTGCAACACTTAATGTTTAGTGGGTGGTAAGGTAGAAAAGGTGTTTTTATGCTGGTTTACTTGAATCAGAGAAGGCTGGCTGACGTATTATCTCTATTTACCCATAGTTTGTCCTCATTTGTGCGTAGTATTCTTACTTGTTTCTGCGGACGTCCAGGGCAATGTTACTCCGATGCTTCGATGCCCATAATAATTTGCTGCAGCTAATGTCCAAATTGGTAGGAGTCATGACTCCCACGTAAAGACTTTAGAGCAAAAGATTTCTTATCAGAGCTGTATAGAGCCGCTACCCTTTGCACACATTTGTGGTTACTATCAGTACCAAGTGGCGTGATACTAGAGTCATTGGACGTACTGTATATTAGAGTACTGTTTATTCGAAAACATTTTTGACGTGGTTATTCGGATAAGTGATTTTTCGGATTAAAAAACGGGGAAAATGTTTCACAGTCATTTAAAACAAAGGAACAGTGAAACGTAATTACACATTAAAAGTAGTAGTCAGTAATATTTATCTTCAGAGTAACGACGACGTTCCGAAAGCTAGTTTGCAGCCTCATTGGCCCTGGTGTCCAGCCAGTTATTTAAACCTCATTTGATGAAATCTGTTTCAGATATATAACAGAATAAGTGTTTGTGTTATAAATCACAATACTATTAAAAAAAACAATATCTTTACTTTCACTTAAACAAATTAAGACTCTAAACATAAAGTAATAAGCAATGAACCTACTCAAAGTCCTTGGTCAATCAAGAATTGCGAGTGTATGTATACAAATAAAAAAATAAAATTGTTTACATGCTTATAAATAATAAGTAATATATTTAAAATAGCCATATAATTAGGGAAAAAATGTAAAACATTTTCTTTTGCCCTGGAAGCGGTATTCAAAAGTCTATTATTGATGCATTTCTAATTCCATAGCCTCATGCTAAGCTCGATCCACTGGCACCATTCTTCCTATTATTTAGGTTTATGGGAAACATTAATAACAAGGTAGCATTGAAAACGTTACAAAAGCAAAGCTCACACGCTATTGACGACATGAAATTTGCCTAGGCACCAAAGCACTGCTGAATGTACGCATTGAACGATACTTCGGTTAACCGACATGTCGGTGTATAACCGATGGTGAACTGTATTTACTGCATTACACCACATTGCCTCTGTTAGCAAACAGTAAACCGTTAACGTCAAACGTTGAGGTTGTCTTGATGAACGTCTGTAGAGCTACATCAACAATTAGTTACATCAACAATCAAAACCAAAAGAAAATTAAATGTTAATATTGTTATGATTTAATTGCTAGTGCTAGCTTAAAGCCACGAAATTTCTAAGATTCCTCAGAAGATACTTCCGAAGTAGTTCAAACCACTTTTTAGTGATATGTTTTGATCACCCGACTCACAGGTTGTTCCAAATAAGATTTTTAACTAAATATTTTACCTATAGACTTTAAAGTAAATTATTAAGGAAATATTTAATTATAGTGCACTTACTTTTATTTGAATGCAGACAGTCGTTTCGAGAGTGGTTTATCATTGTCGAAATATCAGAAATTCTTCCACGACGTTTTTGAAGTAGTTCAATGCAGTTTTTGTCAACTCTAACCGTAATTCCGGGTTATGTAACAAGTGGGCTAAGGTATGAGTTAAGGACACATTTGTCAAACTTCATCCTATTTGGGGAGTTCGCCAGTATAACCAAAACGTTGGTCGACAATCAAAAGAGATTTAAATGTTACTGTTTTCATGATATAAGGGCTCGTGCTAGACTAAAGCCACGAAATGTCTGAAAGTCTTTAGACGACTTTTTCGAAGTGTTTTAAAGCACTGTTTAGTGATATGATTTTATCACCCGGCTCACAGGTTGTTCCAAATAAGATTTCCGTCAAAATATTAAAACAATACACTTTAGAGTAAATTATTAAGGAAATATTTAACTACAGTGACACTTACTTTTTGTTTGAATGAGGACGAGAGTTGTTTCCCATTGTCAACTCTAACCGTAATTTCGAGTTATGTAACAAGTAAGCTAAGGTATGAGCTAATAACACATTTTTCAAATTTCATCCGATTTTAAACAAAAATCAGTGCTACTATATGCAAGTGATTATATATCAATATATGTAAAAGTCAATGCTTGTAAATTAGTAGCTCAAGTTCAAGTTAAATGGAAATAATATTAAACGTTTTATTTGAAACACTCTTTTGTGTGGTGTAGGAAAATAAAATTACTATTTCGTAATTTAAAAATTTTTTTTTTATATGTTATGTAATTTAAAAATTGTATAGAAATAAATACAAACACTCGCGACAAGTTTTTAGTAGAATTATTAAAATATTTTCAATAAACAAATTATTATTGTTATTCAGTAAATTACGAGTCTATCTAATTTTTTTTTGTAATTAGATGTAATTAACTGGGACGTACTGGACCATAGCTTAAGCTGGTGAAAGTAACATGGCGCGCGACCTGGAAAGGCGAGCACAGGCGGGGTTAAAGGTAAAGGAAGCAAACGTTCGTCCCACATTATAACATGAGGTATAGTATTTATATTACAGTGACGTAGATTTGACAAGGCCGAGAGGCCATTAGAAATATTATTTTATTTGATTTGTCATATTAACCAGATAATGTACATAAGGTTTCGAACAAATATACAGTGCGTGAGGTTTAACGGTGTCCCTCGTTCTGCTCTAGCATTTGACTACTATTCTAACTGAAAAGATTATACAATATATATACCGTCTCTTTTTATATCGCGTCTCTTTCTTTGTAGAAGCAGAGCAACACATTTAAAGATCATGACTATATCAAACTATTACAGTATTATCATTTAGTTAACTAGAGTTGTTTACACTTTAAACACGACACTGATGTTTTCTGAAGTGTTGAGTTTTGACCCCTCACTGCAGCCCAGTTCAGCCTATCGATCTCAAGAAATGTCTGTATACGAATGAATGTCGACAAATAGGGTAAGAAAATATACCAAAACTTCCATACTATTAGTCAACACTAATTTAATTTGTAACTGGAAAGCCGTCCTTCCTAACATATTCAGATTTGAAACTTTATGGTCAGAGGTGAACCTTTATGGCGAAAACGGAATATATCGCTAGAGCTGTTATCCCAGTCTACGCCATTATCTGAAGAAGATCCGTCATGGAGACATCATCATAAGATAAAATTAGGCTTTTTTTGTCACAACTAAGATCATGAGACTCGTATTTTTATGAGACAAATTTATTGTCATTTATTTTTTATATTCAATATTTCACGCAATTTTAATCAATTTATAAGTACATTTACTGTTAACGAGAAAAATATAATTTGTTAAAAACATATAAAAAAACACAAAAAACAACAAATTTTCTCTCCATTTGAAAGGTTACTTTATCATTGAAGTCTTTGCTGTAAACTAAAATACCAGAACCATATTTACTTATCGAGCACTCTTGATGTTTGTACCATCGTGGGAGAGTTTCAGCTGCGGGATGAGGCAAGCCAGGCCTTCTGAGACTAAGATTTAAGGTATACAAGTTTTAAGTTAGAAGGTTTTATTACTAGAAAATTTAAATATGTCAATATCATACTTCTGGCAGAAGAAATAAAATAAGGGATAGAAAAATAACTAAACCTTGTTCTGGAAATACAACAGGAATAGTGTGTAAATCATTGATTAGAATCAGAAAGTAAAAAATAAGTTTTAACATTTACATTATTATGGCAGAAACAAAACGCGCCTTCTCTAATAATAGTTATGTCGTTGATGTTGAAAGATTCACTATTAATATTTTTAATACACTTTTAGAAAGAGAATGTTCAATAAAAACAGTCGAAAGCATCACAATGGGGTTTAGAGTGCATCGATTTGATTGCGTCCCTATTGGAATTGATGATCAGTGACCGTTGCTTCAATCTCCCGAGGGCTTTGTATCCACAGCAATAAATCTCAAGTCACTGTTTTCATGAGATCCAATTTATCCACGGATATCGGTGCTGTGGGTATTCAATATTCAATATACGGGCACAGAATGGATGTGCCTTAATAAAAATCAAAATAAACTTAAAGTTACATTGCCGCCACAATCGGGCAAACATCTCTGACGTTGTAGTTATTTGAGGGCCGGCAAGAAGAGAAAATCTATAGAGAAACATTCTAAGTTTAATATCCTAGAGTAATGTATAGTATGCGCTGTTCCTATCGCTTTCTATGGGGAACAATCGGTACAATATCTTACTACAAAACATGTACAGTGTTTTAACTACACACAAACAATAAAACTATCGTGTAAAGAGAAATAGTAAACACTAATACAATGTTATATAATGTTTTAACTACACACAAACAATAAAACTATCGTGTAAAGAGAAATAGTAAACACTAATACAATGTTATATAATGTTTTAACTACACACAAACAATAAAACTAACGTATAAAGAGAAATAGTAAATACTAATACAATGTTTTATAATGTTTTAACTATACACAAACAATAAAACTAACGTGTAAAGTGAAATAGTAAACACTAATACAATGTTATATAATGTTTTAACTACACACAAACAATAAAACTAACGTATAAAGAGAAATAGTAAATACTAATACAATGTTTTATAATGTTTTAACTATACACAAACAATAAAACTAACGTGTAAAGTGAAATAGTAAACACTAATACAATGTTTTATAATGTTTTAACTATACACAAACAATAATACTAACGTGTAAAGAGAAATAGTAAATACTAAAACAATGTTTTATAATGTTTTAACTATACACAAACAATAAAACTAACGTGTAAAGAGAAATAGTAAATACTAAAACAATGTTTTATACTGTTTTAACTATACACAAACAATAAAACTAACGTGTAAAGAGAAATAGTAAATACTAAAACAATGTTTTATAATGTTTTAACTACACACATACAATAAAACTAACGTGTAAAGTGAAATAGTAAACACTAATACAATGTTTTATAATGTTTTAACTACACACAAAAAATAAAACTAACGTGTAAAGAGAAATAGTAAACACTAATACAATGTTTTATAATGTTTTAACTACACACAAACAATAAAACTAACGTGTAAAGAGAAATAGTAAACACTAATACAATGTTTTAACTATACACAAACAATAAAACTAACGTGTAAAGTGAAATAGTAAACACTAAAACAATGTTTTAAAATGTTTTAACTATACACAAACAATAAAACTAACGTGTAAAGAGAAATAGTAAACACTAAAACAATGTTTTATAATGTTTTAACTACACACAAACAATAAAACTAACGTGTAAAGTGAAATAGTAAACACTAATACAATGTTTTATAATGTTTTAACTACACACAAACAATAAAGCTAACGTGTAAAGAGAAATAGTAAACATTAATACAATGTTTTGTAATGTTTTAACTATACACAACCAATAAAACTAACGTGTAAAGTGAAATAGTAAACACAAATACAGTGTTTTATAATGTTTTAACTACACACAAACAATAATGCCAACGTGTAAAGAGAAATAGTAAACAGTAATACAATGTTTTATAATGTTTTAACTATACAAAAACAATAAAACTAACGTGTAAAGAGAAATAGTAAACACTAATACAATGTTTTAAAATGTTTTAACTACACACAAACAATAAAACTAACGTGTAAAGAGAAATAGTAAACACTAAAACAATGTTTTATATTGTTTTAACTAAACACAAACAATAATACTAACGTGTAAAGAGAAATAGTAAACACTAAAACAATGTTATATAATGTGTTAACTATACACAAACAATAAAACTAACGTGTAAAGTGAAATAGTAAACACTAAAACAATGTTTTATAATGTTTTAACTACACACAAACAATAATACTAACGTGTAAAGTGAAATAGTAAACACTAATACAATGCTTTAAAATGTTTTACCTACACACAAAGAATAAAGCTAACGTGTAAAGTGAAATAGTAAACACTAATACAATGTTTTAAAATGTTTTAACTACACACAAACAATAAAGCTAACGTGTAAAGTGAAATAGTAAACACTAATACAATGTTTTATAATGTTTTAACTACACACAAACAATAATACTAACGTGTAAAGAGAAATAGTAAACACTAATACAATGTTTTATAATGTTTTAACTATACACAAACAATAAAACTAACGTGTAAAGTGAAATAGTAAACACTAATACAATGTTTTATAATGTTTTAACTATACACAAACAATAAAACTAAGGTGTAAAGAGAAATAGTAAACACTAATACAATGTTTTATAATGTTTTAACTATACAGAACCAATAAAACTAACGTGTAAAGAGAAATAGTAAATACTAAAACAATGTTTTTTAATGTTTTAACTATACACAAACAATAATACTAACGTGTAAAGAGAAATAGTAAACACTAATGCAATATTTTATAATGTTTTAACTACACACAAACAATAAAACTAACGTGTAAAAAGAAATAGTAAACACTAATACAATGTTTTATAATGTTTTAACTACACACAAACAATAAAACTAACGTGTAAAGAGAAATAGTAAACACTAAAACAATGTTTTATAATGTTTTAACTATACACAAACAATAAAACTAACGTGTAAAGAGAAATAGTAAACACTAAAACAATGTTTTATAATGTTTTAACTATACACAAACAATAAAACTAACGTGTAAAGAGAAATAGTAAACACTAAAACAATGTTTTATAATGTTTTAACTATACACAAACAATAAAACCAACGTGTAAAGAGAAATAGTAAACACTAAAACAATGTTTTATAATGTTTTAACTACACACAAACAATAAAGCTAACGTGTAAAGAGAAATAGTAAACACTAAAACAATGTTATATAATGTTTTAACTATACACAAACAATAAACCTAACGTCTAAAGAGAAATAGTGAACACTAATACAATGTTTTATAATGTTTTAACTATACACAAACAATAAAACTAACGTGTAAAGTGAAATAGTAAACACTAAAACAATGTTTTATAATGTTTTAACTATACACAAACAATAAAACTAACGTGTAAAGTGAAATAGTAAACACTAAAACAATGTTTTAAAAGGTTTTAACTACACACAAACAATAAAACTAACGTGTAAAGTGAAATAGTAAACACTAAAACAATGTTTTAAAATGTTTTAACTACACACAAACAACAAAACTAACGTGTAAAGAGAAATAGTAAATGCTAAAGTTTTCTTGAAAATGTTCTCTGTCCTGACACAGTCAAACTACACATGGCCACTGGCTTTGGAGTAGCGTTCACAGAGATTATTCCTAGTCCCGGCAAATTTTTGATGTGCAAAATCTGCAAAGTTTTCTCCGTTGTGGGACTTTTGGTGGGTCTTGTTGAATATAAGATGGGAGCCGCTAAAAGTGAGTCAAAACAAGTAATGCGATCGTCCCTCCGAGGAGGGTTTCACAAGGTGCGAGATATAAGCAAATCCATAACGAAGATGCGCCTGGGAAGGGCGTTGTCCTATCATAGTGAGTAGTGAAGTAATTTTAATAGTGTATGCAGCTGCACCAAGTTGCATAGTAGATGCACATTGTTTACACCAATACGTTAAACAATCCTATTAAACAAATTTAAAACTTGAAATAAAGAATTAAAAAAAAATATTTTCATTTGATATAAAGTAAATTTTTGAGATATTCTATTGTTTTAAATACCAAACATATTTTCCTCAAATAATGTCAAGAAAATGACAGATGCTTAGAATACGTTAAAAATCTTAAAATGTTTATTCTACTAAATCAATTTCTTTACAGGTCTTTTAATTAAAAGCTTCAATTTTTTCATAATTTCGTAATACCTCCTCCTTATTTCCTTCAAAACTAAAATGACATACATCTCATAGGAAATCACAAATAAAACAATAATTCAATTATTTTTTACAAATAAATTGTTTACAAACACACAATGTTATCAGAAGAAAGATGTTTGGTGACTTTTTATGTCGTTGATCAATTTATAAAACATAAATTACTGTGTATCAAAATTATTTTCAAATTGTATTATAATTCACTGAAGATGATAATCCTGCTAACGAAACGTGTTTATAAATGTAATAATTATTATGAGTTATTGTTCAATTTATTAATAATAAATACTTGTATCGTAAGTTGGCTGATTATATTGATTCATTTTCAATGGTTTGAAAAATATTACCTTTTGTTGTTGTTATAGAAAAATATATTATAAAAATATTTTCTAACTATTCTAGAAATATATTTCAATAGTTTATTAATGTTGTAACTTTAATCACTCCTATTAAATTTTTGTGATTTTCTGTTGTCGGTTAAACATTTTAAAGGAAGTAATTTCATCGGATGTAAATATATATATTTTTAAATAAAACCTTAATTTATCAGAGTCAATTTTTTTACCCTTTTCTACTTGTAACTTTAAGTATTTATTGAGTAATAAAAACGTCACCGACACTATTCTTAATATAATTACAGCGTTGCACCTTCTCATGATTTAATGGGGTTTTTATAGGGATACGGAGAGAAGAGAACAGGGGAAGAGATAACTTAATTAGCCTGTTGATTTATGCTTCCAAAAATTGCGATCCGGAGTTTTAATGGGCTGAATATATTAGGTTGAGGAACGGCTGTGTTAATGGGGCTGTAAAGCCACCAGTGTAGGGGGGGAAGTAACCGTAAATTGTAAAAACTCGAAGATAATTGGTATTACGTAAAAAGGAATATGTTATAATAATTAAGTTACATTCGATAGTTTGTTGTGCTGTAGAATACTCGAGAATCGTTGAACATATCCTTCTTGATGAAGAAATGTATAAATATTTATTTATGAAATTGGAATTTATTTATGTATATGTGATTGTTCGAAATTGTTATTTGTGTATTGATAAATTCCACAAATATTGTTAAAGTATTCCTTCGAATGTGGTCATTGACCTTCTATTGTCTGTAAACACCGAGGTTAGATCAATAGTCTAGACTCTGAATAAACCACAAGGGTTCTAGTGGATGTAAGAGAGTGGACTTTCGTCTCGCTGCAGTTATGTCATATCCTGAATTCCCTGCATTCCAGTTAGTTTTATTAGGGGTAACTTTAAAAAAAAAAACTGTAAATAATTCTTGAATTTATTCTGAGGAATATCAGGTACTAAACGGACATTTAAAATTTTAACAATCCTTTTGAAACAACCTGTTTTGTTGTAGATACCAACTTTGTGCTAGGAGATAAAACCCGTGAATAGAATGGCATCAATAGAACGGTACCAAGGGATGATTAAAAATAAAATATTCATCCCCTTGAAACCTTCTGTTTATAGAGCCTTTCACGAGAGTTCGGTGTCTAGTTACCTAAATATGCGGTTTATAAATAAATAATACCGGAGAACAGAGGCGTTTAGAGCTATAAAATAAATCAGGTTCTTTCAGAAATGTTAGTATTAAAGCATAGTTGCATTTTTAATAACTAGTAATAAAATATTTGCAGTTTTTGTGTTGCACATCTTGAGGCGTTTTTTATAAAATATTTTATATGATAACACGAAGCAAAAACGCTACCTACTAATATTCTTCAGAAGACGCGTTTCGCACTAGATCCGTTCATTGTTGTGAGGCACAGACAAGATTGTTGGTCAGGTGTATCGTATTATTGTGAGTATGTGGAGTTTTTGTGTTCTGTGATGTGTCATTGTCCTTAGAGTAGTTGTTAATTATGTGTTCAAATACAGTTGTGACTGTGTTTTGTCGTTTGAAATGTGTTGTGGTGGGTTTTTGTGGTATTTGTATGTTTTAAAGTTTTCTGTTGTGTTAAGTCTATTGATTGTTTTTTATGAAACGTGTAACTTTTAGAATTGTGTCAATGTTGGTGTATGTGTGTATCAATAATAGCGAAATTTATTTGGGTTGTGTGTTGCTTATGTGTGGGGGCGTTTCTACATACTTGACCTATGTAGAAGCTAGAGCAGTTAGAAGTAATATCAATAACAACATAATAAAGTATCATTAAACGTCAAACTCTCCTCTGGTTTTCCCGAGAAGATATTTCACCTATATATCATTAACTTAATCCCTAAGGAGCAGAGCTATATATGTGAGTAAAATATATAATGCGTGAACTGGTTTTGTTGGATAAATTAGGAACGGCTGTCACGGAATAGTAATTGTAGAAGGTCCGTAACTATGTACAAATTAACGGCTAATTTAATTAGCCTATAACGAAAGTGATGAGAATGAAACATGTTTAGAAGGTTACAATTGTATGTAGTCTCTTAGAATCCTTCATTATCGCATGAAACCTTTGTCTTATAATTTCACATACTTCTTTACGTTAGATTTCTAGCTACGGGAATGTTGGTTCAGTGCTAAAGCGCCGGATTTCAAACATGTAGTCATTTAGTTTGAATCCGACCGAGGCAACAGATTTTAAAAAAATAATTGTTTAATAAATATTTAAAAATACGAGAAAATAAAACCTGGTTTAGTAAAACCCACGACGAAACATAAGCAGCCGATCTCTATTCTTTCCAAGGTGGAGAGATATTTCGTCAAAGAAAAGTGTTCAACAAACCACCATTACATCTTTTTTTTTACCTAAACCTACAATAATTCTACATATCTATGTACAGTACAGTAATGAGGATTTTTACATACAGGCATGTAGCTAAATTGTAGTTACAGTTTCTATATTGCTATAAAAGTAAATTAAAATTATATTAATGTGTATAAATATATTAAATATTAAAAAAATTATAATTAAAATATAATATATGAGCAAATGCTCATTGTAAGAAGTTTAAATTAAGTCCGTATGCCTAAGTAAATATGTCTAACAATTTATTCTTTAACTGATATAATGAAAACGAGAATTTTACATTAAAAAACGTATAATAAAAATTTTAAACTATTTAGAAATTGAAATAAATTTATCCTTAAACAACTACGCGTAGGACATATCTTTGTATTCAAATTGATCACCTCTCCGCCTCACAAAAATCTTCCAATTCCATTTATATATGGGTCTTACATTGGGTTAACCCTTTTTGTCTGGAATTGAAGCTTATTAAGGCAATTATGCGTTGGATCCATAAATAAAATCCTGCTTGATCACTACGACTATTTCGCTAACAATATTGTACAGCCATTCTATTAGTGACGGAAATAGACGTCCGTGTAACTGGAAGAACAATAAGGCATCAAGACTATACCAATGCTCACACATTCAAACAGAGCAAATGTCTTGCGTTTAATGTAAAATGCCACATTCCATTGTAAAACCTATTTATTTCGAATATTACAGTAGATATAGTTTAAAAATAGACAATCTGTGAAGTAAATTCATATGTTCTATACAGAAATACAACAAATTAAACAAGTTCTGTTCCACTTTATCATTATACATCTGTATTTAAGCAAGTTGGATACTGGTATTGCCCTTCCAAATTCATATGCTTAGAAGATGATTTGTTTTCTATCATATGATTAAGATTATATATACATTTAGGTGCGTTACTATTTAAAGTATACACCCTCAGACCCCATTCGAATTTAGATTTAACCCTTTACAAAAATCACTTAATGTTTCTTAATACGAATACAGAAAATTATCTAAAACGAAAACAATTATAAAATTGTCATCACAGGAAATTATTAAACGCCTTAGAGAGGAATAGGGGTGCGTATGTATTCTCTTAAAAATCAAAGAAGGAGATTAACAATATAAACAGCTGCTTCTATGTAACAGAAATCGTTTAGAAACTTGTTAGATGAGGTGAGTGGTGTTGTGTTGTTACTTCAATACAATTCCCGGTAAAGTTTTATATCCCTGAAACACAGATAAAACAAGTTAAAAAACAAGCGTCTTCCCCAAATTGTTGCTTTACTTAGGCAACCAGCAGTAATGGGTTCGCTACAGGATTACATCTCTGAGGTGAGGAGGCCCTCCAGGGGATTGGGTAATTATTTATACGCCATCACATGACAATCAAATGCACCTGGTGAGGAATGTGTTTATATTTTACATAAAGGACTTTATTTTATTTATATTGGACGTAGGTAATTGTTAAAGGAATAGTAAACCGGATGTTGTGTGAACCAGGTGTTAAAAGGGATGTATTATCAATTTATACAAACTGTAATTACTAAAGTAATATATAACTGTCAGACAAGTCTTGATAATTTTTTCCTAAGTAAGGTTTGCCTGTGCACAGTGTTATGCATTAGCGCTATGTTACAGCTGTTAGTAGTTCCTCCTAAAACTAAAATAACATAAATGTCAACAGAATCACAAATAAAACAATTCAACCGCTTGGTTTCGTGCAGAGGACGTAAGTAATAAGGCATTATAATTACTGAAGACGCATGTTTGTTTCTAGCACAGTTTTGTATGGTAAAGTTTATAAAATCATTTAATAATACATTTCGTTAACACTAATCTGAAGACGCAAATAACTAAATCGAAGAACGTTTGAAAGGGATTGTTTAGTAGACGTTCTAATCCAAAGCATCAACGCAAGATAGCACTCGAGAAAAACCCAGATAATTTCCTCCTATTTACATATTTAATTAGTACATAGAGAATTTACTTTGAGCGTTACAGGATTACAGGGGTTACGTAAATCTAGGTAGCTATATCAAAGGATTTGCAATTTCCTGCTTATTGCAGACTTGGCAGTTTGATGCTATAATTACGTTATGACGTGGCTTAGGTTATTGCTGCTTAAAGTATGGTTTCCAAGTAGAGCACAGTTCCCTATAAATAGTAACTTTTAGAAGGAGAATCAAATAGACCGAAAGTAATTAAACATAATATTGGATACGTTCCGGGAACTGCTTAATTGGTGTTAAAATATATGTCTTTGAAAAATAACTGCTCAAAAACAGGAAATAAATTGGAAATGTTAAACTTGTTTAAGGAGTGAATTTGATGAAAATTGTATTGAGCAAATTTTAAAATTTGAAATATAGATTTTGAATATTCATTTAAATATTATGATTAGCTATAAAGTGTGGAACATTTTTGAGAAATTGGATTGTTTTAATACCAAACAAATTCCCCCCTATTGTGATTAAAAAATGACAGACACTTACAATAGGTGAAAAAACTTTAAAACTTTCTTACTACCACTGTCTCTCTATCTAGTCCACTATCTGTACCACTATCTCTCCGACAAGTCTACATAAGGTTTGTCTAAGCAGAGTACTATGCGATTAATTGTCATACACTAAAGGTTTAAAATATTGTATTTTAACTTGATTAGATGAATAGAAACGTATTTTATTAACGATTGAAACTTTGTGCAATATATATAAATATATATATCATATTAAAATAACATCATCAACGAACAGATAAAAATAAAATCAAAAAACGACAAATTATTCAATCTAATAGACAATATAAACCTCAAGACGAACGTTAAAAACTCGCACAGTGCAGTGAAGCTAAAAATAGAAGTTAACGGTACATCAAGGTCAACGACAGATTCCACACAGCTCGCAGTCCAAAATACGTTCAGTATGCCGGAAGATGGAGGCACTTACTAGTCTCTGAAAGTACTCGCATAAATACCAAGTAAGATTCTTGTTTAAGTACATAAGTGAAAGTGATAAGTATATACAAGAAAACAGTGTTGCATAATCTACAAATATATATATATATATATATATATATATATATATATATATATATATATATATATAAGGACAGTGTTAGCTAATAGAAGGAACTGAAAAAAAATCGATGTGTATCTTTCTAAACAAAAACTATTATTTCAAATTTTGAGTCCATTATTTTCAAACAGTATGCCCCCGTTAGCACAAGAAAACATAATTATTTGTAATATATTTGATAACTAATATAGTAAAGACGTTTTCAACTTACAGTATCAGTATTTTAGGTAATTAATGTACAGTAAATAAAGTAACATAACCTATGAGTTAAATTAACTATAATGAAAACTAAACTAAACACAAATCAATGAGTAAAACCATGTTTTCAACTAATTTGTTTTATATATCAATGTAAATGACTGACTGCTCGGTCAGAAAAGTAGTAGAACTTTTAAAGATTTTATTTTTAAAAATTGACTTAAGCCACAATTTCTATTCACAAATACACTGAAAAATGTGACTTTAAAGCAAGTGGCTCGTATAGGCTGAGGAAAAACATTGGGGAATTTTAGGGTTTTAGTAACCCGGAAGCTTGTTTTGTTTTAGTAGCCCGGTCGATCACAAGAATTTTGTTATATAATAATTCTTATTTCTTTGCCTCTTATTATTTATCAACTTAGGTTACTTTAGACGTAAATCAAGACAAACAAAACGAGAACACAGTAATGCTTTTTATTTTAATATAACAATATATTCCACAAGAACTTCAGTTATTTACTGTTCATTTAACAGCAAATGTGAGGGTAAACTGTATAAGACTTACATATCGTAAATAAAATTATATTACAGCGCATAAAGTCTGTAAATATTTATATCTTAAAAATATGATGCAGTCTCGGGCAGGTGGACATAAAACTTTACAGTGCAGCCAGGCGACCCATATTTTTGCTATTTTAAAGCTCATTTTCCCCGGGATTACATGGTGGTATGCAATGGCTTGAGAGTGTGCATAAATTAAATGCTACATTGCCATTTTACAGCGTATCTTGCTTATCAATTGCGTCGTGCTTAGCGCAATTAGGTATTTATGACGGTTATGAATGTTTATAATAGCACAAGCATTCATATTACAGTATGAGTGAATAAGGTTAGGGCATCGTCTACTGAAGAAGTCGTTAGGTCAGTAGATGCTAATAATCCAAGATTAAACGTTTTTAATAATCGATCATTTTTTATATCATTCCCTAAACTTGTCAGTTATCTACTTATCTATGTTATATATATATATAAAGGAATGTTGTGTGTATTTGTATTCCTGTGACGTTTAGTGTAGGTTCATAGGCAGTGCTAAGCACCAACGGCCTAGGGATGGTTCAAAAACAAATGTATAAATGTATGTGTGTTTATATTTATCCTATGGATGTCTAAACCGCTGAACATAAGCTAATAAAATTTCGAAAATATTTTAAAACATATTTCCTGGAAAGCTTATGTAACGTTTGGTGCAGATTCTTCCAAAGGCCCCCCCCCCCCTAGAGGCTAAGGATAGTTAACAAGGAAGTTAAAACTTATCTTTGTTTGTGAGTATGTATGTATCTTATGAATGGCTAACCTGCTGAACAAAAGCTAATGAACTTTGGAATGATTGTTTAACATATATCCAGGATGCTTTGTTTGACGTTTGGTGTAGGTCCATCAACAGGGCTCCGTCCCAGAGGTTCAGGATTGTTCAGTGTACAGCCATCTAAGAGTCTAATGTTAAAATGTATATCCATACTAGCGTTACTTAATTAATTAAAATAATAATAAACATAATGTAAAAATTAAAATAAATAAATTAATATATTAATAATTAATTATTTAAAATCTTTTACAATTTGAATTTCCAAAATCTGTGCAACGGAACCAGACTAACCACAAAAAAACTGACCCCCAACTTGATCCTCGCATAAATCATGGGTGACAAGGTCAAAGGAGAGATGGTCTTAATTCAATGAATACCAATGATTTCATCAGATCTACCCATTGATATCAAACGACTACAATTTCCTTTGCGTCCTGGATTATCAATATCCATGTACAAGGTACAAGTACAATCACAGACCATTGCTGGATTAAATTTGAAACATTCTAACTTTTATCACATACTATTATATGTTGCGTGCTCATGTTTTGATACATCTAAATGTATATGTATATATACCTAATGTAATGAAGAAAAACATTGTCTTATTAGAGAATATAATTTCACGCGCAGCAACGTGCGCTGTGTAACGCTAGTATTTCAATTAAATCCCTCATAAAATTGCACATATTTACTGGCACGTGACATTACTATTTACGAATTGGTAGTAGTTGCATAGCTTGTCAGACGTCATGGGAAATGCACACGTTGCAGATAAGCCTGTGTCGTTAGGTCATCTCAACTATCGTGATGTTTTGTCACTATTTTACGCTACCCTCTCCATACTGAATAGTTTTATTAAATAAATAAGTTTTATTTGTATAACGTAAATTTTTTCATAAACTATTGACGGTTTTTAATTATATTTCGATCACTTATATTTAATTATTTTGATACATTTTCACGTTTATGATACTTTCATAGTAGTTTGTAGTAGTTTTTGTACAGATGATTATATATATTAATATATATATATATATATATATATATATATATATATATATATATATATATATATATATATATAACTAAGTCAAAATACGAATACAAGAATTATAATTTCATTTACAATTCTCTTCATTAACACAAGAATACATATTGCGATATATATATATATATATATATATATATATATATATATATATATATATGTAGTACTTTTAATTAATTATTGAAAGGGGAACATAGAATGGAATTTTTTATTATCTTCGAATGTGAAGTTTTGGTGTTGATTTGACGTCGTCCTGGGGCAAAATTATATCCTTTCCTAAACGTATTATTCCAACGGAGATGCCATTACAAGTTTCACATAAGAGAAAGTACGTATTCAGATTTCAGAGTTCTCATGAGATGCGGAGTCTTGTATAACCTCGTTTCTGGAATTGGAAAACTTTGTCCCCATATTGCCGGCATCAGAAAAATCTCAGACAGTGCATTTGCGGTAATATAGCATAATCAGATGTAATTCCTATTGATTGACCTTTTTTTTGTTTGACTCTTTAAGATCTTTGTTTTATGATTATATTTAAATATTTGGTTTTACTGGTTAGGTAAGAGAGTCTTTACGTTAAATCTAGCGAGTTCTTGTACACCACGAACACCTTTCCGCAAATCTATATTAAAACACTACTGTTCTCAGTTTGCCAATTAATGGGAATAGGATGGGGTTTTTGGACGCAGAGGTTTTACCGCAGCACGGGCTAAGGATAGGAATGTGAGAACGGGGTTGTTGGTATTGTGCTGGATCTATGGAAGAATATCTGGAAACACACAATGTTTAATGAGTGGTAAGGTAGAAAAGTTGTGCTTCATGCTGATTTACTTAAATCAGAGGAAGCTGGTTGACGGATTCTCTCTATTTACCCATCGTTTGTCATCACGTGTGTGTAGTAGTATTACTTCTTGCTACGGACGTCCAGGGTCATGTGACTCCGATGCTTCGATGCCCATAATAACTTGCTACAGCTAATGTCCAAATTAGGAGGAGTCATGACTAAAACGTAAAGTCGTTTAAACAGACGTTTTATCAGAGCTGTATAAAGTAGCTAACCGTTGCACATGTATGTGGTTACTATCAGTACCAAGTGGCGTGATACTAGAGGCATTGGAAGTACTGTATATTAGAACACCGTTTATCTGGAAACATTCTGGACGGGGTTGTTCGGATAAGTGATTTTTCGGATTAAAAAAGGTAAAAAATGTTTCATAGTCATTTAAAACAAAGTAACAGTGAAATGTAATTACACATTAAAAGAAGGAGTCAGTAACATTTATCTTCAAAATAACGGCGACGTTTTGACAGCTAGTTTGCATCCTCATCAGCCCTGGTGTCTAGCCAGTTAGTTAAACTGCATTTGATGATTCTGTTTCAGATATGTAATAGAATAAACTCTCTTTTTATAAATCAAAGTATTTTTCAAAACAAAATACCTTCTCTTTTACTTCAACAAATTAAGACTCTAAACATGAAGTAATAAACAATGAACCTACTCAAAGTCCTTTGGCAATCAACACTTGTGAGTGTATGTATACAAATAAAACATTTAAAATTGTTTTACATCTTAAAATAATACATTTTACACATACTGTTTATGTACATAAATAATAAGTCATGTATTTAAAATAGCCATATAGTTAAGAAATATAAGTAAAACATTTTCTTTTGCCCTGGAAGCTGTATTCAAAAAGGTCTATTATTGATGTATTTCTAATTCCATAATCTCATGCTAAGTTCGATCCACTGGCACCATTCTTCCTATTATTTAGGTTTATGGGAAACATTGATAACAAGGTCGCATTGTAAACGTTACAAAAGCAAAGCTCACACGCTATTGGCGACATGAAATTTGCCTAGGCACCAAAGCATTGCTGAATGTACTCATTGAACGATATTTCGGTTAACCGACATGTCGATGTATAACCGATGTATAGACCTGAAGATGAAGCCAACTAGTTTTTGAAAACTACACCAAAGATTTTAAATAAATTATAAGTGACTCGCGAAACAAAGAAAGTTGTCTTCTTATTTAATTTTATATTTTTGCTAGTGTAAACATGAGTTATGGAGTTTTACATTTATATTCCAATAGTAAACGTCTTTACACCAAGGCGTGCAATATCCACAGCCTGCTGGAGCCTATATTGTATTTGTTATTCAAAGCATACAGCTCTGCAAGGCACAATCCATGCCTACTATATTAACTGGGCAGAGCTAGTCCTATGGGTTAAGCTTTCTGTACACGTATTCTATCTTCACTGGGAGACTGTGACCTTGCCATGTAGTAGTTCTTGCTCTCAAGCTATATATAAACACGTCTAGGTCTAAAGAATTAAAACTATAAACCAAATAATGAACATACTACTTTGTGAACGATTACAGAACACAAATGAATAATTGAAATACTTGTAGTTTCTAGGTCCACAAATGCTTCAATAGAACAGAATATAAATTGACAATTTTAAAATTTAATAAGATTTCGAAGAATATTTCTTCATGGTAAAATACTTTATAACTTACATTATTTTCCTACATACTATGAGATATAAATGTCAACAATGTTCATGTTAGCTGACGTTACTTCAAAGTTGACAAATAGTTGTAAGGAAGTAATCTTGATAATCTAGTGTTTGAATAGTGTAAACTGGGTAAGAACGAGCAAATAAACATTGTATTAAAACCATCTATAAAAAGAGAAATACATTTTAGTTATGAAAATGTGATTAAAGTTTTTTGAAGAAATTAGACAAAAGCGAATCGAATGTTAACAGAAGAGAGCGTGAAACAAATATTTTATACAAAATAGTAAAATTATACTATCGTAAATAATAGTAAAGAGGGGAGTATATAGGTGTTGAAAGAGTACAGTAGTAGTGAATGAGTGTTATTTTACAGTACGAAATATTCCAAATTAAGACGACTCTTTAAATCCGATTCTGAAGTGTGTCCCTACTCTAACGCGAGATTGGTAGAGAATTCTTCTCGGCGAGGGACTTGCCATGCAGACATGTTTTCAAACCGCTTCACTTCTTAGAAATCTATAGACTTTACCAGAAATAAATCACAGGGGGACGGGGTTGACCTGTAATAATATAGCTTCCCAGCTTTGGGAACTGTAAATAAACAGATATGTCATAGGGAATATTATGGATCACAACAGTTCACCTACAAATCGTTCTATCTCCGTTTAGGACTCAATAGCAATATAAATGGTGACCATAAGCTGTTGTCTTTTTTTTAATAACTTTATCACTATTCTTTAGTATCTTCTTAGTACATCAGTAGTCTTTCTATAGTTGGGCTTCATCTTTTATTATTCCTTTATGTCTTGTTCAGTGATACCTTGATCCTCTCATTTTTAAAAAACTTTACGCGGCCTATGTGTGTTTTATTTGCCGTCATTTGCTAAAAGCTGTGAGGATATGAGTGGAAGGAAGATGAGAACATGGTTGAGGAAGTTATTTGAACATTGAGAAGCTGACATAAAGTGGAATTAAAGAGTAAGGTGAAAGTTTAATGGTGAAAGTAAGAAAGCCTTTCGGTATACAATTCAAGATAAAAATAAACACAAATTTTGGTAAATAAGTATTTAGTTAAAAGAGGTATCTAGATAAAGTGGTGGAAAAAGGAAAAGAGGGGGTTTACAGTTTTAAAGACTGAATTCACATGTGAAATAAGGCTGGGAATGATGGTACAGTATTATAGGATCCAATAAAGGCTTGAGATATTATACTCACAATGTAAGGGATTGGAAAGTAATTTAAAAGTCCTGTCAAGTACAGCTATATCCTACGTAATAACAGTTTCAGACGACCTTTCGTGACGTAATACACTACGACATTACAAAAGTTTCAAGTGGCGCTAGGCTACTTATTGTTCCCTGCTGCCAACATTAAAGACCATTCACTCCTCTCTTGGAAACTTCTGCCCGTTTGCTTCTTTCCTGTCGATTGTGTATTTTACCGTATTTGTATTATTGTTTTGTGCTCTTAACGTGTTTTTTTAAAACAAGTATATAACTAGACGAAAATTGATAAATTTATAAATGAACTTCTGAAATTTAATCAAAACCCACAACCTACATGATTGTAATTGCATACGTATTCTCTTGTGCATTCTTCAGTATTTTCATCGCTGCGAAATACGAAGCACGTGTTCCCGTTTCCCATTTATTGTTTTAATAGTCTTGAATAGTAATTTAACTAAATATTTTGTTTACCATTTTAGATACTCATAACTTTCAGTACATCACTTTAAAAACAATGTCTATTTTCTACAATTGATTTAACAACTGAAATTATTCCTATAATTTTAAAAAATCGTCATAAAATTTTAAAAAGCAAAGTAAACTTTACAGAATGTACAGTTTTATATTATACAGTACGTTCTAAAAGTCCCTCCGCATTAACGTTAAAATATTGCGTTCCATTGCTATCCACTCCGTATACAAAACAAATCCTCGGCCATACATTTAAAAGTAGGCTACGCTAAACCATAATAATATATTCTTTTATTTCACATTATAGTGAGTGTGAAATAATAGAAGAAATTGAATAAATTACTTTTATTGTAAATATTTAATTATTACTTCAGTCTTGCGTAATATTCCGCAGTGGCGTTTTTTAGAACGAAAATTCGTAACGTTAATGTTTTATATAAGTAATCAAAACCATAACCCTTACATACTGCATTTCCCGTCGTGATGCATTCCCAAAGACTTGACTGCGTTTTTGCAGAATATTATAGCAATGTATATTAAATGTAACTTTGTAACTAGTTATAAAGCCAAACTAACTTACCTTTAAAGTAAATTTAACATCAAATTCCTTATGATTATATGACTAAACTTCATTAGTTACAAATACTTGTACGTGTTTATTACATACACTTTTACCTAAACTGGAAACTCAGTTACATGAAAGAGAAACGGTTTTTATAATTTCATTTCTTTATCTTATTTATTTTTTTAAAGTTGTTTTAAAAGAATATTTGAGACAAACTCCTGAATAATGTGATGGTTAACAAAAATATACATAGACGACATCTTACACTCACACACACACACACGCACGCACGCACACACACACTCCCACTCTGTCTCTCTCTCTCTCACTCCTACACACAAACAAACACAAACACACACACACACACACACACACAAACATAAACACACAAACACATAAACACACAAACACACACACACATACACACACACACACACACACACACACACACAAACACACGCACGCACGCACACGAGCACGCGCTCACGCACACGCACACGCACACGCACGCACACACACACACACACACAACACAGCAAACATACGCGCACGAAACACGTAAGGAAAATGTTAGATGCAGATTTTTTAATAAAATATTTTCAAGGAATAAGTGAATCCATTTTTAATAGATTGCCTTTTCGAGGATTTACTAATCTGAATTCAGTTATGAAAATCACTGTTTGCATTGGATTGTTTACATTTCGAAATATTTAAGACTATAAGAATTCAAGTCTGTAGGGTAGGTTTTGGTCTTTCATACAAGCATAGGCTGCATAGTTTGATGAAATGGAGATTGAGATCAATATGATTAACGAGTTTATTACATATTTCTTTTGTCTACCATTGAGAGCAGTAGCATAAACGTAAATAAAAAAAACAAATGAGTAAACCCCATTACAAATATTACCTAATGTGTTTGCGTGAAATGAGACTTTTAAAAATAAATCGAGTGTGTGTTTTATTTATCCTACGCTTAATAAAATGGAAATCCACACAGATCCAAATTAGAAATATTTGGCTAAAGTCACCTATTTGGTTACATTAATAAACCCACCAAAAACACGAAAATTTTGATTGTCTCATATGCAATGTACGAAATCTAAAACACTCAAAATTATTAAAGCATTAAGCAAAACAAATTATTAGGAGACAATTTGAAAGCCGTTGTGTCACAAGAATTCACAGATGGTTAAATTCAAACCTAGTCTAACTGCAATTCCTAGGAGAAACAACAGGTTTGTCACACCAAGGAAGATAGTCATATTGCCAAGACGTAACAAAAACCAAAGCCAGAATGAGAAATGGCTATAGAGAAATGAATGTCGACAAATAGGGTTACAAAATCTACCTAAACCGCCATACACTCCATACACAGAACTAACAACACTCATTTAATTTCTATCTGGCCAGTCATCCTTTCTAACATATTCAGAAATGAAACTGTATGGTAAGAGGTGAACTTTTATGGCGATAACGGTAAATAACGCTAGAGCTGTTACACCTGTCCACGCCATTATCTGAAGAAGATTCGTCATGGAGACATCATTATACGATAATATTAGGCTTTTTTGTGCCACAACTAAGGCCGTACGTTAATGAGACTCGTATATTTACGAGACAAATTTATTCTCCCTAATTGTTTTATATTTCACGCAATTTACATTAATATAAAAAGCAACGAATATTCTCTCCATTGGACATGTTACTTTAACGTTGAAGTCTTTGTTATGAACTAAAATACCAGAACCATATTTACCTGTTAGACACTCTTGCTGTTTGTATCATCGTGGGAGAGATTCAGCTGCGGGATGCGGCAAGCCCAGCTATATAAGCTATATATAATGTTTGTTTCATATATATAGTTTTTACCTTTCATTTATTAACATTCATTACGTGCCGCCTTACATTCCCTCTCCTCTAGAGAAACATAAAGGCCCACACTACACTAGCATAAATAGGAATTGAAATGAAACTAATTAAAAGGGATACCACAGTAACATTTATTTAATAAAAAACAATTATTTCTCAGCATTTGCCTGGAAATGTCCACATAAGTCACAACTTACGCCTGAGAGATAAGGTACATAAAAGGTTTTATTGCCGGAATATTTAAATATGTCTATTTCATAACCAAACGGATATGATATGAGGAAGAATGTAGAAATACGTTGAGGTTCTGAATTTCCTCTGGCATTGGTAGTAGGAAGGAAACAAGGATAGGAAATTATACTAAACCTTGTTCTGGATAAATAACAGGAGTAATAGATAAATCATTCATTAGAATCAGTGCGTATTAAATGTCCTAACATTTACATTATTATGGTAGAAACACAATGCTCCTTTTATATGAATATTTATGTTGTTGATGTTGAAAGATTCACTATTAACAATTGAAATACCCTTTTAGAAACAGTATGTCCAATATAAACAGTCGAAAGCATCACAATGGGGCTCAAAGTGCGCCGATTTGATTGCGTCCGTATTGGAATTGATGGTCAGTGACCGTTGCTTCAATCTCCCGAGGGCTTTGATATCCACAGCAATAAATCTCAAGCCACTGTTTTCACGAGATCCAATTTATCCACGGATATCGGTGCTGTGGGTATTCAATATACGGACACGGAATGGATGGGCCTTAATAAAAGTCCAAATAAACTTGAAGTTATTGTGCCGTCACAAAAGGGCTCTGAATTGTTTTTAAGGGCAATCTTGAAAACATCTCTGACTAGGTATTTGTGGGAAGGGTAAAATCCTCGATATTGCACACATTAGCTTTATATATGGGATGAATAATCAACTATATACTTCGACTACGTCACCAGATTTATGGCAAGAAGAGAACATCTATAGCATAATACGAGTATATAGAGAAAAAATCTTAGATTTTAATTCTCTGGAGTAATGCACAATATCGGATAAGGTACTCCTAAACTTGAAGTTATTGTGCCGCCACAAAAGGGCTCTGAATTGTTTTTAAGGGCAATCGTGCAAACATTTCGGACGTTGTAGTTATTTGTGGGAAAGGTAAATTATAAGATACTGCACACCTTAATTATATTGATGGGATGAATATTCAAGTATATACTTTGCTACGCCACCAGATTCATGGCAAGAAGAGGGCATCTATAGCCTAATACGAGTATATAGAGACAAATCTTATAGTTCAATATCCTAGAGTAACGTTAGTATAATATCGGATGTTCCTATCTCTTTCTCTATGGAACTATTGGTACAATATTTTTCAACAAATAATTAAACACAAAAAATAAAACTATCATATAGAGAGAAAGCGTAAACCATTGGTTATATCTTGATCTCACCCTATCCTGACACATTCAAGCTATCCATTGCTACTGATATTCCCAAATTGCTTTATAGTAGCGTTCATAGAAATTCATTGTAGTTCGCTCAATCTTAGATGTGCAAAATCTGCAAAGATTTCTCCCCTGAGCTCTCTGTGGGATTTTTGGTGGTCCATGTTGAATGTAAGATTGGTGCCCCTAGAGGAGAACCAAAACAAGTTATGATATCATCGCTCCACGTGGGGTTTCACAAAGTCTTTAAGCAATTCTATAACGAAGATGAGCCTGGGAAGGGTGTTTTCCAAGTAATTTTCATACTAGTTGCACATACGATGTAGTTAGACATACCTACAAAAGAAACAAACAGTTTACACCAATACGCTTGAAATTAATACAATCGTTAGAGATTCCTTTCACAAATAAACTGTCACTAAAAATCCCAACGTACACCAAACCGATTATGCACTGTAATCACACATATAAAAAGACCAACTAATGGTACTTGGAAGGGAGGGAGAAACAAATCGATATCTTAGAGGAAAACAAGAAACAAATTTCTTAATTGACAAAGGTTGATAAAAATTGCATTTCTTCAAGCTTAAAATTAAATAGATAATAAAGCCTAGCTTGATAAAAAAAATAAGGAAACTGAAAATTGAGAAAGCAATGTATTCCCAAACTGTAAAATTAAACTATAAACGTATATGTATGATAGAGTAAATTACTATTTTTGAACTTTTGAATCAGTAACTACGAAAACAAAATAAATGTTCTTGACATAAATCTGTACTAAACATTTCCTTCTCTGCCTTTTCAAGGAGATATACGTCAAGACTGACGACGTCTGGGGTTGGAATCATGTTGACAAATGTCGCAAAATTTGTTGCCTCTATAAAAATGCTCCTTTATTTTGCAGTTACTGCATAAATTAGACCAAAATGTGTTTTATCTGATGTTAGAGTTTTTGTTTCTTTGAGTTTAATGGAAATTCGATTTAATACTGTTCTGTGGTTTTAAATCCTAATCTGATTGCTTGAGGAAAGCAGATATAGGCGGAATAAAGTTTTGAAGGACATCATATTTCCAAGTTCTTACAGTTCTTGTTAACAATGTTTTTAGATGCCGTTTAAAGAAATTCATATTTGAATAAGAATGTATGCTTCAAATTAATTGGATACGTCGGCTAATAAGTGTTTCACGACCACGTTCTGGGAATGCTGATTAGAGTAGTTACCATTATTCTCTATAGTAAAATCACTATAAGAAAATTACTGAGCCTATGCACGTTGGACAGTTACTTGTGCGCATGCGTCGGCACACGACAGTTTCCTGAAGGCTTCAGTTGATCTCTTGCTACGCACGTTCTGAAAACATTAGCTATACTATTCTAAACTGAAAACTAATTCTTTAGGGATATTGTATTTTTTTTAAGTGTTTGCTAATACTTTTAAAACAGTAATGAGTAATGAATTGATGCAGAAAAATGCGAAAGAAGATGAACAAAAATTGATGAACTAAAAGAAATATTTAGTCCCTGACCTGACCAAAGACTCTGCTTCATAGAGTGTGGTAGTGTACAATCTGAGCGGTAGTGACCAATAAGTGGTAAGGCATTCTATGTACTGAATAGATCCTTATTTTTAGCACGGTTCTGTGAGGTAATAATTATTGTTAAAATGATTTGATAATAATTTCGTTAACACTAATCTGAAGACGTAAATAACTGAACCAAAAAATGTTTGAAAGAGATTGTTCAGTAAACGTTCTAATCCACAATATCAACGCAAGATTACATATTTAATTAGGGCATAGAGAATTTACTTTGAGCGTTACAGGAATACAGGGGTTACGTAATCCTAGGTAGCTATTTCAAAGTATTTGCAATTTCCTGCTCATTGCAAACGTGGCAGTTTGATGCTATTATCACGTTATGACGTGGGTTAGGTTAATGCAGCTTAAAATATGGTTTCCAAGTAGGGCACAGTTCTATACAAACAGTAATTAAACTTTCAGAAGGAGAATCAAATACACCGGAAGTTATTTAACATAATATTGGATACGTATTTCGAACTGTTAGATTATTGTTAGAAATATGATTTTTAAAAAAAACTGAATAAAAAAAAATATTGGAAATGTTAAACTTGTTTAACGAGTGAATTTAGTGAAAATCCTATTAAACAAATTTTGAAACTTGAAATAAAGAATTAAAAAAAACTATTTATTTAAATTTTTTCACTCAAATTACGTTTTCATATAGTATTTTAAAATTTTCTGAGAAATTTTAATTTTTTTATATACTAAACATATTTTTCCAAAATTATAATTAGAAAATGACAAATGCTCAGAATAGGTGAAAAATCTTTAAAAGTTTTCTTTACCAAATCGATTTCTTTATAGGGCTTTTCATTAAGTGCTTCATTTTTCTGAGAACATACTTTCTTCTTTCAATGGCCATGTCTTAAAGAATATTACTAGAGCTGTAACTACTTCCTTCTTATTTCCTTCAAAACTGAAATGAGATAAGTTCCACCGAAAAACACAAATAACAAATAACAAAATTTGTCCATTCAATAATAAACTGTTTTTAAGCCCACAATAAATATTTTATCAATGGAAAGATGTTTGGTGATTTATTTCGTTGAACAATATTTATAAAACATAAATTAAATCAAAATTATTTTAAAAATTTTATTATAATTCACTGAAGATGATAATCTTGCTAACAAAATTTGTTTATTAATGTAATAATTAATATAGGTTTTTGTTAAAATTATTAATAAAATTGTTACATGTATCGTAAGTTTGGCTGTAATTTATTGACTCATTTTCAATTGCTTGAAAAATATTACCTTTTCCAGTTGTTGTTACCCAAAATATTTTGTAAAAAACATTTTCTAACTATTCTAGAAACAAATTTTAATAGTTTAATAAAGTTTTAACTTAAATTCCCTTCTATTAATTTTTTGATATTCTAGTGATATTCTGTTGATGGATATATATTTTTTTTAAATAAGAATAATAGGACGTAAATATATATTTTATGAAAAAACCCATTGTTCTAAATATTCTAGAAATATATTTTAATAGTTTAATAAATTTTTAACTTAAATTCCCTCGAATTAAATTTTTTTGATATTCTGTTGATGGATAAATATTTTTATTAAATAGGATTAATCAGAGGTAAATATATATTTTATGAAAAAAACTATTTATTTAATAGACAAATATTTTACCCTAATCTACTTGTAAAGAAAAACATTTAATGATTAATAAAAGATAAAAAAGTCACCGAAACCCTTCCTAATACAATTACAGCAGCCTACCTTCTCATGATTTAATTAGGTTTTTATAGGGATACGGAGAGAAGAGAGCGAGGGAAGAGACAACCTAATTAGCATGTTTGATTTATGCTTCCAAAAATTGCGATCCGGAGTTTTAATGGGCTGAATATATTAGGTTGAGGAACGGCTGTGGTAATGGGGCTGTAAAGCCACTAGTGTAGGGGAGGAAGTAACCGTAAATTGTAAAAATTGAACTCGAAGATAATTGGCATTACATAGAGATATATGTTATATTAATTAAGGTACATTCGATAGTTTGTTGTGCTGTAGAATACTCGAGAATCGTTTAACATATCCTTCTTTATGAAGAAATGTATAGATATTTATTTATGAAATTGGAATTTATTTATGTATATGTATATGTGTTTGCACGAAATTGTTAGTTGTGTATTGATAAATTCCACAAATATTGTTAAAGTGGAATGGACGTTCTATAATCTGTAAACATCGAGGTTAGATCAATAGTCTAGACTCTGAATAAACCACAAGGGTTTTAATAATTGCGAGAGAGTCGACTTTCGTATTGCTGCTTTTATATCATATCCTGAGTCCCCTTTTGATTCTTTTCTAGAGTTTAATCCCAATTTCCGCAGTTTGTGATAGTAAATGCGAGACGTGTATTAGTAAAGACGTGGCATTATATGTTTCGTTCGATCATATATGTGTTTATGGTTTAAATACCGTACGAATTTTCTTTAAGTTCACACTTTCAAATGAATCCACATTTAATGCCCTTCTCCATTTTCAACTCCCCATTTCTTCACATTCACAACTTCAATTTCTTCATAATTACATCTCCCCATTTGTTCATATTCTCACCTCCCCATTTTTTTCATTATACAAAATATTGAATCTACTGCATTCAAGCTAGTTTTATTAAGGCTAACACATTTAAAAAAAAAACTTAAAATAATTCTTTAATTTAATCTGAGGAAAATCAGCTAATTAATGGACATTTAAAATTTACCAATACTTTTGAAACAACCCGTTTTGTTGTGAACACTAACTTTGTGCTAGGAGATGGAAACCGTGAACAGAATGGCGTCAATAGAACGGTATCAAGGGATGATTAAAAATAAAATATTCATCCCCTTGAAACCTTCAGTTTATAGAGCCTTTCACGAGAGTTCGGTGTTTAGTTACCTAAATATGCGTTTATAAATAATCACTGAGAACAGAGGCGCTTAGAGCTAGAAAATAAATCAGGTTTATTCAGGAATGTTGCTATCAAAGCAAGGTTGCAGTTTTAATAACTAGTAATAGATTATTTGCAGATGTTGTGTTTTACATCTAGAGGCGTTTTTAAATAAATAAATATTTATATATATACACATACACACATATATAGGCCTATAAAATATAATATCATTATATAATAATAAATTATATTTTATAATGTATAATATTCATATATATATATATATATATATATATATATATATATATTATAATATATAATGTAGTATATAATATATATTTATATTTAAATATTCATTGTTGATAAACTTGGCAAAAGTATTTTTATATTATTTTAATTATACAAGTGTATAATTTATTATGTAGAAAGTAGAATATACCAATGAACTTAAATGATCAAATGAAAAATATAGTATATCAAATTCGATTAGAAAATGGATATAAAAGAAAAACTATAGATATATTAAATAATAACATAATAAGAAAAGATGAAATCAACATTAATTTTGTAAATAATACAAAAGGAAAAATTTGGACAACTTTTACTTTCACTGGTAACGAAATAAACAATTAATCCCTTAAACAATAGTTTATGACTATCCGAACTTTAAATTTTGTAAATGTTTAAAAACTTAATGAGACAAAACGTTTTCCACTTTCTGTCTCAGTAGTTTTTAAAAAACTTACAAAATTTAAAGTTCGGATAGTCATAAACTATTGTTTAAGTGATTAATAAGATTCACTATAATGAACTACAAAAATCAAGAAATAAACAAAATTACAAGATTGTTTAATTAAACAAATTTACAAGTTACTTACAAAAGTGATAATAAAATAAAAAATATAATACACAATATCAATAATCAAAATAATATGCATGAAAGAAAAGGGGTATATAATATAAAATATCAAGATTGTAATAATCTATATGTAGGACAAACAAAAAAGAAATTAAAAGAAAGATACAAAGAACATTTAAACGCTTATATTAGACCAAACATATGCAAATCAAACTTGAGTGTGTTTATAAGTGTTTGTTATACTTTTTAAAAACAGTAATATGTAGAGAATTGAAGCAACAATTCAATCGAATTGAAAGACAAAGAACAAAAAAGTGATGAACTAAAAGAGATATTTAAACCTTAGCCTGACTTAAAACTCCGCTTCATAGAGTGTAGTAATATACAATCTGTGCGATAGCGACTCTGTGACCAGTTCCAATAGTAGTCCACTGTAGAAAATCAGGCGGGTGGTTAAAAATGCAGCGTCGTCACAAGCCTATTGGAAGGGTCAGAACGGGCGTTTTTGCTACTACTCTACATGTACATTTACAAGAAAATTATATATTGAATGCGTAATTCAATTGTTACTTTGAAGTGCGTAATGGCGATTGTAGTGTTTGATCGTAAAGGTAAATTTAACATATTAAATTGAAGTATAAACTGTGGCAAATAACTTGTGTTACCATGGGTTTTTTTTGTTAAAGTTACAGAAAAAAATCATTCATAAAAATATCCCACCCACATTAGTTTAATAAATCGTTTAATTAATAAAAGTATGAATTAAGCCAAAATAGTAATTGGTGCAATGCGGGTAATATTCAGGATGGACAATGAGATTCCCAGTTGTCCGGAAAATCTATGGGATGTTTTAAAGTTTGCTAAATTAAAAACCTTTATTTTGTACAAAAAACCAATATTATCTATTTGCGTAGAATGATAGGACGCATGATCCATTATTATTACTGATGGTTCCTCAAGGGACGGAAGCAACTGACCTTTATTTGTCAGGGTTCCCCCGTGTTTAAAATTTGTGTAACATTAAATATCACACAACATTATAAATACTTCAAAATATTAGGGAAACCTATAGCGAATGTGTCGAGCAGCGAAGACGAGCGAGAGACAAGTCACGGACAGGTGATAGAGTGACACCTTGACGCTCGAACTGGGCAAGACTATATGCTCAGGATTGCTAGATAGGACTCGAGGGACTTTCGACAATACCTCACGAGGTAGCGCTAAACAATTCACGCGCCAGATTTCGTGCAGTGGACATAAGTGGCGAGGCGTTCTACGTACTGAATGGGGATGCTTGCTTCTAGCACGGTTTTGTGAACAAGACAGAGTTTTAAAATGATTCGATAATCGATTTCCTTAACACTAAACTGAAGACGAGAATAACTGCATCAAAGAACGTTTGAAAGGGATTGTTCAGTAGACGTGCTAATCCACAACATCAACGCAAGATAGCAGTCGAGAGAAACCCAGATAATTTCCTCCTATTTACATATTTAATTAGGACATAGAGAATCTAGTTTGAGCGGCACAGGATTACAGGGGTTACGTAATCCTGGGTAGCTATTTCAAAGGATTTGCAATTTCTCGCTCATTGCAAACTTGACAGTTTGATGCTATAATTACGTTATGACTTGGCTTAGGTTAATGCAGCCTTAAAGATGTAGGGCACAGTTCCATATAAACAGTAATCAAACTTTAAGAAGGAGAATCAAACACACCGGAAGTAATTTAACATTATATCGTATACTTTCCGTGAACTGCTTAATTTGTGTTAGAAATATGTTTTAAAAAAGGTACTGATTAAAAACATGAAATATATTGGAAATGTTAAACTTGTTTAAGGAGTGAATTTGATGAAAATTATGTTAAATAAATTTTAAAATTTGAAATATAAATTTTGAATATTTATTTAAAAACCTAATTGTTGCATAGACAATTTTTAAAACCTTGATCTACTTTTAACGTAATACATTTAATGAGTGATAAAATATAAAAGTGTCACCGAAATCCCTCTTAAAACAATTACAGCGGGGTACCTTCTCATGATTTAATGGGGTTTTATAGGGATACGGAGAGAAGAGACAACCTAATTAGCCTGTTTGATTTATGCTTCCAAAAATTGCGATCCGGAGTTTTAATGGGCTGAATATATTAGGTTGAGGAACGGCTGTGGAAATGGGGCTGTAAAGCCACCAGTGTAGGGGAGGAAGTAACCGTAAATTGTAAAAACTCGAAGATAATGGTCATGAAGATATTTTTATATATTTATTTTTGAAATTGGAATTTATTTATGTATCTGTATATGTGATTTTGCGAAATTATTATTTGTGTATTGATAAACCACACAGTTATGCCTAATGTATTCCTTCAAATGTGGTCGTTGACCTTCGATACTTCGTAAACTTTGAGGTTAGATCAATAGTCTAGACTCTAGACGCTGAATAAACCACATGGGTTTTAGTAATTGCGAGAGAGTCGACTTTCGTAACGCTGCTGTTATATCATATCATATCCTGAGTCTCCTTATGATTCTTTTCTAGAGTTTTATCCCAATTAGAGTCGACTTTCGTCTAGCGTCAGTTTTGTCATATCCTGAATTCCCTGCATTCAAGCTTGTTATATTAGGGATAACACATTAAAAACAAACTTAAAATATTTCTATAATTTATTCTGAGGAAAATCAGCTAATAAACCGACATTTAAAATTTAACAATTCTTTTGAAACAACGCTTTTTGTTGTGAACACTAACTTTGTGCTAGAAGATGAAAACTGTGAATAGAATGGCGTCTATAGAACGGTACCAAGGGATGATTAAAAATAAAATATTCATCCCCTTGAAACCTTCAGTTTATAGAGATTTTCACGAGAGTTCAGTGTCTAGTTATCTAAATATGTGTTTATAAACAATCACTGAGAATTGAGGATTTTAGAGCTAGAAAATAAATAATGTACTTTCAGAAGTGTTACTATTAAAGCATAGTTCCATTTATAATAACTAGTAGTAAAATATTTGCAATATTGTGTTGTATTTCTAGAGAAGTAAAACAATAATAATTATTGACAACACTTGCCAAAAAATACTACTTACTGATATTCTTCAGAAGGCACGATTCGCACTAGATCAGTGCATTGTTCAATGCTGTGAGTAACTAGTGTCTTGTATTATTGTGAGGCTGTGGTCCTTTGGTGTTCTGTGGTGTTACATTGCCATTAAATAGTTGTTAGTTATGTCATCAAATATACTGTTTGATTGCGAGTGTGTTTTGTTATCTATATAGTGTTGTAATTGGAGTTTGTACAATTTGTATATTTCGAAGATATAGGTTGTGTTTAGTTAATTTTTTTACGAAATATAGAGCTTTTAACATTGTCTATATATTCGTGTATTTGTATATGGTGCTCATTATGTGAATAGAAAAAACAATTTGAGCTCTGGCCTCTACATAGTACAAATGGAAAGAAACTTCACATCCCGATATAAGGAACACATAGAATATATAAATAACAGCAAAGCTAAATTAAAATATTTAGATAAATATATAAAAAATGATTCTAAAATGATAGCACTCGGGAGAAAACCACTACTTACTGTTATTTTTCAGCAGAATCATTTCGCTCTAAATCAGTGCATTGTTCAATGCTGTGAGTCATAGACAAGATTGTTAGTCAGGTGTGTTGTATTGTTGTGGGTCTGAGGAGTTTTGGCGTTCTGTGATGTGTCAGAGTACATAGAGTGGTTGTTTATGATACGTTCGAATATATTGTTTGATTGTGGGTGTGTAATGGTTTACAAAGTGTTCTGGGTGGTGTTTATATAGCCTTTGTCTAGGTTTTCTGTTTTGTTTAGATTATTGTTTTTTTGATGAAATATAGAACTTTTAGATGTGTGTCAATATTGGTGTATGTGTGTACCATGAATAGCAAAATTAATCTAGATTGGTTGTTTTTATGCGCTCCTTGTATCGTGTGGTGAAGTTTCTCAATGTTTGACCTACGTAGAAACTAGGGCAGTTGTTAGAAGTGATATAAAAAAGAACATAGTAAAGTATTACTAAACGTCAAACCTTCTTCCGGGTTTTCCAAGAAAATCTTTTAACAATAAATCATTAACTTAATATTAATATATCACTGCTATTTTATGTTTGCTTCCTAGGAACAGAGGTATTTCTGTGAGTGACTTATATACTGCGTGAACTGGTTTCGTTGGATACGTTAGGAATACCAATCACAGACTAATATTTGTAGATGGTACGTAGCTATTTACAAGCTAACGGCTAATTTAACATTTGAAAGTAAAACCTCTTATATCCGGAGCCTTCGATATCCGGACGTAATATGAAAATAGCTTTTTAGGCAATTGACCAGTTGATCGCTTACGTCAATCAATACAACGAAGCATAAGCAGCCAATCTCTATTCTTTCCATGATGGATGGATATTTTATCAAAGAAACGTGTTCAACGAAACAGCCAAACTACCTTTTTTGTTAAATAAACCAATAATTAAAGTACATATGTAGGCCTATGTATAGTACAGTATTAAGGAACTATACACACATTCATGTAACTAAAATGTATTTACATATTTTAAATTGCTATTAAAATATAATTACAATCTTCAATAAGTGTAAGTTATATACTCAAAACAATCACACATCTACTTGTAATAGGAATAGTTAAGATTACGTAGTACATAACTACTGCATTTCATAGCCCCTCCAATATCCGGATTTTTCGTTATCCGAGCTATCGCTACATTGATCCGGATATGACAGGTTATACTGTACTGTATTAACATCAATTGTTATCCAGTACAGGTTAGAAAATGTAATTGAAGTAAATTGGATGAATAAAAACGTATTTAAATAACGATTGAAAATGGGTACAAGAAAGATATATATATATATATATATATATATATATATATATATATATATATATATATATATTTATTTATCGACCGATATATTATTAAGGTATGAGGAAAAAGAAGAAAGAAAGACAGTTTGCAATGATAAAGCAAATCTAAATTGTTACTCATTCTCTAATATAATTAGAAATACGAGTATAATATATACAAAACAAACGTACAATGATTAATAAAAGAATGCAGAAATTGAAATAGAATTACCCCAAATCAATTACGCGGAGAGATTCCAGACGTCTTATCTTGGTATTCAAATTGTGATTGCCCCTTCCTCGAGAAAGGGTTCCAATTCCATTTATATATCTCGGGTCTTGTATTGAGTTAAGCCTTTTTGCCTCTAACTGTGGCTTCCTGGAAGCAAATATGCAGCGATGAATAAATAAGACCCTGCTTGGGAAAATAGTCTCTAAGTAACTTAAGAAAATGTCACATCATTTTGTCCACATTACGGTAATGATACAATAATTAGTAACAGTATGTAACTCTGGGGGGGGGGGGTGTAAAGAAGCGAAAACGTTTATAGCCACATCTACAGATAAGTTGAGTGGAGGAAAACATTTAGTCTTGCGTATTGAGAAATTACCTAAAGATTTGTCATAAACAAGAAATAATATTAGAGAATTTTTACAATTAATACCAAAATTTGATATACAAACAAAAAAATTAAAGCCAATTGTTTTGCAAAATTTTAAAAGAAAATTTAAAAATTATAAATTTATACATTTTTTATTCAATATGCATACTATTATTTGAAAAACGTATTTATTAAAGAATTTTATCCATTGCAGTTTTTAATAAAATAATGTATGTAAAATATATATTAGATGTTTACTAAATACAAATTTTGTTAACAGATTCAGATGAAATCAATTCTTAAAAAGTATCAAACGCGCTTAAAAATGTTTTCCTTTAAACAATTGGATTTGAAATACACCTTATATATTTAATTATTTGTATTGAAAATTATCAAAATATAAATATATTGATATATTTATTAACTGACAAAAGCTACACAATTATAATATTTTCCCTTAACAATATTTAATAATTAATGTAACATAACCTCTGTGTAAAACAGCTGTTCTACAACATAACCTATAACATGAAATAAGCTGTTGCATGAAATCGCATTTTATAATTCAATTCACTTTGAGGTGACTCATAGCGTTACCTGACGGAAATTATACTGACGCGAAATTTGTTTGTTTATGTCCATCCAATATGTGTTTCTAGGCGTCACTATGGAAGTTTTCACTTCAAAAACTATAGCGTTAATTTTCTGCATGCAAAATTTATCCCAATGCATAGATAAAGCCCAAGGGAAATTATGTTATAATATATATACATATTAGGAAGGTGTGAACAAAAAGAAGAAAGGAAGCCAGTTTGCAATGATAAAAAAATGTAAGTTGTCACTCATTTACCGATATAATATATAAAAAAAACGTACAATGACAAGTAAAAGAATGCAGAAATTGGAATTTACCCCAAATCAATTACGCAGAGAGATTTTAGAGGTCCAATCTTCGTATTCAAATTGGGATTGCCACTTCTTCCCCCAAAAGCGTTCTAATTCCATTTATATATCTCGGGTATTGTATTGAGTTGAGCCTTTTTGTCTGAAACAGTGGCATCCTTGAAGCAAATATGCACCGATAAATACATAAGACTCTGCCCGAGGAAGTTGTCGCTAAATAACTAGGGAATAGGTCACATAATTTTGTACACATTATGGTTCAGTCAATAATTAGTAAAGTTAAAGTATGTGATTACAAAAATTAGGTTTTAGCACTCAGGGGTGTGTTTACTGAATCAGAAACGTTTGTAGCCACATCTACAGATATGTTGAATTGAGAAAACATTTCAACTTGCGTATTGAGAAATTACCTAAGCATTTGTCATAAACAAAAAATTACAATAGAGAATTTTTTCATTAACATCAAACTTCAATTCACAAAAAAACAAAATAAAGGAAATTGTTTTGTGAAATTCTAAATGAAAATTTACAAAATAAAAAGTAAACATTTTTCATTTAATATATATATCATAAAATAATGTCAGTAAAAAAACAAATTAGATGTTTAATAAATACAAATTCATCTGAAAATCAGAATTTCCGTTCAAAAATTGGACTTAAAATACATACCATATTGTTACCCTTAAATTATACATTTAATTATTTTGTATTGAGATTTATACTGACGCGAAATTGTATGTTAATGTCTATCTAATAAGCTTTTATATGGATAGCTATAGAAGTTTTCACTTCAAAAACCATAGCGTCAATTTACTGCTTGCCAAATGTATCATTTGTAAATTAAACACATGCCTTATCGCTGACGTACACGTAGAAACACTCAGTTTATAAAATACTATAGTGACAAGTATCACTGCATTGGGGATAAACGAAATGTTGTATTAAAAAACTTACAACTTGTAGACAATTTACAGTGTTACAATTGTATGAAAAAACTTCACAAAAATTGTGATACGATATATGACTATGACGTCTGTATTTATCTTACATCGCAATATCAGAAAATTACGACGTGGCCTAGTTATAAAGTAAATATTGACGCACGTACAGAACAGACTTCTGCTGAAGTGATTGCCATTTAGGGAGTAAACATAACGTAAATTAATTTCGTGTCTATCCTTCAGAAGCGAAATATATGGCATTTAAATGTTTTCCTATGTGTCGACAACTAGGGGCTGAAGTCTGGGAGTAACGTACATAGCAGTAAAATTGACCTTGCCTAAATATCGGATTCTATGAAACATTAGAGTAACACAAGTTTAAATTAGGTCCGTATGCGTAAGTAAAAATATCTAACAGTTTATTCTTTAACTGATGTAATGCAATGGTGAATTTTACATTAAAAAACATAAAATAAAACTTTTAAACTATTTAAAAATTGAAATAAATATATCTCAAATCAACTACGTGTAGGACCCAAAACGACTTACCTTTGTATTCAAATTGTTCCCCTCCTCTCCGCCTCACAAAAGTGTTCCAATTCCATTTATATGCGGGACTTACATTTTGTTAACCCTTTTTGTCTGGAATTGAAACTTACTAAGACAATTATGCGTTGGATGGATAAATAAAATCCTGCTTGATCACTACGACTACTCCGCTAACAATAAAGTACAGCCATTCTACTAGTGACGGAAATAGACGTCCGTGTAATTGGAAGAACAATAAGGCATCAATACGTTCCAAAGCTCACACGTCCAAGCAGAGCAAATCTCTTGCTTTCAGTGTAAAATGCCTCATTTTTTCTTAATACAAATACAGAAAAACATCTAAAGCGAAAGCAATTATAGAAACGACATCACAGGAAATTAGAAAATGCCTTATAAGGGAATATGGATGTGTATTTATTAACTTTAAAAGACAAAGAAGGAAATTAACCATCTAAAACAGCTGCTTGTATTTAACAGAAACCGTGTAGAAACCTGTCAGATGTGAGGAGTCGTGTTGTGTTGCTACTGCAATACAATTCCTGGTAGAGTTTTATATCCCTGGAACACAGACGTTTAAAACAAGTAAAAAAACCAGACCAAGAGCCTTCCCCATGTTGTTGCTTTATTAAGAAACCAGCGGTAAAGGGATCGCTACAGGTTTACATCTGTTTTATTTATCTCTATTTTATTTATATTAGACGTAGTTAATTGTCAAACTAATGTTAGTGTCAAGCAGGTGTTAAAAGGGATGTATTGTCAAATTTAAACAACTGTAAATGCTAAAGTAGCATTTAAATCTCAGACAAGTCTTGCTAACGTTTGGCAATGCACAGTGCAACACTTTCTCGCTATGCCAGAGCTGTTAATACTTCCTCCGTACCTCCTTCTAAAACTTAAATGACACAAATGTCAACAGAATTAAAAATAAAACATACATTTAATTATTTATTAATAATAAATTGAATTAAAATCCACAATAAATATTTTATAAATAGAAAGATATATTAGGCGTTCTCGTTATAAAACATCAATTTAGGTCACGTGACGTGTCCGAATGCAATTTCTTTTTGTGGATATTTCTTAAGCCACATGCCTACGAGAACAACCCTCGTACCTCAGAATAGTAAACAAGTAATATAAAAAAAAATTTTTAAGCAATTCTTACTGAAGTCAACAAAGAAAATCTTTTTTTTAGTTCCTTTTAGTTTTATAACGTTAATTATTTTATAAATATATATGGTTAAATATATAATGTTAACCCGTTAATTAATTATTGGTTACATAATTATTTCTGCGCTGTTATTACTCCCTCCTAAAACTGAAATGGCATAAATGTCATCGGAATCACAAATAGTCACATGTTTTATTAACGATTGAAAATTTGCACCAGATATATATCAGCAGGAGAGTGTGAGCTAATAGAAGGAATTTAAAAAGGGAGCAATCAGTCAAAAATATTTCAAATCAACGGAGATTTGCTAGAAGAGTTCTAGAGAGTTCTTTCTAGTAGCTACAATGCAAGTAGTTAATGAACCCACTTGGGGACAAAAAGTGGTGGGGGAAGTAGGCCTTAACGCACTAACATAAGGCTGGTAAATTGTATCTAACCTAACCAACCCCTAGGTAAAGGGTTGTCCTTAGCTACGTTCAGGACCTTCCCCGGGTCGGTCCGGTTGATTTAACTGATATACAGACAGAAACTTTAATGGACATTGACGATCTAGATGATTTATTGATGTATTTAGGCTAATGGAGTCATTAAAGAGTGGTTTGTATATTATTCAAGTGTTTTGTTTTTACCACATAGGATCTTCTTTGGTGAGTTTTTATATATTTATAATATTTTCATGACATTATTTCATATAAAGATAACATTTATAGTTATTTTTTACACCTTTAAAGGTGGGCCATACTAGATACCTTTGTGGCGACAACGTGTTCGGGTATGTTTTTAGATAATTTATATCTGTATATCATGGGGCGTGGCCTAACTTCGTTTCATTGGTCATAGATCGCCTTTATGTGAGTAGACCACCTAATATTGCATTATTAGCAGCATAGACAAATTTTGAATTTAGCAATCTTATACCCCTTGCCCCTGGGCCCCGCATCAGCCAAAACATTTAGGGGTAGAGCACTCGAGTTAGGGTTAGCCTACTACTTGCCTAGAGTCGCTCGGACCTCGATCAGAGATACGTCATCAAATATATTAAAATAACCAATAAATCTTTCCAAAATTTTCCCCTCACCCCTGGAACTACCCTCGGGGAAAGTCCTGAACGTGGCTGAGACCACCCCACACCTAGGGGTAAGTTAGGTTAGATGCAATTTACATACCTTAGGTTAGTGCTTTAAGGCCTACTTCCCCCACCACTTTTTGTCCCCAAGTGGGTTCATTAACTACTAATGCATCAAAGAAAACATCAAAATATCACATGTCAGATGTAATATGTCGTTACAGAATAAACTCAATAAATTTAAATGTCTTTATATATGATAGTATATTATTAAATTTGGCTTAAATTTAAATTCAGAGATGTTTTTGTTAATTAAAAATCACTAGGTTTCCACAAATCACTCTGTATACAAAATGGAAAATAAAGTGATATATTCATATAATCACTATTTTCCACAACGTTAAATATTAATATAGTACACTCAAAATCTCACTACACAAAAGTTTATATTTATATATAGACTAGTTTCAACGACAATGTCGTCGTTATTAATGTTTGGCTATTACTCAATGATGAAAGAGACACTGTCGTGTCGTCGTCGAGACTAGTCTGTATGTATTAGCAAACTAGTTTGTAGTGAGATTTTCAGTGAACTCTTTTGATATTTACCGTTGTAAATTGTTCTCAAAATCAAATTCACAATCAATTTTAAATCAAATGACATTAGATATATAACTAGCTTCCCCATAGCTAGTCGTTGCCATACAGAAGAAATAGGAATGCCAAGGGAATCCTTAGATTTAATTTTTGTCATTTTATAGAATATAGATTTCTTATATTGGGAAAGCTTTATAAATAGTGTTTTATTTCTATTTATTTATTCAAGTGCTTTGGAATAGACTGATTGGAATTCTCAATACAATTCTTATCCTCTTTTTGTAGAAAAAGGTTTGCAGTTTTTACAAAAAAAAACTGAATTAATGAATTCCAACCACGTACGATCTCTGAAAAACCACTACTCAATACATAAGAAATAATATTCTATTATGGATTACTGAATACATTTCAATCAGTATTTCTAGAACTTGAGCGTATCCCAGTGATATATATATATATATATATATATATATATATATATATATATATATATATATATATATATATATTTAAAAACAACACAGGTTATTCAAATACAAGAATATTTATTATTTTATATCCAATATTTTCTTTTGTTAAACAAGAAAACGTATTTTATATTTATATATATATATATATATCACTGGGATACGCTCAAGTTCTAGAAATACTGATTGAAATGTATTCAGTAATCCATAATAGAATATTATTTCTTATGTATTGAGTAGTGGTTTTTCAGAGATCGTACGTGGTTGGAATTCATTAAGTCAGTTTTTTTTTGTAAAAACTGCAAACCTTTTTCTACAAAAAGAGGATAAGAATTGTATTGAGAATTACAATAAATATATATATATATAAATATATATATATATATATATATATAAAATATAAAATATACATATATATAAATATATATGTATATAAATATATATATATATACATATATATACAACATATGTCGTATATATACATATACAACATAGGTTATTCAAATACAAGAATATTTATTAATTTATATTCACAAATATTCTTGTATTTGAATAACCTATGTTGTTTTAAATTATTAAACAAGAAAACGTATTTTATATATATATATATATATATATATATATATATATATATATACATATACATATATATATATATATATATATATATATATATAATACGTTTTCATGTTTAATAATTTAAAACAACTTAGGTTATTCAAATACAAGAATATTTATTAATTTATATCCAAAGCTTTGGATATAAATTAATAAATATTCATTATTGTAATTTTCATTCCTGATGATGTTGGTACTGTTTGCCAACGAAAAGCTTTGGATATAAATTAATAAATATTCTTGTATTTGAATAACCTATGTTGTTTTAATATATATATATATATATATATATATATATATATATATATACTTTTTTTTAAAGTAAATTCCTACGTAAATTGACTAAGAAAAATATTATTTTAGTTTCTTTTAATATAAATGTGTATATACGTACGTATGTGAGAATTTTAGGTAATTACTGTACAGTAAATAAAGTAATATAGCTTGTGAGTTTAATTAACTATTAGGGAAACTGAACTATTGTAATATACAGTACAGTTCCTTTAACAGCAAATATAAGAGTAAATTCTAGGTGACTCTTACATATCGTAAATAAAATTATATTACAGCGCATAAAGTCTGTAAATATTTATAACTTAAAAATATGATGCAGTCTCGGGCAGGTGGACATAAAACTTTAGAGTGCAGCCAGGCGACCCATATTTTTGCTATTTTAAAGCTTATTTTTCCCAGGATTAAATGGCGGTATGCAATGGCTTGAGAATGATAAATTAAATGCTACATTGTCACTTTACAGCGTATCTGGTGCAAGTACCGCCGCGTCGTGATTAGTGCAATTAGGTATTTATCACGATTATGAAAGTTTTTAATAACACAAGCATTATTATTACAGTGTGAGGGAATAAATTAAGGGCATCTTCTACTGAAGAAGTCATTAGGTCAGTAGAAACAGGTAAACGTATGTGGACTGCAAGGGAAACTCCGAGACAGATTTTTGGCAACAAGATGTAGTTTGAAATACAATCGATCTTCATTTCCAGATAATAACAATCCAAGATCAAACTTTATTATAATTGATAATTTTTATATCATTCCCTTAACTTGTCAGTTATCTTTTTGATAGTTTTATCAAGATTTTGTATAGGTCAGGGTGTGGATTATATGATTTCTTGGTTTTGTTAATTTTGCAGACCTGATAAGTTTTGAAAAAGTATGATCAAGGATATAAAAGACGTGTAATATATATAATCTGTATATATATATATATATATATATATATATATGTATATATATGTATATATATATATATATATATATATATATGTATATATATGTATATATATATATATATATATATATATATATATATATATATATATATATATATATATATGAATGTTTGTATGAGTGTATTTGTATTATAAACGCTTAACTGATGAACTGAAGTTGATGAAATTTGGAGGGATTGTTTATCATATTCGCAGGATGGTTCCTGTTACATTTAGTGTAGATCCATCGAATGCCCTCCGCCGCAGAGGCTTAGGAGTTCATAAACAAATGTATATATGTATGTGTGTATGCATGTATCTTATGGACGCCTAAACCGCTGAACAGAAGTTAATGAAACTTGGACGGATTGATTAACATATTTCCAGGAAGCTTCGTGTGGCGTTTGTTGTAGATCCATCCACAGGGCTCTGCCCAAGAGGTTCAGGATGGTTCAGTGTACAGCTATCTATAAGTCTAATGTTAAACTTTATATCCATACTAGCGTTACTATCAGATCTTTTGACACTATCTTACGCTACTCTCTCCACACTGAATAGTTTTAGTAAGAAAATAAGTTTTATTTAAACAACGAAAAGTTTTAATTACTTATTGACGGTATTTATTAATATTTTTACAACTTGTATTTAAGTCGTTTGATAAAATGTTACATATGTGATACTTAGTTCATTTACCCAACACGGCATTTGTGCGTTGGTAGTAATTTTTGTAACGATGTCATATATATTCTACTTTTAAATAATTATTGAATTTGGAACAAAAAACGGAATTTTTCATTACCTTCGAATGTGAAGTTTTGGCGTTGATTCCTAAACCTATTATTCCAACTGAGATGCCATTACAAGTTTCACATAAGAGGAAGTACGTATTCAGATTAAGTTCTCCAGAGATGCGGAATCTTGTATAACCTCGTTTCTGGAATTGGAAAACTTTGTCCCAATAATGCCGGCACGAGTAAAAATCTCAGACTGTGCATTCGCAGTAATATAGAATAATCGGATGTAATTCCTATTGATTGCATTGTTGCATTGATATGCACACATAAATTATACTTTTAAAATTGAACACTGTTTTTTGTACTCACACGGATAAATTGTAATTCCATTGTTTGACAATTACTTTTTTTGTTAAACTCTGGAAGATGTGTTTTTTATTATATTTAAGTAATCGGTTTTACTGGTTAGGTAAGAGAGTATTTATGTTAAATCTAGCGAGTTCTCGTACACCACGTGCACCTTTCCTCAAATCTCTGTTCAAACGCTTGTTATGTACTTTTCTTTAAGTTAAGTATAACTTAAAACAATTGTAAATGCTTGAGAAAGGAACTCTTTATCGTGCAAGGTTCGATACGACACAGTTCTATTCAAGACGTCGATCTAACGACATCCCTCCCGTCACTCCTGAAAGCTATTGTCAGTCAATCAGAGAAGGATGGAAATTGGTGGAGCCAGGAAGCTCTAGGATTTAGTTATCCATACTTAGGGTAGTATTGATAGTTTATTGTTTCTGATGAAATCTAGAGTACGTTAACAAGTTAAGTATAACTAGATCACTAAGCAATTTTGCTTCCCTGAATTTGTTGTGTCAGAATTGTTAATACACGAATAATATAACTACTGAGTTGTAGAGTGCTTCGAACTATATTACGTGCGAGTGTTTTAGGGAGAAGGTGTTTGGGGAGATGAAGGATACCATGGCAGGAGAAAGTTAGAGCTGGTTCTCCTTATATACAACCCAGATTTGTAGGTCGGCAGTAAGAAAATAATATTAGGAAAATATAGTCGCCAAAATTTGGATCCATGTAGGGGAATTCATTGTAGATTTTAGTTACAATATATTTCAATAGAGTGAGATACTGTGGTCAGGGAAAAGCGAACGCAAAATTTATTGTTACAAGTTATATGATCCTTGACCATCATGTGAGAATAAAGTATAAGGTGTCGGTAGAATTATTTAAGTATTTACTTTAAAAATATCATTTTTGTAAAAAAAAACATACGAATTGATTAGGACAAATTCCTGACTAATGTATAATGAGAAGTAAAGGGCCATAAGACACTTGCCACGCTAATTACAGTTTGAATAATTACATTTATTTCCGAGAGCAAAAGCGAAGGTTAGGGCACAGTTTTTGGAAATTCTTAATGAAGACATAACTTTAGTAGTAACTTAGTAGACGCTTGGGTCTTCTAACTGGGTCGCCTGAGGTTTTACCGCAACACGGGTTGCGGATAGGAATGTGGGAACAGGGATGTTGGTATTGTGCTGGATCTATGGAAGAATATCTGCAACACTTAATGTTTAATGGGTGGTAAGATAGAAAAGGTGTTTTTATGCTGCTTTACGTAAATCAGAGAAGGCTGGCTGACGTATTATCTCTATTTACCCATAGTCTGTCCTCATTTGTGCGTAGTATTCTTACTTGTTTCTGCGGACGTCCAGGGCAATGTTACTCCGCTGCTTCGATGCCCATAATAATTTGCTGCAGCTAATGTCCAAATTGGTAGGAGTCATGACTCCCACGTAAAGACTTTAGAGCAAAAGATTTCTTATCAGAGCTGTATAGAGCCGCTACCCTTTGCACACATTTGTTGTTACTATCAGTACCAAGTGGCGTGATACTAGAGTCATTGGACGTACTGTATATTAGAGTACTGTTTATTCGAAAACATTTTTGCCGTGGTTATTCGGATAAGTGATTTTTCGGAATAAAAAAAGGAAAAATGTTTCACAGTCATTTAAAACAAAGGAACAGTGAAACGTAATTACACTTTAAAAGTAGTAGTCAGTAATATTTATCGTCAGAATAACGACGACGTTTCGAAGGCTAGTATGCATCCTCATTGGCCCTGCTGTTCAGCCAGCTATTTAAACCTCATTTGATGAAATCTGTTTCAGATATATAACAGAATAAATGTTTGTGTTATAAATCACAATACTATTAAAAAAAACAATATCTTTACTTTCACTTAAACAAATTAAGACTCTAAACATAAAGTAATAAGCAATGAACCTACTCAAAGTCCTTTGGTAATCAAGAATTGCGAGTGTATCTATACAAATAAAAAAATAAAATTTTTTACACGTTTATAAATAATAAGTATTATATGTAAAAAAAGGCATATTATTAAGGAAAATAAGTAAAACATTTTCTTTTGCCCAGGAAGCGGTGAACAAAAAGGTCTACTATTGATGCATTTCTAATTCCATAGCCAAGCTCGATCCACTAGCACTATTCTTCCTATTATCTAGGTTTATGGGAAACTTTGATAACAAGGTCGTATTGAAAACGTTACAAAAGCAAAGCTCACACGCTATTGGCGACATGAAATTTACCTAAGCACCAAAGCATTGCTGAATGTACTCATTGAACGATACTTCGGTTAACCGACATGTCGGTGTATAACCGATGCTGAACTGTATTTACTGCATTACACCACATTGCCTCTGTTAGCAAACAGCAAACCGTTAGCGTCAAACGTTGAGGTTGTCTTGATGAACGTCTGTAGAGCTACATTAACAATTTGGGGAATTCGCCAGTATAACCAAAACGTTGGTCGACAATCAAAAGAGAATTAAATGTTACTGTTTTCATGATTTAAGGGCTCGTGCTAGACTAAAGCCACGAAATGTCTGAAAGTCTTTAGACGACTTTTTCGGAGTGTTTTAAAGCACTGTTTAGTGATATGATTTTATCACCCGGCTCACAGGTTGTTCCAAATAAGATTTCCGTCTAAATATTAAAACAATACACTTTAGAGTAAATTATTAAGGAAATATTTAACTACAGTGACACTTACTTTTTGTTTGAATGAGGACGAGAGTTGTTTCCCATTGTCAACTCTAACCGTAATTTCGAGTTATGTAACAAGTAAGCTAAGGTATGAGTTAATAACACATTTTTCAAATTTCATCCGATTTTAAACAAAAATCAGTGCTACTATATGCAAGTGATTATATATCAATATATGTAAAAGTAAATGCTTGTAAATTAGCAGCTCAAGTTCAAGTTAAATGGAAATAATATTAAACGTTTTATTTGAAACACTCTTTTGTGTGGTGTAGGAAAATAAAATTACTATTTTGTAATTAAAAAAATTTTTTTTTATATGTTATATAATTTAAAAGTTGTATAGAAATAAATACAAACACTCGCGACAAGTTTTTAGTAGAATTATTAAAATATTTTCAATAAACAAATTATTATTGTTATTCAGTAAATTACGAGTCTATCTAATTTTTTTTGTAATTAGATGTAATTAACTGGGACGTACTGGACCATAGCTATAGCTGGTGAAAGTAACATGGCGCGCGACCTGGAAAGGCGAGCACAGGCGGGGTTAAAGGTAAAGGAAGCAAACGTTCGTCCCACATTATAACATGAGGTATAGTATTTATATTACAGTGACGTAGATTTGACAAGGCCGAGAGGCCATTAGAAATATTATTTTATTTGATTTGTCATATTAACCAGATAATGTACATAAGGTTTCGAACAAATATACAGTGCGTGAGGTTTAACGGTGTCCCTCGTTCTGCTCTAGCATTTGACTACTACTCTAACTGAAAAGATTATACAATATATATACCGTCTCTTTCTATATCGCGTCTCTTTCTTTGCAGAAGCAGAGCAACACATTTAAAGATCATGTCTATATCAAACTATTACAGTATTATCATTTAGTTAATTAGAGGTGTTTACACTTTAAACATGACACCGATGTTTTCTGAAGTGTTGAGTTTTGACCCCTCACTGCAGCCCAGTTCAGCCTATCGATCTCAAGAAATGTCTGTATACGAATGAATGTCGACAAATAGGGTAAGAAAATATACCAAAACTTCCATACTATTAGTCAACACTAATTTAATTTGTAACTGGCCAGCCGTCCTTCCTAACATATTCAGATTTGAAACTTTATGGTCAGAGGTGAACCTTTCTGGCGAAAACGGAATATATCGCTAGAGCTATTATCCCAGTCTACGCCATTATCTGAAGAAGATCCGTCATGGAGACATCATCATAAGATAAAATTAGGCTTTTTTTGTCACAACTAAGATCATGGGACTCGTATTTTTATGAGACAAATTTATTGTCATTTATTTTTTATATTCAATATTTCACGCAATTTTAATCAATTTATAAGTACATTTACTGTTAACAAGAAAAATATAATTTGTTAAAAACATATAAAAAAACACAAAAAAACAACAAATTTTCTCTGCATTTGACATGTTACTTTATCATTGAAGTCTTTGCTATAAACTAAAATACCAGAACCATATTTATTTGTCGAGCACTCTTGCTGTTTGTATCATCGTGGGAGAGATTCAGCTGCGGGATGCGGCAAGCCAGGCCTTCTGAGACTAAGATTTAAGGTATAAAAATTTTAAGTAAGACGTTTTTATTACTAGAAAATATAAATATGTCAATATCATACTTCTGGCAGAAGAAATAAGATAAGGGATAGAAAATTAACTAAACCTTGTTCTGGAAATACAACAGGAATAGTGTGTAAATCATTGAATAGAATCAGAAAGTAAAAAATAAGTTTTAACATTTACATTATTATGGCAGAAACAAAACGCGCCTTCTCTAATAATATTTATGTCGTTGATGTTGAAGGATTCACTATTAATATTTTTAATACACTTTTAGAAAGTGAACGTTCAATAAAAACAGTCGAAAGCATCACAATGGGGTTTAGAGTGCATCGATTTGATTGCGTCCGTATTGGAATTGCTGGTCAGTGACCGTTGCTTCAATCTCCCGAGGGCTTTGATATCCACAGCAATAAATCTCAAGTCACTGTTTTCACTAGATCCAATTTATCCACGGATATCGGTGCTGTGGGTATTCAATATACGGGCACAGAATGCCTTAATAAAAATCAAAATAAACTTAAAGTTACATTGCCGCCACAATCGGGCGAACATCTCTGACGTTGTAGTTATTTGAGACGTGTAAAGAGAAATAGTAAACACTAATGCAATGTTTTATAATGTTTTAACTACACACAAACAACAAAACTAACGTGTAAAAAGAAATAGTAAATACTAATACAATGTTTTATAATGTTTTAACTACACACAAACAATAAAACTAACGTGTAAAGAGAAATAGTAAATACTAAAACAATGTTTTATAATGTTTTAACTACACACAAACAATAAACTAACGTGTAAAGAGATATAGTAAACACTAATACAATGTTTTAAAATGTTTCAACTACACACAAACGATAAAACTAACGTGTAAAGACAAATAGTAAACACTAATACAATGTTTTAAAATGATTTAACTACACACAAACAATAAAACTAACGTGTAAAGAGAAATAGTAAACACTAATACAATGTAATAAAATGTTTCAACTACATATAAACAATAAAACTAACGTGTAAAGAGAAATAGTAAACACTAATACAATGTTTTATAATGTTTTAACTACACACAAACAATAAATCTAACGTGTAAAAAGAAATAGTAAATAATAATACAATGTTATATAATGTTTTAACTACACACAAACAATAAAACTAACGTGTAAAGAGAAATAGTAAATACTAAAACAATGTTATATAATGTTTTAACTACACACAAACAATAAAACTAACGTGTAAAGAGAAATAGTAAATACTAAAACAATGTTTTATAATGTTTTAACTATACACAAACAATAAAACTAACGTGTAAAGAGAAATAGTAAACACTAATACAATGTTTTATAATGTTTTAACTACACACAAACAATAAAACTAACGTATAAAGAGAAATAGTAAATACTAAAACAATCTTTTATAATGTTTTAAATACACACAAACAATAAAACTAACGTGTAAAGTGAAATAGTAAACACTAATACAATGTTTTATAATGTTTTAAATACACACAAACAATAAAACTAACGTGTAAAGAGAAATAGTAAACACTAATACAATGTTTTATAATGTTTTAACTACACACAAACAATAAAACTAACGTGTAAAGAGAAATAGTAAACACTAATGCAATGTTTTATAATGTTTTAACTACACACAAACAACAAAACTAACGTGTAAAAAGAAATAGTAAATACTAATACAATGTTTTATAATGTTTTAACTACACACAAACAATAAAACTAACGTGTAAAGAGAAATAGTAAATACTAAAACAATGTTTTATAATGTTTTAACTACACACAAACAATAAACTAACGTGTAAAGAGATATAGTAAACACTAATACAATGTTTTAAAATGTTTCAACTACACACAAACGATAAAACTAACGTGTAAAGACAAATAGTAAACACTAATACAATGTTTTAAAATGATTTAACTACACACAAACAATAAAACTAACGTGTAAAGAGAAATAGTAAACACTAATACAATGTAATAAAATGTTTCAACTACATATAAACAATAAAACTAACGTGTAAAGAGAAATAGTAAACACTAATACAATGTTTTATAATGTTTTAACTACACACAAACAATAAATCTAACGTGTAAAAAGAAATAGTAAATAATAATACAATGTTATATAATGTTTTAACTACACACAAACAATAAAACTAACGTGTAAAGAGAAATAGTAAATACTAAAACAATGTTATATAATGTTTTAACTACACACAAACAATAAAACTAACGTGTAAAGAGAAATAGTAAATACTAAAACAATGTTTTATAATGTTTTAACTATACACAAACAATAAAACTAACGTATAAAGAGAAATAGTAAATACTAAAACAATCTTTTATAATGTTTTAAATACACACAAACAATAAAACTAACGTGTAAAGTGAAATAGTAAACACTAATACAATGTTTTATAATGTTTTAAATACACACAAACAATAAAACTAACGTGTAAAGAGAAATAGTAAACACTAATACAATGTTTTATAATGTTTTAACTACACACAAACAATAAAACTAACGTGTAAAGAGAAATAGTAAATACTAATACAATGTTTTAAAATGTTTTAGCTACACACAATAAAACTAACGTATAAAGAGAAATAGTAAACACTAATACAATGTTTTATAATGTTTTAACTACACACAAACAATAAAACTAACGTATAAAGATAAATAGTAAACACTAATACAATGTTTTAAAATGTTTTAACTACACACAATAAAACTAACGTATAAAGAGAAATAGTAAACACTAATACAATGTTTTATAATGTTTTAACTACACACAAACAATAAAACTAATGTGTAAAGATAAATAGTAAACACTAATACAATGTTTTAAAATGTTTTAACTACACACAATAAAACTAACGTATAAAGAGAAATAGTAAACACTAATACAATGTTTTATAATGTTTTAACTACACACAAACAATAAAACTAACGTATAAAGAGAAATAGTAAATACTAAAACAATCTTTTATAATGTTTTAAATACACACAAACAATAAAACTAACGTGTAAAGTGAAATAGTAAACACTAATACAATGTTTTATAATGTTTTAACTACACACAAACAATAAATCTAACGTGTAAAAAGAAATAGTAAATAATAATACAATGTTATATAATGTTTTAACTACACACAAACAATAAAACTAACGTGTAAAGAGAAATAGTAAATACTAAAACAATGTTATATAATGTTTTAACTACACACAAACAATAAAACTAACGTGTAAAGAGAAATAGTAAATACTAAAACAATGTTTTATAATGTTTTAACTATACACAAACAATAAAACTAACGTGTAAAGAGAAAGAGTAAACACTAATACAATGTTTTATAATGTTTTAACTATACACAAACAATAATACTAACGTGTAAAGAGAAATAGTAAACACTAATACAATGTTTTATAATGTTTTAACTATACAGAACCAATAAAACTAACGTGTAAAGAGAAATAGTAAATACTAAAACAATGTTTTATAATGTTTTAACTATACACAAACAATACAACTAACGTGTAAAGTGAAATAGTAAACACTAATACAATGTTTTATAATGTTTTAACTACACACAAACAATAAAGCTAACGTGTAAAGAGAAATAGTAAACACTAATACAATGTTTTATAATGTTTTAACTACACACAAACAATAAAGCTAACGTGTAAAGAGAAATAGTAAACACTAATACAATGTTTTATAATGTTTTAACTACACACAAGCAATAAAACTAACGTGTAAAGTGAAATAGTAAACACTAATACAATGTTTTATAATGTTTTAACTACACACAAACAATAAAGCTAACGTGTAAAGAGAAATAGTAAACACTAAAACAATGTTATATAATGTTTTAACTATACACAAACAATAAACCTAACGTCTAAAGAGAAATAGTGAACACTAATACAATGTTTTATAATGTTTTAACTATACACAAACAATAAAACTAACGTGTAAAGTGAAATAGTAAACACTAAAACAATGTTTTATAATGTTTTAACTATACACAAACAATAAAACTAACGTGTAAAGTGAAATAGTAAGCACTAAAACAATGTTTTAAAATGTTTTAACTACACACAAACAATAAAACTAAAGTGTAAAGTGAAATAGTAAACACTAAAACAATGTTTTAAAATGTTTTAACTACACACAAACAATAAAACTAACGTGTAAAGAGAAATAGTAAATGCTAAAGTTTTCTTGAAAATGTTCTCTGTCCTGACACATTCAAACTACACATGGCCACTGGCTTTGGAGTAGCGTTCACAGAGATTATTCCTAGTCCCGGCAAATTTTTGATGTGCAAAATCTGTAAAGTTTTCTCCGTTGTGGGACTTTTGGTGGGTCTTGTTGAATATAAGATGGGAGCCGCTAAAAGTGAATCAAAACAAGTAATGCGATCGTCCCTCCGAGTAGGGTTTCACAAGGTGCGAGATATAAGCAAATCCATAACGAAGATGCGCCTGGGAAGGGCGTCGTCCTATCATAGTGAGTAGTGAAGTAATTTTCATAGTGTATGCAGCTGCACCAAGTTGCATAGTAGATGCACGTTATTTACACCAATACGTTAAAGAATCCTATTAAACAAATTTAAAACTTGAAATAAAGAATTAAAAAAAAATGTTTTCATTTGATATAAAGTAAGTTTTTGAGATATTCTATTGTTTTAAATACCAAACATATTTTCCTCAAATAATGTTAAGAAAATGACAGATGCTTAGAATACGTTAAAAATCTTAAAATGTTTATTCTACCAAATCAATTTCTTTACAGGTCTTTTAATTAAAAGCTTCAATTTTTTCATAATTTCGTAATACCTCCTCCTTATTTCCTTCAAAACTAAAATGACATACATTTCATAGGAAATCACAAATAAAACAATAATTCAATTATTTTTTAAAAATAAATTGTTTACAAACACACAATGTTATCAGAAGAAAGATGTTTGGTGACTTTTTATGTCGTTGATCAATTTATAAAATATAAATTACTGTATATCAAAATTATTTTTCAAATTGTATTATAATTCACTGAAGATGATAATCATGCTAACGAAACGTGTTTATAAATGTAATAATTATTATGAGTTATTGTTCAATTTATTAATAATAAATACTTGTATCGTAAGTTGGCTGATTATATTGATTCATTTTCAATTGTTTGAAAAATATTACCTTTTGTTGTTGTTATAGAAAAATATATTATAAAAATATTTTCTAACTATTCTAGAAATATATTTCAATAGTTTATTAATGTTGTAACTTTAATCACTCCTATTAAATTTTTGTGATTTTCTGTTGTCGGTTAAACATTTTAAAAGAAGTAATTTCATCGGATGTAAATATATATATTTTTAAATAAAACCTCAATTTATCAGAGTCAATTTTTTTACCCTTTTCTACTTGTAACTTTAAGTATTTATTGAGTAATAAAAACGTCACCGACACTATTTTTAATACAATTACAGCGTTGCACCTTCTCATGATTTAATGGGGTTTTTATAGGGATACGGAGAGAAGAGAACAGGGGAAGAGATGACTTAATTATCCTATTGATTTATGCTTTCAAAAATTGCGATCCGGAGTTTAAATGGGCTGAATATATTAGGTTGAGGAACGGCTGTGGTAATGGGGCTGTAAAGCCACCAGTGTAGGGGAGGAAGTAACCGTAAATTGTAAAAATTGAACTCGAAGATAATTGGCATTACGTAAAAAGGAATATGTTATACTAATTAAGTTACATTCGCTAGTTTGTTGTGCTGTAGAATACTCGAGAATCGTTGAACATATCCTTCTTGATGAAGAAATGTATAAATATTTATTTATGAAATTGGAATTTATTTATGTATATGTGATTGTTCGAAATTGTTATTTGTGTATTGATAAATTCCACAAATATTGTTAAAGTATTCCTTCGAATGTGGTCATTGACGTTCTATTGTCTGTAAACACCGAGGTTAGATCAATAGTCTAGACTCTGATTAAACCACAAGGGTTTTAGTGAATGCAAAAGAGTCGACTTTCGTCTCGCTGCAGTTTTGTCATATCCTGAATTCCCTGCATTCCAGTTAGTTTTATTAGGGGTAACACATTAAAAAAAACTGTAAATAATTCTTGAATTTATTCTGAGGAATATCAGGTACTAAACGGACATTTAAAATTTTAACAATCCTTTTGAAACAACCTGTTTTGTTGTAGACACTAACTTTGTGCTAGGAGATAAAACCCGTGAATAGAATGGCATCAATAGAACGGTACCAAGGGATGATTAAAAATAAAATATTCATCTCCTTGAAACCTTCTGTCTATAGAGCCTTTCACGAGAGTTCGGTGTCTAGTTACCTAAATATGCGGTTTATAAATAAATAATACCTGAGAACAGAGGCGTTTAGAGCTAGAAAATAAATCAAGTTCTTTCAGAAATGTTAGTATTAAAGCATAGTTGCATTTTTAAGAACTAGTAATAAAATATTTGCAGTTTCTGTGTTGCACATCTTGAGGAGTTTTTTATAAAATATTTTATATGATAACACGAAGCAAAAAGCACTACCTACTAATATTTTTCAGAAGACGCGTTTCGCACTAGATCAGTTCATTGTTGTGAGGCACAGACAAGATTGTTGGTCAGGTGTATCGTATTATTGTGAGTATGTGGAGTTTTTGTGTTCTGTGATGTGTCATTTTCCATAGAGTAGTTGTTAATTATGTGTTCAATTACAGTTGTGACTGTGTTTTGTCGTTTGAAATGTGTTGTGGTGGGTTTTTGTGGTATTTGTATGTTTTAAAGTTTTCTGTTGTGTTAAGTCTATTGATTGTTTCTTATGAAACGTGTAACTTTTAAAATTGTGTCAATGTTGGAGTATGTGTGTATCAATAATAGCGAAATTTAATTTGGGTTGTGTGTTGCTTATGTGTGGGGGCGTTTCTCCATACTTGACCTTTGTAGAAGCTAGGGCAGTTAGAAGTAATATCAATAACAACATAATAAAGTATCATTAAACGTCAAACTCTCCTCTGGTTTTCCCGAGAAGATATTTCACCTATACGTCATTAACTTAATCTCTAAGGAACAGAGCTATATATGTGAGTGAAATATATAATGCGTGAACTGGTTTTGTTGGATAAATTAGGAACGGCAATCACAGAATAGTAATTGTAGAAGTTCCGTAGCTATGTACAAGGTAACGGCTAATTTAATTAGCCTATAACGAAAGTGATGAGAATGAAACATGTTTAAAAGGTTACAATTGTATGTAGTCTCTTAGAATCCTTCATTATCGCATGAAACCTTTGTCTTATAATTTCACATACTTCTTTACGTTAGATTTCTAGCTACGGGAATGTTGGTTCAGTGCTAAAGGGCTGGATTTCAAACTTGTAGTCATTTAGTTTTAATTCGACCGAGACAACAGATTTTTAAAAATTAATTATTGAATAAATATTAAAAAATACGAGTAAATAAAACCTGGTTTAGTAAAACCCACGACGAAATATAAGCAGCCGATCTCTATTCTTTCCAAGGTAAAGAGATATTTCATCAAAGAAAAGTGTTCAACAAACCACCATTAGATCTTTATTACCTAAACCGATAATTAATATACATATGTAGGCTTATGTACAGCATTAAGGAGCTGTACACACAGGCATGTAACTAAATTGTAGTTACAATTTATATATTGCTGTTAAAATAAATTAAAATTATATGAAAGTATATAAATATATTAAAATTATAATTAAAATATAATATTATAATATAATATATGAACAAATGCTCATACTAAGAAGTTTAAATTAAGTCCGTATGCCTAAGTAAATATGTCTAACAATTTATTCTTTAACTGATGTAATGGAAACGAGAATTTTACATTAAAAATTTTAAACTATTTAGAAATTGAAATACATTTATCCTTAAACAACTACGCGTAGGACATATCATTGTATTAAAATTGATCACCTTCTCTCCGCCTCACAAAAGTGTTCCAATTCTATTTATATATGGGTCTTACATTGGGTTAACCCTTTTTGTCTGGAATCGAGGCTTTATTGAGGCGAATATGCGTTGGATGCATAAATAAAATCCTGCTTGATCACTACGACTATTTCGCTAACAATATAGTACAGCCATTCTATTAGTGACGGAAATAGACGTCCGTGTAACTGGAAGAATAATAAGGCATCAAGACTATACCAATGCTCACACGTCCAAGCAGAGCAAATGTCTTGCGTTTAATGTAAAATGCCACATTCCATTGTAAAACCTATTTATTTCCAATATTACAGTAGATATAGTTTAAAAATAGTCACTCCGTGAAGCAATTCGAAGCAAATTCATGTTCTATACAGAAATACAACAAATTAAACAAGTTCTGTTCCACTTTATCATTATACAGCTGTCTTTAAGCAAGTTGGATACTGGTATTGCCCTTCCAAATTCATATGCTTAGAAGATGATTTATTTTCTATCATATGATTAAGATTATATATACATTTAGGTGCGTTACTATTTAAAGTATACACCCTCAAGCCCCTGAATTTAGATTTAACCCTTTGCAAAAATCACTTAATGTTTCTTAATACGAATACAGAAAATTATCTAAAACGAAAACAATTATAAAGTTGTCATCACAGGAAATTATTAAACGCTTTATAGAGGAATAGGGATGCGTATGTATTCTCTTAAAAATCAAAGAAGGAGATTAACAATATAAACAGCTGCTTCTATGTAACAGAAATCGTTTAGAAACTTGTTAGATGAGGTGAGTGGTGTTGTGTTGTTACTTCAATACAATTCCCGGTAAAGTTTTATATCCCTGAAACACAGACAAAACAAGTTAAAAAACATGCGTCTTCCCCAAGTTGTTGCTTTACTTAGGCAACCAGCAGTAATGGGTTCGCTACAGGATTACATCGCTGAGGTGAGGAGGCCCTCCAGGGGATTGGGTAATTATTTATACGCCATCACATGACATTCGAATGCACCTGGTGAGGAATGTGTTTATATTTTACATAAAGGACTTTATTTTATTTATATTGAACGTAGTTAATTGTTAAAGGAATAGTAAACCGGATGTTGTGTGAACCAGGTGTTAAAAGGGATGTATTATCAATTTATACAAACTCTAATTGCTAAAGTAATATATAACTGCCAGACTAGTCTTGATAATTTTTGCCTATGCACAGTGTTATGCGTTCGCGCTATGCTACAGCTGTTAGTAGTTCCTCCTAAAACTAAAATAACATAAATGTCAACAGAATCCCAAATAAAACAATTCAACCGCTTGATTTCGTGCAGAGGACATAAGTAATAAGGCATTATAATTACTGAAGACGCATGTTTGTTTCTAGCACAGTTTTGTATGGTAAAGTTTATAAAATCATTTGATAATACATTTCGTTAACACTAATCTGAAGACGCAAATAACTAAATCAAAGAACGTTTGAAAGGGATTGTTTAGTAGACGTTCTAATCCACAACATCAACGCAAGATAGCAGTCGAGAAAAACCCAGATAATTTCCTCCTATTTACATATTTAATTAGGACATAGAGAATTTACTTTGAGCGTTACAGGATTACAGGGGTTACGTAAATCTAGGTAGCTATATCAAAGGATTTGCAATTTCCTGCTCATTGCAGACTTGGCAATTTGATGCTATAATTACGTTATGACGTGGCTTAGGTTAATGCAGCTTAAAATATGGTTTCCAAGTAGTTCCCTATAAACAGTAACTTTTAGAAGGAGAATCAAATAGACCGAAAGTAATTAAACATAATATTGGATACGTTCCGGGAACTGCTTAATTGGTGTTAAAATATATGTCTTTGAAAAATAACTGCTTAAAAACAGGAAATAACTTGTTTAAGGAGTGAATTTGATGAAAATTGTATTCCACAAATTTTAAAATTTGAAATATAGATTATGAATATTCATTTAAATATTATGATTAGATATAAAGTGTGGAACATTTTTGAGAAATTGGATTGTTTTAATACCAAAAAAATTCCCCTCTATTGTGATTAAAAAATGGCAGACGCTCACAATAGGTGAAAAAACTTTAAAACTTTCTTACTACCACTGAAATACGAAAACAATCGATTTCTTCTCAGTGTTTTAACTTAAAAGGACCATTTATCTCGGAACAGACTCTCTTCTTTCAAAAGGCAATTTTTTAAATATTATTGCCAGAGATTTTAATAGTCTCTTTTTATTTGTTCCTTAAACTGAAATGGCATAAATGCCAACAGAAATCACAAATAAATAATTCATTCAATTATTTGTTAATAATAAATTGAATTCAAACCCACAAATATTTTATCAATAGAAAACGTTTTGTTTATTATTTTCGTCGAACAATTAAAAGAACATAAATTACAGCTAGCTACCTCAAAATTATTTTTCAAATTGTATTATAATTCACTGAAGATGATAATCGTGCTAACGAAACGTGTTTATAGATGTAATAATTATTATTCGTTTTTGTTCACTTTTAATAACAATAGTTATTTGTATCATAAGTTATGCTTAAATGGATTTACTGATTTTCCATTGTTTGAAAAATATTATATTTTGTTGTTACCAAAATATTTTATAAAACATTTTTTAACTATTCTACAATTTTGTTTTTAAATTCTAATAAATTTTCAACCTAAATTCACTCCTATTATATTTTTGTGATATTCTGTTGATGGATATTTTAAAGAAAATAAGATTGATGGAATGTAAATATTTATTTTTTCAAGAAAACCTAATTATTTCATAGACAAATGTTTTACCCTAATCTACTTGTAACCTTAATCATTTATTGAGTAATAAAAAGGTCATTTGAACCATTCTAAATACAATTACAGCTCCGTACCTTCTCATGATTTAATGGGGTTTTATAATGATACGGAGAGAAGAGATAACCTAATTTGCCTGTTTGATTTATGCTTCCAAAAATTGCGATCCGGAGTTTTAATGGGCTGAATATATTAGGTTGAGGAACGGCTGTGGTAATGGGGCTGTAAAGCCACCAGTGTAGGGGGGGAAGTAACCGTCAATTGTAAAATGTCGAAGATAATTTGCATTACGTAGAGATTTATGTTATACTAATTAAGATGCATTCGATAGTTTGTTGTGCTTTAGAATAGTTGAGAATCTTTAAATATATCATTCTTAAAAACTATTTATTTTAAATAATACAGTAGATATAATTTTAAAATAAATCTTTGAAGCAATTCGAAGTAAATTCATATGTTCTCTACAGAAATACGACAAACGAACCACAAATTAAACAAGTTTTGTTCCACATTTATCAATATAGAACTGTATCTTTAAGCAAGTGGGCTACGGATATTCCCTTCCAATTCCAACGCATGTTTTTAAATCATTATATATCTTCATTTATTATTATATCAACCTGATGGTAGACTATTGTGAACAATTTTTATACCATTGTTTCAATATTTCTCTACCAGGATGTGCAGTTATCTCCATTCTCAAAAACTGGCACCTGGTCTAGCGTTGCATAACGCAGTCGAACTAAGCCCTTAAATCATACTACTATAATATGACCCATTTATACTGAAGAACATTAATTAGTACATATCAATTATATATTAATTAGTACTTATTAATACATAAATAAATACAAAAACAGCATAATTTTCTTAAAAAAAAATAATAAAAATAATAAAAAATTAATAAATACAAAATACAATTAGAAAACGTCGGAAATTATAAATAATAATAAATAATCAAACAAGGACTAAAATCATTACAATAACATCCAATAATTATAAACGAACTAGCCATCAAACACAAATGATAAATAACGAAAACAGATAACATAGTGGCTGGAACAACACTCTCCAAGACTAAAAAACTTGCTCAGTCTAGAAAATTATACCAATATTCCAGATTGGTGATGTAACTGACAGATCACTCTACCATCTAATGTCATCCGACTCCATTAGCTTACCATTGGCGTAATTATTAGGATTATATACACTTGGATGTATCACTATTTAAAGTATAAACCTTCAGACCCTATTAAATTTTAATTTAGATTTAACCATTAGCTAAAATCCCTTCAAGTTTCGTAATACCAATGTAGAACGTCTAAAACGAAAAAAAACATCACAGGAAATTAAGAAATGCAATATAAAGGAATATGCATGTATATTAATTAAAGTTATAAGGCAAAGGAGGTAACAATCTATAACAGCTGCTTGTATTTAACAGAAATTGTTTAGAAACTTGTCAGATGAGGTGAGTCGTGCTGTGTTGTTACTTCAACACAATTCCCGGTAAAAATTTATATCCCTGGAACACAGACGTTTAAAACAAATAAAAAAACAAGCGCCCATGTTGTTGCTTTATTTAGGAACAGTAGCAGTAAAAATGGTAGCTACAGGATTGCATCTCTGAGGTGAGGTGCATCTCCAGGGGATGGTGTAATTATAAATACTCCATCACGTGACATACAAATATACTAGGTGAGAGAATGTGTGTATATTTTACAAAAGGGAATTTATTTTATTTATGTTGGACGTAGTTAATTGTCAAAGGAATACTAAACCGGATGTTGTGTCAATCAGGTGGTAAAGGGCATGTATTGACAAATTTAAACAAACTGTAAATGCTAAAGTAATATTTAACTCTCCGACAAGTCTACATAAGGTTTGTCTAAGCAGAGTACTATGCGATTAATTGTCATCCACTAAAGGTTTAAAAAATTGTATTTTAACTTGATTAGATGAATAGAAACGTATTTTATTAACGATTGAAACGTTGTGCAATATATATATATATATATATATATATATATATATATATATATATATATATATATATATAAGGACAGTGCTAGCTAATAGAAGGAACTGAAAAAAAATCGATGTGTATCTTTCTAAACAAAAACTATTATTTCAAATTTTGAGTCCATTATTTTCAAACAGTATGCCCCCGTTAGCACAAGAAAACATAATTATTTGTAATATATTTGATAACTAATATAGTAAAGACGTTTTCAACTTACAGTATCAGTATTTTAGGTAATTAATGTACAGTAAATAAAGTAACATAACCTATGAGTTAAATTAACTATAATGATAACTAAACTAAACAAAATCAATGAGTAAAACCATGTTTTCAACTAATTTCTTTTATATATCAATGTAAATGACTGACTGCTCGGTCAGAAAAGTAGTAGAACTTTTAAAGATTTTATTTTTAAAAATTGACTTGAGCCACAATTTCTATTCACAAATACACTGAAAAAAGTGACTTTAAAGCAAGTGGCTCGTATAGGCTGAGGAAAAACATTGGGGAATTTTAGGGTTTTAGTAACCCGGAAGCTTGTTTTGTTTTAGTAACCCTGTCGATCACAAGAATTTTGTTATATAATAATTCTTATTTCTTTTCCTCTTATTATTCATCAACTTAGGTTACTTTAGATATAAATCAAGACAAACAAAACGAGAACACAGTAATGCTTTTTATTTTAATATAACAATATATTCCACAAGAACTTCAGTTATTTACTGTTCATTTAACAGCAAATGTGAGGGTAAACTGTATAAGACTTACATATCGTAAATAAAATTATATTACAGCGCATAAAGTCTGTAAATATTTATATCTTAAAAATATGATGCCGTCTCGGGCAGGTGGACATAAAACTTCACAGTGCAGCCAGGCGACCCATATTTTTGCTATTTTAAAGCTCATTTTTCCCGGGATTATATGGTGGTATGCAATGGCTTGATAGTGTGCATAAATTAAATGCTACATTGTCACTTTACAGCGTATCTTGCTTATCAATTGCGTCGTGCTTAGCGCAATTAGGTATTTATGACGGTTATGAATGTTTATAATAGCACAAGAATTCATATTACAGTATGAGTGAATAAGGTTAGGGCATCGTCTACTGAAGAAGTCGTCAGGTCAGTAGAAACAAGCAAACGTATGTGGCCTGCAAGGAAACTCAGAGACAGATTTTGGCAACAAGTATATAGTTTGAAATACAATCGATCTTAATTTCAAGATGCTAATAATCCAAGATTAAACGTTTTTAATAATCGATCATTTTTTATATCATTCCCTAAACTTGTCAGTTATCTATTTATATATGTTATATATATATATATATATATATATATATATATATATATTTTTAGATTATGCAACACTGTTTTCTTGTATACAGTATAAACCCCAAGACAAACGCTAAAAACTCGCACAGTGCAGTGAAACTAAAAATAGACGTTAACGGTACAACAAGGTCAACAGCAGATTTCACACAGCTCGCAGTCCAAAATATGCTCAGTATGCCGGAAGATGGAGGCACTTACTAGTCTCTGAAAGCGCTCGCATAAATACCAAGTAAGATTCTTGTTTAAGTACATAAGTGAAAGTGATATATATATATATATATATTAATAAAGGAATGTTGTATGTATGTGTGTATTTGTGTTCCTGTGACGTTTAGTGTAGATTCATAGACAGCGCTAAGCCCCAGAGGCTTAGGATGGTTCAAAAACAAAGGTATAAATGCATGTGTGTTTGTATTTATCCTATGGATGCTTAAACCGCTGAACATAGGCTAATAAAATTTCGAAAAATATTTTAAAACATATTTCCTGGAAAGTTTATGTAACGTTTGGTGCAGATTCATCCAAAGGCCCCCCCCCCAGAGGCTTAGGATAGTTAACAAGGAAGTTAAAACTTATCTTTGTTTGTGAGTATGTATGTATCTTATGAATGGCTAACCCGCTGAACAAAAGCTAATGAATTTTGGAATGATTGTTTAACATATATCCAGGATGCTGTGTTTGACGTTTGGTGTAGGTCCATCAACAGGGCTCCGTCCTAGAGGTTCAGGAGTGTTCAGTGTATAGCCATCTAAGAGTCTAATGTTAAAATGTATATCCATACTAGCGTTACTTAATTAATTAAAATAATAATAAACATAACGTAAAAATTAAAATAACTTAATTAATATATTAATAATTAATTATTTAAAATCGTTTACAATTTGAACTTACAAAATCTGTGCAACGGAATCAGACTAACCACAAAAAAACTGACCCCCAACTTGATCCTCGCATAAATCATGGGTGACAAGGTCGAAGGAGAGATGGTCTTAATTCAATGAATACCAATGATTTCATCAGATCTACCCATTGTTATCAAACGACTACAATTTCCTTTGCGTCCTGGATTTTCAATATCCATGTACAAGGTACAAGTACAATCACAGACCATTGCTGGATTAAATTTGAAACATTCTAACTTTTATCACATACTATTATATGTTGCGTGCTCATGTTTTGTTACATCTAAATGTATATGTATATATACCTAATGTAATGAAGTAAAACATTGTCTTATTAGAGAATATGATTTCACGCGCCGCAACGTGCGCTGTGTAACGCTAGTATTTCAATAAAATGTCTCATAAAATTGCACATATTTACTGGCACGTGACATTACTATTTACGAATTAGTAGTAGCTTAATAGCTTGTCAGACGTCATGGGAAATGAACACGTTGCAGATATGCCCTTGTCGTTAGGTCATCTCAACTATCGTGATGTTTTGTCACTATTTTACGCTACCCTCTCCATACTGAATAGTTTTATTAAATAAATAAGTTTTATTTGTATAATGTAAATTTTTTAATAAATTATTGACGGTTTTTAATTATATTTCTATCACTTATATTTAATTATTTTGATAAAATTTCACGTTTATGATACTTAGTTTCATAGTAGTTTGTAGTAGTTTTTGTATAGATGATTATATATATTATATATATATATATATATATATATATATATATATATATATATATATATATATATATATATATATATATAACTAAGTCAAAATACAAATACAAGAATTATAATTTCATTTACAATTCTCTTCATTAACACAAGAATACATATTGCGATATATATATATATATATATATATATATGTATGTATATGTAGTACTTTTAATTAATTATTGAAAGGGGAACATAGAATGGAATTTTTTATTACCTTCGAATGTGAAGTTTTGGTGTTGATTTGGCAAAATTATATCCTTTCCTAAACGTATTATTCCAACGGAGATGCCATTACAAGTTTCACATAAGAGAAAGTAAGTATTCAGATTTCAAAGTTCTCCAGAGATGCGGAGTCTTGTATAACCTCGTTTCTGGAATTGGAAAACTTTGTCCCCATAATGCCGGCATCAGAAAAATGTCAGACTGTACATTTGCGGTAATATAGAATAATCAGATGTAATTCCTATTGATTGACCCTTTTTTTTTGTTTGACTCTGTAAGATATTTGTTTTATGATTATATTTAACTAATCGGTTTTACTGGTTAGGTAAGAGAGTCTTTACGTTAAATCTAGCGAGTTCTTGTATACCACGAGCACTTTTCCGCAAATCTATATTAAAGCACTACTGTTCTCAGTCTGCCAATTAATGAGAATAGGATGGGGTTTTTGGACGCAGAGGTTTTACCGCAACACGGGCTAAGTATAGGAATGTGAGAACGGGGTTGTTGGTATTGTGCTGGATCTATGGAAGAATATCTGGAAATACACAATGTTTAATGAGTGGTAAGGTAGAAAAGTTGTGCTTCATGCTGCTTTACTTAAATCAGAGGAAGCTGGTTGACGGATTCTCTCTATTTACCCATCGTTTGTCATCACGTGTGTGTAGTAGTGTTACTTCTTGCTACGGACGTCCAGGGCCATGTGACTCCGATGCTTCGATGCCCATAATAAGTTGCTGCAGCTAATGTCCAAATTAGGAGGAGTCATGACTAAAACGTAAAGTCGTTTAAACAGACGTTTTATCAGAGCTGTATAAAGTAGCTAACCGTTGCACATGTATGTGATTACTATCAGTACCAAGTGGCGTGATACTAGAGGCATTGGAAGTACTGTATATTAGAACACCGTTTATCCGGAAACATTATGGACCTTTTTTTCGGAAAAGTGGTTTTTCGGATTAAAAAAAGGAAAAAAATGTTTCATAGTCATTTAAAGCAAAGGAACAGTGAAATTTAATTACACATTAAAAGTAGGAGTCAGTAACATTTATCTTCAAAATAAAGGCGATGTTTTGACAGCTAGTTTGCATCCTCATCAGCCCTGGTGTCTAGCCAGTTAGTTAAACTGCATTTGATGATTCTGTTTCAGATATGTAATAGAATAAACTCTCTTTTTATAAATCAAAATATTTTTCTAAACAAATTACCTTCTCTTTTACTTCAACAAATTAAGACTCTAAACATAAAGTAATAAACAATGAACCTACTCAAAGTCCTTTGGCAATCAATACTTGTGAGTGTATGTATGTATACAAATAAAACATTTAAAATGGTTTACATCTTAAAATAATACATTTTACACATACTGTTTATGTACATAAATAATAAGTAATGTATTTAAAATAGCCATATTGTTACGAAAAATAAGTAAAACATTTTCTTTTGCCCTGGAAGCGGTGAACAAAAAGGTCTATTATTGATGTATTTCTAATTCCATAATCTCATGCTAAGCTCGATCCACTGGCACCATTCTTCCTATTATTTAGGTTTATGGGAAACATTGATAACAAGGTTGCATTGAAAACGTTACAAAAGCAAAGCTCACACGCTATTGACGACATGAAATTTACCTAAGCACCAAAGCACTGCTCAATGTACGCATTGAACGATATTTCGGTTAACCGACATGTCGGTGTATAACCGATGCTGAACTGTATTTACTGCTGTATTTACAAATAATATTATTGTTATTTAGCAACAATTTGTATAAATTATATATAAAATCTTATTGGTTTATTATATACTTAGACATGAAGATGAAACCAACTAGTTTTCGAAAACGTCACCAAAGATTTTAAATAAATTATAAGTGACTCGCGAAACAAAGAAAGTTGTCTTCTTATTTAATTTAATTTTTTGCTAGTGTAAACATGAGTTATGGAGTTTCACATTGATATTCCAATAGTAAACACGTGATATTTACAGCAAGGCGTGCAATATCCACAGCCTGCTGGAGCCTATATTGTATTTGTTATTCAAAGCATATAGCCCTGCAAGGCACAATCTATGCCTACTATATTAACTGGGCAGAGCTAGTCCTATGAGTTAAGCTTTCTGTACACGTATTCTATCTTCACTGGGAGACAGTGACCTTGCCATGTAGTAGTTCTTGCTCTCAAGCTAGTTATAAACACGTCTAGGTCTAAAGAATTAAAACTATAAAGCAAATAATGAACAGACTACTCTGTGAGCGATTACAGAACACAAATTAATAATTGAAATACTTGTAGTTTTTTAGGCCCACAAATGCTTCAATAGAACAGAATATAAATTGACAATTTTAAAATTTAATAAGATTTCGAAGAATATTTCTTCATGGTAAAATACTTTATAACTTACATTATTTTCCTACATACTATGAGATATAAATAAGAGCTATAAATATATATTAACGTTTTTACTACATTAGTTAAATGTCAACAATGTTCATGTTAGCTGACGTTACTTAAAAGTTGACAAATAGTTGTAAGGAAGTAATCTTGATAATCTAGTGTTTGAATAGTGTAAACTGGGTAAGAACGAGCAAATAAACATTGTATTAAAACCATCTATAAAAAGAGAAATACATTTTAGTTATGAAAATGTGATTAAAGTTATTTGAAGAAATTAGGAAAAAAGAGAATCGAATGTTAACAGAAGAGAGTGTGAAACAAATATTTTTATACAAAATAGTAAAATTATACTATTGTAAAAAATAGTGAAGAGAGGAGTATATAGGTGTTGAAATAGTACAATAGTATTGAATGAGTGTTATTTTACAATACGAAATATTCCAAATTAAGACGACTCTTTAAATTTGATTCTGAAATGTGTCCCTACTTAAACGCGAGATTGGTAGAGAATTCTTCTCGGCGAGGGACTTGCCATGCAGACATGTTTTCAAACCGCTTCACTTCTTAGAAATCTATAGAGTTTACCAAAAATAAATCACAGGGGGACGGAGTTGACCTGTAATAATATAGTTTTCCAGCTTTGGGAACTGTAAATAAACAGATATGTCATAGGGAATATTATGGATCACAACAGTTCACCTACAAATCGTTCTATCTCCGTTTAGGACTCAATAGCAATATAAATGGTGACCATAAGCTGTTGTCTTTTTTTTAATAACTTTATCACTATTCTTTCTTATCTTCTTAGTACATCAGTAGTCTTTCTATAGTTGGGCTTCATATTTTATTATTCCTTTATGTCTTGTTCAGTGATACCTTGATCCTCTCATTTTTAAAAAACTTTACGCGGCCTATGTGTGTTTTATTTGCCGTCATTTGCTAAAAGCTGTGTGGATATGAATGTGAAGGAAGATGAGAACATGGTTGAGGAAGTTATTTGAACATTGAGAAGCTGACATAAAGTGGAATTAAAGAGTAAGATGAAAGTTTAATGGTGAAAGTAAGAAAGCCTTTCGGTATACAATTCAAGATAAAAATAAACAAAAATTTCGGTAAATAAGTATTTAGTTAAAAGAGGTATCTAGATAAAGTGGTGGAAAAAGGACAAGAGGGGGTTTACAGTTTTAAAGACTGAATTCACATGTGAAATAAGGCTGGGAATGATGGTACAGTATTATAGGATCCAATAAAGGCTTGAGATATTATACTCACAATGTAAGGGATTGGAAAGTAATTTAAAAGTCCTGTCAAGTACAGCTATATCCTACGTAATAACAGTTTCAGACGACCTTTCGTGACGTAACACAGTACGACATTACAAAAGTTTCAAGTGGCGCTAGGCTACTTATTGTTCCCTGCTGCCAACATCAAAGACCATTCACTTCTCTCTTGGAAACTTCTGCCCGTTTGCTTCTTTCCTGTCGATTGTGTATTTTAGCGTACTCGTATTGGTGTCCAGTGCTCTTGACGTTTTTTTTCAAACAAGTATTTAATTAGACGAAAATTGATAAATTTATAAATGAACTTCTGAAGTTTAAATCAAAACCCACAACCTACATGATAGTAATTGCATACGTATTCTCTTGTGCATTCTTCAGTATTTTCATCGCTGCGAAATACGAAGCACGTGTTCCCGTTTCCCATTTATTGTTTTAATAGTCTTGAATAGTAATTTAACTAAATATTTTGTTTACCATTTTAGATACCCATAACTATCATTACATCACTTTAAAAACAATGTCTATTTTCTACAATTGATTTAACAACTGAAATTATTCCTATAATTTTAAAAAATCGTCATAAAATTTTAAAAAGCAAAGTAAACTTTACAGAATATACAGTTTTATTTTATACAGTACGTTCTAAAAGTCCCTCCGCATTAACGTTAAAATATTGCGTTCCATTGCTATCCACGCCGTATACAAAACAAATCCTCGGCCATACATTTAAAAGTAGGCTACGCTAAACCATAATAATATATTACTTTATTTCACATTATAGTGAGTGTGAAATAATAGAAAAAAATGAATAAAACACTTTTGTTGTAAATATTTAATTAGTACTTCAGTCTTGCGTAATATTCCGCAGTGGGTTTTTTTAAAACGAAAATTCTTAACGTTAATGTTTTATATAAGTAATCAAAACCATAACCCTTACATACTGCATTTCCCGTCGTGATCCATTCCCAAAGACTTGACTGCGTTTTTTCAGAATATTCTAGCAATGTACATTGAATGTAACTTTGTAACTAGTTATAAAATCAAACTAACTTACCTTTAAAGTAAATTTAACATCAAATTCCTTATGATTATATGACTAAACTTCATTAGTTACAAATACTTGTACTTGTTTATTACATACACTTTTACCTAAACTGGAAACTCAATTACATGAAAGAGAAACGGTTTTTATAATTTCATTTCTTTATCTTATTTATTTTTTTAAAAGTTGTTTTAAAAGAATATTTGAGACAAACTCCTGAATAATGTGATGCTTAACAAAAATATACATAGACGACATCTTACACACACACACATCCACACACACACACACTCACACACACACATACACACACACACACACACACACACACACACACATACACACACACACACACACACACACACACACACACACACACACACACACACACACACACACACACACACACACACACACACACACACACACACACACACACACACACACACACACACACACACACACACACACACACACACACACACACATACACACACACACACACACACACACACACACACACACACACACACACACACACACACACACACACACATACACACACACACACACACACACACACACACACACACACACACACACACACACTCCCACTCTGTCTCTCTCTCTCTCACTCCTACACACAAACAAACACAAACACACTCACACACACACACACACACACATAAACACTCAAACACACACACAAGCACAAACACACACGCGCGCACGCACGCGCACGCGCACACGCACGCACACACACACACACACACACACACACACACACACACACGCACGCACACACACACACACATACACACACACACACACACACACACACACACACACGCACACACACACACACACACACCCACACACTCAAGTACATCTGACACGCAACACAGACAAACACACGCGCACGAAACACGTAAGGAAAATGTAAGATGCAGATTTTTTAATAAAACATTTTCAAGGAATAAGTGAATCCATTTTTAATAGATTGCCTTTTCGAGGATTTACTAATCTGAATTCAGTTATGAAAATCACTGTTTGCATTGGATTTTTCACATTTCGAAATATTTAAGACTATAAGAATTCAAGTCTGTAGGGTAGGTTTTGGTCTTTCATACAAGCATAGGCTGCATAGTTTGATGAAATGGAGATTTAGATCAATATGATTAACGAGTTTCTTACATATTTCTTTGTCTACCATTGAGAGCAGTAGCATAAACGTAATTAAAAAAAACAAATGAGTAAACCCCATTACAAATATTACCTAATGTGTTTGCGTGAAATGAGATTTTTAAAAATAAAGCGAGTGTGTGTTTTATTTATCCTTCGCCTAATAAAATGGAAATCCACACAGAGCCAAATTATAAATATTTGGCTAAAGTCACCTATTTGGTTACATTAATAAACCCACCAAAAACACGAAAATTTTGATTATCTCATATGCAATGAATGAAATCTCCAACACTCAAAATTATTAAAGCATTAAGCAAAACAAATTATTAGGAGACAATTTGAAAGCCGTTGTGTCACAAGAACTCACAGATGGTTAAATTCAAACCTAGTCTAACTGCAATTCCTAGGAGAAACAACAGGTTTTTCACACCAAGGAAGATAGTCATATTGTCAAGACGTAACAAAAACCAAAGCCAGAATGAGAAATGGCTATAGAGAAATGAATGTCGACAAATAGGGTTATAAAATCTACCTAAACCGCCATACACTCCATACACAGAACTAACAACACTCATTTAATTTCTATCTGGCCAGTCATCTTTTCTAACATATTCAGAAATGAAACTGTATGGTAAGAGGTGAACTTTTATGGCGAAAACGGTAAATACCGCTAGAGCTGTTATACCTGTCCACGCCATTATCTGAAGAAGATTCGTCATGGAGACATCATTATACGATAATATTAGGCTTTTTTGTGCCACAACTAAGGCCGTACGTTAATGAGACTCGTATTTTTATGAGACAAATTTATTCTCCCTAATTGTTTTATATTTCACGCAATTTACATTAATATAAAAAGCAACAAATATTCTCTCCATTTGACATGTTACTTTAACGTTGAAGTCTTTGTTATGAACTAAAATACCAGAACCATATTTACCTGTTAGACACTCTTGCTGTTTGTATCATCGTGGGAGAGATTCAGCTGCGGGATGCGGCAAGCCTAGCTATATAAGCTATATATAATGTTTGTTTCATATATATAGTTTTTACCTTTCATTTATTAACATTCATTACGTGCCGCCTTACATTCCCTCTCCTCTAGAGAATCATAAACGCCCACACTACACTAGCATAAATAGGAATTGAAATGAAAATAATTAAAAGGGATACTACAGTAACATTTATTTAATAAAAAACAATTATTTCTCAGCATTTGCCTGGAAATGTCCAGATAAGTCAAAACTTACGCCTGAGAGATAAGGTACATAAAAGGTTTTATTGCCGGAATATTTAAATATGTCTATTTCATAACCAAACGGATATGATATGATGAAGAATGTAGAAATACGTTGAGGTTCTGAATTTCCTCTGGCATTGGTAGTAGGAAGGAAACAAGGATAGGAAATTATACTAAACCTTGTTCTGGATAAATAACAGGAGTAATAGATAAATCATTGATTAGAATCAGTGCGTATTAAATGTCCTAACATTTACAATATTATGGTAGAAACACAACGCTCCTTTTATATGAATATTTATGTCGTTGATGTTGAAAGATTCACTATTAACAATTGAAATACCCTTTTAGAAACACTATGTCCAATATAAACAGTCGAAAGCATCACAATGGGGCTTAGAGTGCGCCGATTTGATTGCGTCCGTATTGGAATTGATGGTCAGTGACCGTTGTTTCAATCTCCCGAGGGCATTGATATCCTCAGCAATAAATCTCAAGCCACTGTTCTCACGAGATCCAATTTATCCACGGATATCGGTGCTGTGGGTATTCAATATACGGACACGGAATGGATGTGCCTTAATAAAAGTCCAAATAAACTTGAAGTTATTGTGCCGCCACAAAAGCGCTTTGAATTGTTTTTAAGGGCAATCTTGAAAACATCTCTGACTAGTTATTTGTGGGAAGGGTAAAATACTCGATATTGCAAACATTAGCTTTATATAAGGGATGAATAATCAACTATATATACTTCGACTACGTCACCAGATTTATGGCAAGAAGAGAACATCTATAGCATAATATGAGTATATAGAGAAAAAATCTTAGATTTTAATTCTCTGGAGTAATGCACAATATCGGATAAGGTACTCCTAAACTTGAAGTTATTGTGCCGCCACAAAAGGGCTCTGAATTGTTTTTAAGGGCAATCGAGCAAACATCTCTGACGTTGTAGTTATTTGTGGGAAAGGTAAAATAATAGATACTGCACACCTTAATTATATTGATGGGATGAATATTCAAGTATATACTTTGCTACGTCACCAGATTCATGGCAAGAAGAGGGCATCTATAGCCTAATACGAGTATATAGAGACAAATCTTATAGTTCAATATCCTAGAGTAACGTTAGTATAATATCGGATGTTCCTATCTCTTTCTCTGTGGAACTATTGGTACAATATTTTTCAACAAATAATTAAACACAAAAAATAAAACTATCATATAGAGAGAAAGCGTGAACCATTGGTTATTCCTTGATCTCACCCTATCCTGACACATTCAAGCTATCCATTGCTACTGATATTCCCAAATTGCTTTATAGTAGCGTTCATAGAAATTCATTGTAGTTCGCTCAATCTTAGATGTGCAAAATCTGCAAAGATTTCTCCCCTGAGCTCTCTGTGGGATTTTTAGTGGTCCATGTTGAATGTAAGATTGGTGCCGCTAGAGGAGAACCAAAACAAGTTATGATATCATCGCTCCACGTGGGGTTTCACAAAGTCTTTAAGCAATTCTATAACGAAGATGAGCCTGGGAAGGGTGTTTTCCAAGTAATTTTCATACTAGTTGCACATACGATGTAGTTAGACATACCTACAAAAGAAACAAACTGTTTATACCAATACGCTTGATATTAATACAATCGTTAGAGATTCCTTTCACAAATAAACTGTCACTAAAAATCCCAACGTACACCAAACCGATTATGCACTGCAATCACACATATAAAAAGACCAACTAATGGTACTTGGAAGGGAGGGGAAACAAATCGATATCTTCGAGGAAAACAAGAAAAAATTTCTTAATTTACAAAGGTTGTATAAAAATTGGATTTGTTCAAGCTTAAAATTAAATAGATACTAAAGCCTAGCTTGATAAAAAAAATAAAGAAACTGAAAATTGAGAAAGTAATGTATTCCCAAACTGTAAAACTAAACTATAAACGTATATTAATATAGAGTAAATTACTATTTTTGAACTTTTGAATCAGTAACTACGAAAACAAAATAAATGTTCTTGACATAAATCTGTACTAAAACATTTCCTTCTCTGCCTTTTCAAGGAGATATACGTCAAGACTGACGACGTCTGGGGTTGGAATCATGTTGACAAATGTCGCAAAATTTGTTGCCTCTATAAAATGCTCCTTTATTTTGCAGTTACTGCATAAATTAGACCAAAATGTGTTTTATCTGATGTTAGAGTTTTCGTTTCTTTGAGTTTAATGGAAATTCGATTTAATACTGTTCTGTGGTTTTAAATCGTAATCTGATTGCTTGAGGAAAGCAGATATAGGCGGAATAAAGTTTTGAAGGACATCGTATTTCCAAGTTCTTACAGTTCTTGTTAACATTGTTTTTAGATGCCGTTTAAAGAAATTCATATTTGAATAAGAATGTATGCTTCAAATTAATTGGATACGTCGGCTAATAAGTGTTTCACGACCACGTTCTGGGAATGTTGGTTAGAGTAGTTACCATTATTCTCTATAGTAGAATCACTATAAGAAAATCACTGAGCCTATACGCGTTGGACAGTTACTTGTGCGCATGCGTCGGCACACGACAGTTTCCTGAAGGCTTCAGTTGATCTCTTGCTATGCACGTTCTGAAAACATTAGCTATACTATTCTAAACTGAAAACTAATTCTTTAGGGATATTGAACCAAAAAAAGTTTGAAAGGAATTGTTCAGTAAACGTTCTAATCCACAATATCATCGCAAGATTACATATTTAATTAGTTCATAGAGAATCTAGTTTGAACGTTACAGGATTACAGTAATCGTACAGATTACAGGGTTACGTAATCCTAGGTAGCTATTTCAAAGTATTTGCAATTTCCTGCTAATTGCAAACTTGGCAGTTTGATGCTATAATCACGTTATGACGTGGCTTAGGTTAATGTAGCTTAAAATATGGTTTCCAACTAAGACACAGTTCCATACAAACAGTAATTAAACTTTCAGAAGGAGAATCAGATACACCGGAAAAATTTAACATAATATTGGATACGTACTTAGAACTGTTTAATTATTGTTAGAAATATGATTTTAAAAAGGAACTCAATAAAAACAAAAAAAAATATTGGAAATGTTAAAGTTGTTTACCGAGTGAATTTAGTGAAAATCCTATTAAACAATTTTGAAACGTGAAATAAAGAATTAAAAAAAACTATTTATTTAAATTTTTTTACTCAAATTACGTTTTCATATAGTAGCCTACTTTCTTAGGAGTCACAAAAGTTAGGTTAGGCTGAATGTATGGATTATACATTCTTAAGGGTCACGGAAGTTAGGTTAGGCTGAATGAATGGATTATACTTTCTTAGGAGTCACAAAAGTTAGGTTAGGCTGAATGTATGGATTATAGATTCTTAGGGGTCACGGAAGTTAGGTTAGGCTGAATGAATGGGTTATACTTTCTTAGGAGTCACAAAAGTTAGGTTAGGCTGAATGTATGGATTATAGATTCTTAGGGGTCACGACAGTTAGGTTAGGCTGAATGTATGGATTATAGATTCTTAGGAGTCACGGAAGTTAGGTTAGGCTGAATGTATGTGTTACACATTCTTAAGCGTCACGACAGTTAGGTTAGGCTGAATGTATGGATTATACATTCTTAGGGGTCACGACAGTTAGGTTAGGCTGAATGTATGGATTATAGATTCTTAGGAGTCACGGAAGTTAGGTTAGGCTGAATGTATGTGTTACACATTCTTAAGCGTCACGACAGTTAGGTTAGGTTGAATATATGGATTACACATTCTTAAGCGTCACGACAGTTAGGTTAGGTTGAATATATGGATTATACATTCTTAAGCGTCACGACAGTTAGGTTAGGCTGAATGTATGGATTATAGATTCTTAGGAGTCACGGAAGTTAGGTTAGGCTGAATGTATGTATTACACATTCTTAAGCGTCACGACAGTTAGGTTAGGCTGAATGTATGGATTATACATTCTTAGGGGTCACGACAGTTAGGTTAGGCTGAATGTATGGATTATAGATTCTTAGGAGTCACGGAAGTTAGGTTAGGCTGAATGTATGTGTTACACATTCTTAAGCTTCACGACAGTTAGGTTAGGTTGAATATATGGATTGGAAATTTTTTGAGAAATTTTAATTTTTTTATATACTAAACATATTTTTCTAAAATTATAATTAGAAAATGACAAATGCTCAGAATAGGTGAAAAATCGTTAAAAGTTTTCTTTACCAAATCGATTTCTTTATAGGGCTTTTCATTAAGTGCTTCATTTTTCTCAGAACATACTTTCTTCTTTCAATAGCCATGTCTTAAAGAATATTACTAGAGCTGTAACTACTTCCTTGTTATTTCCTTCAAAACTGAAATGAGATAAGTTCCACCGAAAAACACAAATAACAAATAACAAAATTTGTCCATTCAATAATAAACTGTTTTTAAGCCCACAATAAATATTTTATCAATGGAAAGGTGTTTGGTGATTTATTTCGTAGAACAATATTTATAAAACATAAATTAAATCAAAATTATTTTTAAAATTTTATTATAATTCACTGAAGATGATAATCTTGCTAACAAAATTTGTTTATTAATGTAATAATTAATATAGGTTTTTGTTAAAATTATTAATAAAATTGTTACATGTATCGTAAGTTTGGCTGTAATTTATTGACTCATTTTCAATTGCTTGAAAAATATTACCTTTTCCAGTTGTTGTTACCCAAAATATTTTATAAAAACATTTTCTAACTATTCTAGAAATAAATTTTAATAGTTTAATAAAGTTTTAACTTAAATTCCCTTCTATTAATGTTTTGTGATATTCTGTTGATGGATATATATTTTTTAAAAATAAGAATAACATTACGTAAATATATATTTTATGAAAAAAACCTATTGTTCTAAATATTCTAGAAATATATTTTAATAGTTTAATAAAGTTTTAACTTAAATTCCCTCGAATTAAAATTTTGATATTCTGTTGATGGATAAATATTTTTATTAAATAGGATTAATGGGAGGTAAATATATATTTTATGAAAAAACCTATTTATTTTATAGACAAATATTTTACCCTAGTCTACTTGTAACGAAAAACATTTAATGAGTAATAAAAGATAAAAAAGTCACCGAAACCCTTCCTAATACAATTACAGCAGCCTACCTTCTCATGATTTAATTAGGTTTTTATAGGGATACGGAGAGAAGAGAGCGAGGGAAGAGACAATCTAATTAGCATGTTTGATTTATGCTTCCAAAAATTGCGATCCGGAGTTTTAATGGGCTGAATATATTAGGTTGAGGAACGGCTGTGGTAATGGGGCTGTAAAGCCACCAGTGTAGGGGGGGAAGTAACCGTAAATTGTAAAAACTCGAAGATAATTGGCATTACGTAAAAAGGAATATGTTATACTAATTAAGTTAAATTCGATAGTTTGTTGTGCTGTAGAATACTCGAGAATCGTTTAACATATCCTTCTTTATGAAGAAATGTATAGATATTTATTTATGAAATTGGAAATTATTTATGTATATGTATATGTGTTTGCACGAAATTGTTAGTTGTGTATTGATAAATTCCACACATATTGTTAAAGTGGAATGTGGTCATGGACGTTCTATAATCTGTAAACATCGAGGTTAGATCAATAGTCTAGACTCTGAATAAACCACAAGGGTTTTAATAATTGCGGGAGAGTCGACCTTCGTATCGCTGCTGTTATATCATATCCTGAGTCCCCTTTTGATTCTTTTGTAGAGTTTTATCCCAATTTCCGCAGTTTGTGATAGTAAATGCGAGACGTGTATTAGTAAAGACGTGGCATTATATGTTTCGTTCGATCATATATGTGTTTATGGTTTAAATACCGTACGAATTTTCTTTAAGTTCACACTTTCAAATGAATCCACATTTAATGCCCTTCTCCATTTTCAACTCCCCATTTCTTCACATTCACAACTTCAATTTCTTCATAATTACATCTCCCCATTTGTTCATATTCTCAACTCCCCATTTTTTCATTATACAAAATATTGAATAAACTGCATTCAAGCTAGTTTTATTAAGGCTAACACATTTAAAAAAAAAAACCTAAAATAATTCTTTGACTTAATCTGAGGAAAATCAGCTAATTAATGGACATTTAAAATTTACCAATACTTTTGAAACAACCCGTTTTGTTGTGAACACTAACTTTGTGCTAGGAGATGGAAACCGTGAACAGAATGGCGTCAATAGAACGGTATCAAGGGATGATTAAAAATAAAATATTCATTCCTTTGAAACCTTCAGTTTATAGAGCCTTTCACGAGAGTTCGGTGTTTAGTTACCTAAATATGCGTTTATAAATAATCACTGAGAACAGAGGCGTTTAGAGCTAGAAAATAAATCAGGTTTATTCAGGAATGTTGCTATCAAAGCAAGGTTGCAGTTTTAATAACTAGTAATAGATTATTTGCAGATGTTGTGTTTTACATCTAGAGGCGTTTTTAAATAAATATTTATATATATACACATACCTACATATATAGGCCTATAAAATATAATATCATTATATAATAATAAATTATATTTTATAATGTATAATATTCATAAATATATATATTATAATATATAATGTAGTATATAATATATATTTATATTTAAATATTCATTGTTGATAAACTTGGCAAAAGTATTTTTATATTATTTTAATTATACAGGTGTATAATTTATTATGTAGAAAGTAGAAAATACCAATGAACTTAAATGATCAAATGAAAAATATAGTATATCAAATTCGATTAGAAAATGGATATAAAAGAAAAACTATAGATATATTAAATAATAACATAATAAGAAAAGATGAAATCAACATTAATTTTGTAAATAATACAAAAGGAAAAATTTGGACAACTTTTACTTTCACTGGTAACGAAATAAACAATTAATCCCTTAAACAATAGTTTATGACTATCCGAACTTTAAATTTTGTAAAGGTTTAAAAACTTAATGACACAGAACGTTTTCCACTTTCTGTCTCAGTAGTTTTTAAAAAACTTACAAAATTTAAAGTTCGGATAGTCATAAACTATTGTTTAAGTGATTAATAAGATTCACTATAATGAACTACAAAAATCAAGAAATAAACAAAATTACAAGATTGTTTAATTAAACAAATTTACAAATTACTTACAAAAGTGATAATAAAATAAAAAATATAATAAACAATAACAATAATCAAAATAATATGCATGAAAGAAATGGGGTATATATTATAAAATATCAAGATTGTAATAATCTATATGTAGGACAAACTAAAAAGAAATTAAAAGAAAGATACAAAGAACATTTAAACGCTTATATTAGACCAAACATATGCAAATCAAACTTGAGTGTGTTTATAAGTGTTTGTTATACTTTTTAAAAACAGTAATATGTAGAGAATTGAAGCAACAATTCAATCGAATTGAAAGACAATGAACAAAAATTGATGAACTAAAAGAGATATTTAAACCTTAGCCTGACTTAAAACTCCGCTTCATAGAGTGTAGTAATATACAATCTGTGCGATAGCGACTCTGTGACCAGTTCCAATAGTAGTCCACTGTACAAAATCAGGCGGGTGGTTAAAAATGCAGCGTCGTCACAAGCCTATTGGAAGGGTCAGAACGGGCGTTTTTGCTACTACTCTACATGTACATTTACAAGAAAATTATATATTGAATGCGTAATTCAATTGTTACTTTGAAGTGCGTAATGGCGATTGTAGTGTTTGATCGTAAAGGTATATTTAACATATTAAATTGAAGTATAAACTGTGGCAAATAACTTGTGTTACCATGGGTTTTTTTTTGTTAAAGTTACAGAAAAAAATCATTCATAAAAATATCCCACCCACATTAGTTTAATAAATCGTTTAATTAATAAAAGTATGAATTAAGCCAAAATAGTAATTGGTGCAATGCGGGTAATATTCAGGATGGACAATGAGATTCCCAGTTGTCCGGAAAATCTATGGGATGTTTTAAAGTTTGCTAAATTAAAAACCTTTATTTTGTACAAAAAACTAATATTATCTATTTGCGTAGAATGATACGACGCATTATCCATTATTATTACTGATGGTTCCTCAAGGGACGGAAGCAACTGGCCTTTGTTTGTCAGAGTTCCCCCGGGTTTAAAATTTGTGTAACATTAAATATCACACAACATTATAAATAAGTCAAAATATTAGGGAAAGCTATAGCGAAGGTGTCGACCAGCGAAGACGAGCGAGAGACAAGTCACGGACAGGTGATAGAGTGACACCTTGACGCTCGAACTGGGCAAGACTATATGCTCAGGATTGCTAGATAGGGCTCGAGGGACTTTCGACAATACCTCACGAGGTAGCGCTAAACAATTCACGCGCCAGATTTCGTGCAGTGGACATAAGTGGTGAGGCGTTCTACGTTTTGAATTGGGATGTTTGCTTCTAGCACGGTTTTGTGAACAAGACAGAGTTTTTAAATGATTTGATAATCGATTTTGTTAACACTAAACTGAAGACGAGAATAACTAAATCGAAGAACGTTTGAAAGGGATTGTTTAGTAGACGTGCTAATCCAAAGCATCAACGCAAGATAGCAGTCGAGAAAAACCCAGATAATTTCCTCCTATTTACATATTTAATTAGGACATAGAGAATCTAGTTTGAGCGGCACCGGATTACAGGGGTTACGTAATCCTGGGTAGCTATTTCAAAGGATTTGCAATATCCTGCTCATTGCAAACTTGGCAGTTTGATGCTATAATTACGTTATGACGTGGCTTAGGTTAATGCAGCCTTAAAGATGGTTAACAAGTAGGGCACAGTTCTATATAAACAGTAATCAAACTTTCAGAAGGAGATTCAAACAGACCGGAAGCAATTTAACATTATATCGTATACTTTCCGTGAACTGCTTAATTTGTGTTAGAAATATGTTTTAAAAAAGGAACTGATTAAAAACATAAAATATGTTGCAAATGTTAAACTTGTTTAAGGAGTGAATTTGGTGAAAATTATGTTAAATAAATTTTAAAATTTGAAATATAAATTTTGAATATTTATTTAAAAACCTAATTGTTGCATAGACAATTTTTAAAACCTTAATCTACTTTTAACGTAATACATTTAATGAGTGATAAAATATGAAAGTGTCACCGAAACCCCTCTTAAAACAATTACAGCGGGGTACCTTCTCATGATTTAATGGGGTTTTATAGGGATACTGAGAGAAGAGACAACCTAATTAGCCTGTTTGATTTATGCTTCCAAAAATTGCGATCCGGAGTTTTAATGGGCTGAATATATTAGGTTGAGGAACGGCTGTGGAAATGGGGCTGTAAAGCCACCAGTGTAGGGGAGGAAGTAACCGTAAATTGTAAAAACTCGAAGATAATTGGCATGAAGATATTTTTATATATTTATTTTTGAAATTGGAATTTATTTATGTATCTGTATATGTGATTTTGCGAAATTATTATTTGTGTATTGATAAACCCCACAGTTATGCCTAATGTATTCCTTCAAATGTGGTCGTTGACCTTCGATACTTCGTAAACTTTGAGGTTAGATCAATAGTCTAGACGCTGAATAAACCACAAGGGTTTTAATAATTGCGAGAGAGTCGACTTTCGTATCGATGCTGTTATATCATATCCTTAGTCCCCTTTTGATTCTTTTGTAGAGTTTTATCCCAGTTAGAGTCGACTTTCGTCTAGCGTCAGTTTTGTCATATCCTGAATTCCCTGCATTCAAGCTTGTTATATTAGGGATAACACATTAAAAACAAACTTAAAATATTTCTATAATTTATTCTGAGGAAAATCAGCTAATAAACCGACTTTTAAAATTTAACAATTCTTTTGAAACAACGCTTTTTGTTGTGAACACTAACTTTGTGCTAGAAGATGAAAACTGTGAATAGAATGGCGTCAATAGAACGGTACCAAGGGACGATTAAAAATAAAATATTCATCCCCTTGAAACCTTCAGTTTATAGAGCCTTTCACGAGAGTTCAGTGTCTAGTTATCTAAATATGTGTTCATAAACAATCACTGAGAATTGAGGCTTTTAGAGCTAGAAAATAAATAATGTACTTTCAGAAGTGTTACTATTAAAGCATAGTTCCATTTATAATAACTAGTAGTAAAATATTTGTAATAATGTGTTGTGTTTCTAGAGGAGTAAAACAATAATAATTATTGACAACACTTGCCAAAAAATACTACTTACTGATATTCTTCAGAAGGCACGATTCGCACTAGATCAGTGCATTGTTCAATGCTGTGAGTAACTAGTGTTTTGTATTATTGTGAGGCTGTGGTACTTTGGTGTTCTGTGGTGTTACATTGCCATTAAATAGTTGTTAGTTATGTCATCAAATATAGGCCTACTGTTTGATTGCGAGTGTGTTTTGTTATCTATATAGTGTTGTAATTGGAGTTTGTACAGTTTCTATATTTCGAAGATATAGGTTGTGTTTAGTTAATTTTTTTACGAAATATAGAGCTTTTAACATTGTCTATATATTCGTGTATTTGTATATGGTGCTCATTATGTGAATAGAAAAAACAATTTGAGCTCTGGCCTCTACATAGTACAAATGGAAAGAAACTTCACATCCCGATATAAGGAACACATAAAATATATAAATAACAGCAAAGCTAAATTAAAACATTTAGATAAATATATAAAAAATGATTCTAAAATGATAGCACTTGGGAGAATCCACTACTTACTGTTATTTTTCAGCAGAATCATTTCGCTCTAAATCAGTGCATTGTTCAATGCTGTGAGTCATAGACAAGATTGTTAGTCAGGTGTGTTGTATTGTTGTGGGTCTGTGGAGTTTTGGCGTTCTGTGATGTGTCACAGTACATAGAGTGGTTGTTTATGATACGTTCGAATATATTGTTTGATTGTGGGTGTGTAATCGTTTACAAAGTGTTCTGGGTGGTGTTTATATAGCCTTTGTCAAGGTTTTCGGTTTGTTTAGAAATTTGTTTTTTTTTTTGATGAAATATAGAACTTTTAGATGTGTGTCAATATTGGTGTGTGTGTACCATGAATAGCGAAATTAATCTAGATTGGTTGTTTTTTATGCGCTCCTTGTATCGTGTGGTGAAGTTTCTCAATGTTTGACCTACGTAGAAACTAGGGCAGTTGTTAGAAGTGATATAAGAAAGAACATAGTAAAGTATTACTTAACGTCAAACCTTCTTCCGGGTTTTCCAAGAAAATCTTTTAACAATAAATCATTAACTTAATATTAATATATCACTGCTATTTTATGTTTGCTTCCTAGGAACAGAGGTATTTCTGTGAGTGACTTATATACTGCGTGAACTGGTTTCGTTGGATACGTTAGGAATACCAATCACAGACTATTATTTGTAGATGGTACGTAGCTATTTACAAGCTAACGGCTAATTTAACATTTGAAAGTAAAACCTCTCATATCCGGAGCCTTCGATATCCGGACGTAATATGAAAATAGCTTTCTAGGCAATTGACCAGTTGATCGCTTACGTCAATCAATACAACGAAGCATAAGCAGCCAATCTCTATTCTTTCCATGGTGGATGAATATTTTATCAAAGAAACGTGTTCAACAAAACAGCCAAACTACCTTTTTTGTTAAATAAACCAATAATTAAAGTACATATGTAGGCCTATGTATAGTACAGTATTAAGGAACTATACACACATTCATGTAACTAAAATGTATTTACATATTCTAAATTGCTATTAAAATATAATTACAATCTTCAATAAGTGTAAGTTATATACTGAAAACAATCACACATCTACTTGTAATTGGAATAGTTAAGATTACGTAGTACAAACTTACATCATTTCATATCCCCTCCAATATCCGGATTTTTCGTTATTGCCTATCGTTTCGGCTATCACTACATTGATCCGGATATGAGAGGTTATACTGTACTGTATTAACATCAATTGATATCCACTACAGGTTAGAAAATGTAATTGAAGTAAATTGGATGAATAAAAACTTATTTAATTAACGACTGGAAATGGGTACAAAAAAGATATATATATTTATTTATCGACCGATATATTATTAGAATGGGAGGAAAAAGAAGAAAGAAAGACAGTTTGCAATGATAAAGCAAATCTAAATTGTTACTCATTCTCTAATATAATTAGAAATATAATATATACAAAACAAACGTACAATGATTAGTAAAAGAATGCAGAAATTGAAATAGATTTACCCCAAATCAATTACGCGGAGAGATTCCAGACGTCTTATCTTCGTATTCAAATTGTGTTTGCCCCTTCCTCGAGAAAGGGTTCCAATTCCATTTATATATCTCGGGTCTTGTATTGAGTTAAGCCTTTTTGCCTCTAACTGTGGCTTCCTGGAAGCTTCATGCAGCGATGAATAAATAAGACCCTGCTTGGGAAAGTAGTCTCTAAGTAACTTAAGAAAATGTCACATAATTTTGTCCACATTACGGTAATGATACAATAATTAGTAACGTAACAGTATGTAACTCTGCGGGGGGGGGGGTGTAAAGAAGCGAAAACGTTTATAGCCATATCTACAGATAAGTTGAGTGGAGGAAAACATTTAGTCTTGCGTATTGAGAAATTACCTAAAGATTTGTCATAAACAAGAAATAATATTAGAGAATTTTTACAATTAATACCAAAATTTGATATACAAACAAAAAAATTAAAGCCAATTGTTTTGCAAAATTTTAAATGAAAATTTAAAAATTATAAATTTATACATTTTTTATTCAATATGCATACTAATATTCGAAAAACGTATTTATTAAAGAATTTTATCCATTGCAGTTTTTATTAAAATAATGTATGTAAAATATATATTAGATGTTTACTAAATACAAATTTTGTTAACAGATTCAGATGAAATCAATTCTTAAAAAGTATCAAACGCGCTTAAAAATGTTTTCCTTTAAACAATTGGATTTGAAATACACCTTATATATTTAATTATTTGTATTGAAAATTATCAAAATATAAATATATTGATGTATTTATTAACTGATGAAAGCTACACAATAATAATATTTTCCCTCAACAATATTTAATAATTAATGTAACATAACCTCTGTGTAAAACAGCTGTTCTACAACATAACCTATAACATGAAATAAGCTGTTGAATAAAATCGTATTTTATAATTCAATTCACTTTGAGGTGACTCATAGCGTTACCTGACGGAAACTATACTGTCGCGAAATTTGTTTGTTTATGTCCATCCAATAAGTGTTACTAGGCGTCACTGGAAGTTTTCACTTCAAAAACTATAGCGTTAATTTTCTGCATGCAAAATTTATCATTTGTAAATTAAACACTAGCCTTATTGCTAGACGTACAGGAAGAAACATTCAGTTTATAAAATACTATAGTGACAATTATCACTGGACTGGGGACATTATAACTGCTCGCACGTCCAAACAAAGAAACAATCGAAATTGCTACTCAAAATGCCGCTACCAATAAACATTCACAGGCTATGTACTTATGAGTTTATTGGAGTAATATTGAATGTTAATGAAAACAAATTAGAACAAATGTATAAGAAGTTTAAATTAAGTCCGTATGCATAAGTAAAAAGGTCTAACAATTTTTTCTTTAACTGATATAATGGAAAGTAGAATATTACATAAAAAACTATTTAGATATTGAAATAAATTATTCTCATATTAACAGCGCGTAGGATCTTTGTATTCAAATTGTAAGCCACCACTCCGCCTCACAAAAGTGTTCCAATTCCGTTTATATATTAGACTTTACTTTGGGTTAACACTTTTTGTTTGGAATTTAATTTTATTGAGGCAAATATGCGCTGGGTGTATAAATAAAATACTGCTTGATCACTACTATTATATTACAAACAATACGGTGCAGCCATTCAATTAATGACGGAAATGAACGTCAGTCGAATTGGAAGAACAATAAGTCATCAAGTCTATACCAAAGCCCACACGTCCAAACAGAGCAAATGTCTTGCTTTTAATGTAAAATACCACATTCCATTGTAACAATTATTTATTTCCAATATTACAGTAGATATAGTTTAAAAATAGACAATCCGTGAAGCAATTCGAAGTAAATTCATGTTCTATACAGAAATACAACAAATTAAACAAGTTCTGTTCCACTTTATCATTATACAGCTGTCTTTAAGCAAGCGGGATATGGATATTGCCCATCGAAATTCATATGCTTTTAAAAATTAAGATATATATATATATCAACCAAAAAATACACAAAACCGACCTGAACGGTAGTATCATTTACTTAAAAAAATAATAAATAAATAGATAAAAACAAAATTAGAAGAAGTTGGCTAATATTAATAATCCTAAGTCATCTAAAATCACCTAAACAAGTACTTAAAACATTACAATGACAGCAACTAATTAGGAAAAAACTAACCATCAAACAAAAATGATAAATAACAAAAACTGATAACATAATGGGTGGTACAACCCTTCCCTATGGCTAAAAAACTTGCTCAATCCAGAAAATGAAACCAATGGACCTGATTGGTGACGTAACGTAAATACCACGCGACCAGATGACATCCGAGCGTATTGATTAAGATTTTATACATTTGGGTGCATCACTATTTAAAGTATAAACCTTCAGGCCTCATTAACTTTTAATTTAGATTTAACCCTTTGGAAGTGTATTTATTAACTTTAAAGACAAAGAAGCAAATTAACCATCTAAGACAGCTGCTTGTATGTAACAGAAACCGTTTAGAAACTTGTCAGATGAGATGAGTAGTGTTGTGCTGCTACTTCAATACAATTGCCGGTAAAGTTTTATATCCCTGGAACACAGACGTTTAAAACAAGTAAAAAAACAAAAACAAGAAGCTTCCTCATGTTGTTGCTTTATTTAGGAGCAACAGCAGTAAAAAGGTAACTACAGGTTTACATCTCTGAGGTGAGGGATTGGGTAAGTAAGTATTTATACCCCATCACTTGACATACAATTGCACCTGGTGAGGAATGTGTTTATATTCTACGAATGGAACTTAATTTTATTTATATTGGACGTAGTTAATTGTCAAAGGAATAGTATAACAGATGTTGCGTCAAGCAGGTGTTAAAAGGGATGTATTATCAATTTAAACAAACTATAAATGCTAGAGTACCATTTAACTCTCAGACAAGTCTTGCTAGCGATTGTCTATGCTGTGCATAGAGTATTATGCATTCTCGCTATGCTGGAGCTGTTAATACTTCCTCCTAAAACTGAAATAACATAAATGTTAACGGAATCACAAATAAAATATACATTCAATTATTTATGATTATTAAATTGATTTCAAATTCATAGTAAATATTTTATCAATAGAAAGATTTACTACGCATTCCCGTTATAAAACATCAAATTTAATACGGTCACGTGACCTATCCGAATACCATTCTTGTGTGAAGATTTCTTAAGGAACATGCATACGAGAACAAGCCTCGTACTTTAGTATAGTAAAAAAGTAATATTAATCTTTCTTTTTTTTAACTTGGGAGCGGGTTTGAATTGCCCGAAGCACTGCTACCTTAAGGTATATTGTACTTACCTCCCTGATCTAGTCAAATAGCACCTTCCCTCTTACCAGGTTTAGGAGTTTCCTGACTAGAGTTTTACCTTCAGCATCCACCAAAGCCGTTCCATCACCAAAGAGGTTGAAGCGCCTCTCAGCAAGTACTTCACATCTGTAAATAATGTGTGTGGCAGTCTCCAGTTCCTGCTCGCATAATCTGCACACTGGTTCATCTTTGTAGATACCCATTTTATGCAAATGTTTCCTTAGTCCACAGTGTCCCGTGAGTAGACCTGTGGCTATCCTCAATTCCTGCCTAGACAGATAGATGAGACTCTTCTGCAGCCCCAAGGAAGGTTTCCTAAGGGTTAGCTTACTGTGTCTCATCCCTTCGGCCCTGATCCAGTGCTCACAGTGTCTTTCAGCCATCCACCTTCGCACTGCCATCTTGACCATGGATTTGGAAATACCTACCGCAGACTCCGGTCCAATCAGGGGAGTCGAAGACCCCTCCCTGGCCAGTGCATCTGCGGCTTCATTTCCAAGTATTCCCCTATGCCCTGGCACCCAACCTATCATGATTTGATTGTGCCTTGCCAGAGCTTGTAGGTTAATTAGGCACTCCCTGACTATGGCCGAGGTGACCACGTGTCCGTTTAGTGCCTTAATTGCTGCCTGACTGTCGGAGAAAATAGCAATCCGGGTCCCGTGTGTTTCCCTTCTCGCTATCTCTCCCAGACAGGCATTTATAGCATATACTTCGGCCTGAAATACAGAGGTATGCCTCCCCAAGGAAAAAACTAGTTCTACCCTTGGGTTTTTACAATACACCCCCGCTCCAGTGCCGAAGTCCATCCTGGAGCCATCTGTGTACCAGATCTGAGCTCCTGATGTTAGTGTCCCTGACCATTCCATCATAGTTTGGTGGACCTGGTCAGGTGCAAACATTCGAGTAATGTGGTCGCTGCCCATTTCCAAGACGGGTTCTTTGACCACGCACTCGATACTCATATGTCCCGAGACATCTGAGAGGTTAGCCCAGTTGCTCGAGTTGCGCAATCTCCATGCCGCCAGCCTCGCCTCTCCCCTAAGGACAAGCTCAAGGGGAGGGAGGTTAAGCATTACTTCCATTGCTGCACCTGGTGTAGTTGACATCGCTCCCAGTGTGCACAGACAAGCCAATCTCTGGATAGAGCTCAGTTTAGCTCTTGTCTGTGCCTGGTTGGCCTTTGTCCACCACACCAGAGCTCCATAGGTAATCATAGGTCTTATCACCCTCAGATACATCCAGTGCATCATTGATGGCTTCAGTCCCCATTTCTTACCCACCATTCTTCTCACAGTCATCAGTGCCCTTTTGGCCTTGTTAATTGTCCTCTCAAGATGTGGGTTCCAGGTGAGTTTCCTGTCCAGAGTAACTCCCAGGTACTTCACCTCCCCCACAAACTCAAGGTATTCACCAAACAAGCGGGGCATCCTGGTCGTCAGATCTTTTCGCTGTCTGGTGAAAGTAATGAAAGCAGTCTTTTTTGGATTTACCCTAAGGTTCTCCTTTTTACACCACTCTTCAATCAGTCGTAGAGGATTTCTGATTACCTCAAGGACTGTATCAGGGAATCTGCCCAGGATCAAAACAACTATGTCGTCCGCATATCCTAGACAGAAGTACCCCTGTTCATTCAGGAGTTCAATAAGGTTGTCAACCACTAGGCACCACAACAGAGGAGAGAGAACCCCCCCCCCCCCTGTGCACAGCCCAGACTTGTCTCCGCCCTTCTGACCTCCCCTGCCACCTCTACAGAAATGCTTCTGTTTGTTAACATGGAACGTATCCAACCACAAGTGGTCGCATCCACTCCATGACGTCTTGCACCACCTACCATCGTCTCCACTGAGGGGTTATTGAAAGCCCCTTCAATGTCGAGGAAGGCACCTATGGCACAACCTTTCTTGGCGATCATTTGCTCAATCCTAACAACCACTTGATGGAGAGCTCCCTCGCAGGATTTCCCCGGTTGATAAGCATACTGGTTCCAATGCAGTGGTTTTATGGCCAAAGCACCCCCCCCCCTAATATGCCTATCAACCAGTTTTTCAAGTCCTTTAAGAACAAAGGACATGAGTGTAATAGGTCTGTATCCTTTCCCTTCCGATTGGTTACCGGTGGGCTTAGGTATAAAGACCACCTTACTAGCTTTCCAGGCTGCCGGCACATGCCCTAAAGCATTCTTAGCCTGTATAATTTAGTAAGTACCAGTACCAGCAAATCCATTCCCTGCTGCAGCAGCACAGGATAGATCCCATCTGGACCTGGAGATTTGTAGGGTTTAAATGTGCCAATAGCCCATCTTACCCTTTGTGGAGTTACTATCCTCCTTGCCACTTCCCAGTCCTCCCTCTTACCACGTCTTGTGGAGAGTTTGGCAACTGGTTCAGTGTCTGCTCCCCCAAGTTTCCTCAGGGTACTGGAAGGGAAATGTGTTCTGATTAATTCTTCCACAGTTTCCCCTGCAGTTTTTGTTATATTTCCCAGTGGGGTTCTTAGCATCCCCACCGGGTTAACTGGGCCCTTAGATAGCACTTTATGCAGTCGTGCCCCTTCCCGAGTTTTGTCAATCTCTTGACAAAACTCCTTCCAGGACTTCCTGCGTGCTTCTCTAATTGCCCTGTTGTATTCGGTTAGTGTTTTCCTATACTGGTCCCACTCCCCGTTCTTTTTTGCTCTATTAAAGAGTCTCCTGGTGGTCTTCCGAAGTTTGGCTAGCTTCTTGCTCCACCATGACGGATCCCCTACTTTTCTCCCCTCACTAAGAGGGCAGTTATCAGTAAAGGATTCTACTATAGCCTCGCCAACCAATGCGGCAGAGTCTTCTAGCTCTCTCCTCCCACCATACTCCAATCCAGCCTCCTCAATCCGAACTCCCAGTTCCCTCCTGTAGGAGTCCCAGTCTGTTCTTCTTGGATCCCTGGTTGGCCGAAGCATGGTTGGATTTAGAGAGATATCATACCTAATATGTCTGTGGTCAGAAGAAGATGGTTCATCCGACACATGCCAGTTTAGTACATACCTAGCCATCTGGTTCGATGCCACCGTAATGTCCAGGACCTCCTGTCTGGCCCTAGTGACAAACGTCGGCTCTTCCCCCTGATTTAAGACTAGTAAATTCTTAGAGCTAAGATAAGCTAAAAGTTCCTCACCTCTAGTGTTGGTACCTGTACTTCCCCACGAAGTGTGATGGGAGTTAGCATCCATCCCCACCAGCAGCTCCTCATCCACAGCCCCGCAGTGCTCGACCAGCCTCCTCAGCTCTTGTGTTGGTAGAGCCCCCGCGTAGTCAAAGGGGAGATATGCCGTGGCAAGGTTCAGCCTCTTCATCCTCCCCTCCGCCCGCAGCTCCACCGTCACTGCTATTAAGTCCCTGCAGCAGAAGTCCGTTAGTACAAAAGCACTCAACCCCCTCCTAACCAGGATACACGTCCTGGGAACACCGGAGTCCTTATCGTACAACAACTTACCTCCAGATGTCGCCAGCCCGCATATTCGTCCTCCAGAAATCCATGGCTCCTGGATGAGAACCAAGTCCACCTCTCCCCTGTCCAGCATGCTGCACACGACAGCACTCGCCGCCCTGCTATGCTGTAGGTTCACTTGGAGGATCTTGATCATTGTTCTGCTTAATTTGCAGTCGCCTGGGTCCGCAGAGCAGCCCCAGGACTAGACAGCGTGCTCAACTCTACAGCCACTTCACCGGTTTCTGCAGTCGGCAGCTTGACAGCCGCCCCCGCACCCCCAGTGATGGTTGCCGTTGACACATCTGCTACAGACTCACGGTTTGCCGTCTCATTGGCTCCCACTGTCTGTGCAGTCTCGAAATCAATTCTTTTACTTACTTGGTCCATTAAAGTCCCACGAGTATGGGGGAAATAACGGTCGACCAGAGCAGAGCCCCCACTGCCCTGGCAAGACAACATACAATGAGGTTTTGTCTGGTTCCTCAAGGGGATTGTGTGCAACTGCATTTTATACCCTGCAGCCATTCATCCTTCGGCACGATGCCTTCCACCTTGGATTGGGTATTCAGTCACTGACCTTGAAGCACACCCCAAGTTCAGGACATTATTAACTGTTGCTCATGGAGCGAACAGCCTGATTTACTCTCTTTTTTACAACTGTGTCGTTAGGGTAGTTTCCCGCCCATACTTCACTGTCGCATTGCCCTTGGTTCACCCGGGAGGTGAGAGTAGCATTGTGAGGACTTAATTCCCAACTACCCCAGTCTCCCCAGTCAGAGCAGTTATTTCTACCACGCCCAACCGGTTGACTGACGAGGAGGGATAATTCCTCACCTTTGAACCATAGCCTTGGTCCAGGCCTGCATATTCAGAAACCTTCCGGAATCTTTATTCACAGGTAACCTACATTTCTGTAGGCCGTCCCACTATCCGCCACCTGTGGACCCGCCCGGTTGCTCAGGCCAGCTTGCCGGGAATCTTTCTTCAAAGTCAATTCCTACTTTAGTCAACAAAGAAGAAATTTATTTGAGTTTTTTTTTATTTGATAATTACATATAATATAAATAAATAAATAAATATATATATGTCAGAATAACAATACTATGTTGCAAAATAGAAATCGAGTTTCCTTACAATTATCCATTTTCGTTACTATGCTTGATGTTGGAATATTATTTTTGTTTGTTAAAATTTATACTCTTTCTTTTTTCTCTTAGCTTGCATTGTGTTGTAGTTTCTTTTCCCTTTCCTTCCGCATTGTTCGTTTGTGAAACAACGTTCGATTCCGTTATACAGTTTGTTTATGTTAATCTTTTCAATCATTCTTAATCATTTAGCATTTATGGTATTGTGTAATAACCGTGGGAATAATTTAAGGTTGTACAACGGAGGTGTCAATGAGAACCAGATGGGAGCAAAAGAAAAATTACCATACTTCTTTAAAAACACTCTAGCTATGGTAAATTTGGCTCAGTATCAAGAGCGCTTGACTTTGAGTATGAAGAACTCAGTTTGAATCCAACTTAGGGCCCCAAAGTTTTATAATTTAATTATTGAATAAATATCTGAATAACATCAATTGCCATCCTGACAATAATTCTACCTCATCATAAGTATTTTATAAATGGAAAGATGTAGTACGCATTTACTTTACATTAACTTAAAATGTGTTCATAGATGATAGTATATTATTAAGTTTTAGTATAATTATTATTTAAAGTTGTTATTAATATTAATAAAACAAATAGGTACCCTTGAATCACTCTGTATACAAAATGGATAGTAAAGTAATATGAATTTTGTCAAAATAATCACCTTTATTTCTCAATGGTAAATATTCAAATACTTCACTCAAAATCTCACTTCACACTAGGTTATTATTACATACAGACTAGTTTCGAGAACAATGTCGTCTTCATCAGTGGTTACTACTCACTGATAGGCAATCAGTGATCAAAGCCGCACTATCGTCGTCGAAACTAGTCTGTGGGTATTAGCAAACTAGTTTGTAGTGAGATTTTCAGTGAACACTTCTGATATTTACCGTTGTGATTTGTTCTCAAAATCAAATCCAAACTCAATTTTAAATGAAATTGATTTCATGTTTCATTTGATTTACAACTAGCTTCCCAAACGCGAGTTGCTGCGAAGAAAAGGAATGCCAAGGGAATCTGTAGATTTAAATCCGTCATTTTTATGGAATATAGATTACTTACATTGAGAAAACTTTACAAAGAATGTCTTATTTTTAATTATTTATTCAAGTGCTTTGGGATAGACTGTACGATAGACTGGATTCATTAATTCCAGCCACGTACGATATCTGAAAAAACAACGATAGCCACTGGTAAATTCATAAGAAATAATATGTACTTATAGAATACTAAATAAATATCAATAAGTATTTCTAGCACTTGAGCGTAAAAAAGTGATATACATTTTTTTTAAATGACAATTCTTACGTAAATCAACAAAGACAAATTTTATTTTAATATAAATATGTATACACGTATGTGAGAATAACAATATTAGGTGGCAAAATAAAAAACAAATTTCGTTGTAATTTTCCATTTTCCTTTCTATGTATGATGTTGGACTATTATTTTGATTTGTTACTATTTATAAGCTTTCATTTTTCGTCGCTTGCATTGTGTTGTAGTTTCTTTTCGCTTTCCTTTCGCGTTGTCCGTTATGAAGTAACAGTTGATGCTGTTGATCTAGTTTATTTGTTTATTTTATTCTTTTCATTCATTTTTAATCTTAGACAATAAATATGATATTGTGTGGTAGCCATTGCAACAATTTAAGGTTGTGCAATGCAGGTTTCAACGACAAATAGAAGGTCGGTGCCAAAGCGCTAGGCTTCGAACATGAAGATACTCAGTTCAAATCCGATCTAGACCTTCCAAATTTTTATAATTTAATTATTAAATAAGTAAAGTTAATTGTCATTCACTATAAGTTTAAAAAAAATATAGTTTACCATGATTGGATGAATAGAAAGTTATTTTAATAACGAGTGAAAATGTGTGTGCAATATATATATATATATATATATATATATATATATATATATATATATATATATATATCAGGACAGTGTGAGTTAATAGAAGGAACTGAAAAAATAACTTAATGTATATCTTTCTAAAAAAACACTATTTTTTCAAATTTTGAGTCCATTATTTTCAAACAGTAAACCTACGTTAGAGCATGAAGATATAAATATTTGTAATATATTTGTTAACTAATAAAGTAAAGAGTTTTCAACTTACAGTATCAGAATTTTAGGTAATTACTGTACAGTAAATAATGTAATATAACTTGTGAGTTTAGGCAAACTGAACTATTGTAATTTACAGTACCTTTAACAGTAAATATAAGAGTAAATTCTAGTTGGCTGTTACATATCGTAAATAAAATTATATTACAGCGCACAAAGTCTGTAAATATTTATATCTTAAAAATATGATGCAGTCTCGCGCAGGTGGACATAAAACTTTGCAGTGCAGCCAGGCGACCCATATTTTTGCTATTTTAAAGCTCATTTTTCCCGGGATTATATGGTGGTATGCAATGGCTTGAGAGTGTGACATAAATTAAATGCTACATTGTAACTTTACAGCGTATCTGGTGCAAGTACCGCAGCGGTTGCTTGGCGCAATTAAGTATTTATCACAACTATAAAAGTTTTTAATAACACAAGCATTATTATTACAGTATAAAGGAATAAAGTCAGGGCACCGTCTACTGAAGAAGTCATTAGGTCAGTAGAAACAGGCAAACGAATGTGGACTGCAAAGAAAGCTCCGAGACAGAGTTTTGCCAACAAGATGTAGTTTGAAATACAATCGATCTTCATTTCCAGATGGTAACAATCCAAGATTAAATGTTTTTATAATCGATCATTTTTTATATCACTCCCTAAACTTGTCAGTTATCTATTAGATACTGTTTTACAAGATTTTTTATAGGTCAGGGTGTGGATTATATGATTTCTTGGTTTTGTTAATTTTGCAGATCTGATAAGTTGTGAAAAGATATGATCAAGGATATAAAATAATATATATATATATATATATATATATATATATATATATATATATATATATATATTAATATAAATGAGCGCTTTATGTATGTGTGTATTTGTGTTCCTGTGAGGTTTAGTGTAGATTCATAGACAGAGCTCCACCACAGAGGCTTAGGATGGTTCAAAAACAAATGTATATACGTATGTGTGTATGTATTTATCTTATGGACGCCTAAACCGCTGAACAGAAGTTAATGATATTTGGATACATTTATTAACATACTTCCAGGATGGTTCATGTGAAGTTTGATTCAGATCCATCCACAATGCTCTGCCCAAGAGGCTTAGGATGGTTCAAAAACAAATGTATATATGTATGTGGGTATGTATCTTATGTATGCTAAACCGCTGAAAGAAAGTATTGTTTACCATATTCCCAGGATGCTAAAGTGTGCCGTTTGGTGTAGATCCATCAACAGGGCTCTGTCCCACAGGTTAAGGATGGTTTAGTGTGCAGCTATTCATAAGTCTAATGTTAAAATGTCTATCCGTACTAGCGTTACTTAATTGATTAAAGTAATAATAAACCTAATGTAAGAATAAATTATTAATTATTTAAAATTTTTACAATTTGAATCCACCAAAGTTGTGCAATGGAACCGGACTAACCGCAAATAACTCACCCCCAACTTGATCAAGGCAGAAATAATAGGTGATAAGTTCAAAGGAGAAATGGTCTTAATACATTGAATACCAATGATTTCATCGGAACTACCCATTGATTTCAAACGACCACAATATCCTTTGTGTCTTGCATTTGCAATATCCATGAACAAGGTACAAGGACAATCAGAGACCATTGATGGATTAAATTTGAAACATTCGAGATTTTATCACATTCTATTATGTGTTGCGTGCTCACGTGTTGGGACATCTATAATTTGTATATTTATATGCCTAATTTAATGAAGAAAAATACTGTCTATCCTCTAGCGTTTTAGTAAAATAAATATAATTATCTAGATGTTTGATTTGTTTTTCTTATTAGAAAATATGACTTCGGGCGCAGTAACTCGCGCTGGGTAACGCTAGTATTATCAATAAAATCCCTCATAAAATTGCACATATTTACTGGTACGTGTCATTACTATTTACGAAATGGTAGTAGTTGCATAGCTTGTCAGACGTCATGGGAAATGCACACGTTGCAGATATGCCTGTGTCGTTAGGTCACTCTCAACCGTCGTGATCTTTTGACGCTACTCTCTCCATACTTAAGAGTTTTAGTAAATAAATAAGTTTTATTTGAATAATGTAAAGTTTTAAATACATTATTGACGATTTTTATTTATATTTCTACAACTTGAATTTAGTTATTTTGATAAAACGTCACATTTATGATAATAGCTCAAGCGCGCTAAGAAAACGGCATCTGTGCATTGGTAGTCATTTTTGTACTGAGTTAACAAATATGTATATATAATTTTTTCATTACTTTATATATATATATATATATATATATATATATATATATATAATAAAATTAATTTTATATAAATATATATAATCAAATATTTATTGAAAGGGGAACATAGAATGGAATTTTCCATTACCTTTGAATGTGAAGTTTTGGCGTTGATTTGGCGTCGTCCTGGTGCAAAATTATATCCTTTTCTAAACTTATTATTCCAACGGAGATGCCATTACAAGTTTTACATAAGAGGAAGTAAGTATTCAGATTTCTAAGTTCTCCAGAGATGCGGAATCTTTTATAACCTCGTTTCTGGAATTGGAAAACTTTGTCCCCATAATGCCCGCACGAGTAAAAATCTCAGACAGTGCATTCGCGGTAATATAGAATAATCAGATGTAATTCCTATTGATTACATTGTTGAATTCATATGCACACATAAATTATACTTTTAAAATTGAACACAGTCTTTGTAGTCACACGGATATATGGTAATTCCTCTGTTTGATAGTTGTTTTCTATGTTCGACTCTGTAAGATGTTTTTTTAATGATTATATTAAAGTAATTGGTTTTACTGGTTAGGTAAGAGAGTATTTTCATTAAATCTATCGAGTTCTCATACACCACGTGCACCTTTCCTCAAATCTCTGTTCAAACGCTTGTTACGTACTTTTCTTTAAGTTAAGTATAATTTAAATAAATGCTTCAGAGGCTAACTCTTTATCGGTAAACCTTTGTCCCGTGCAAGGTTCGGTACGACACAGTTCTATTCAAGACGTCGGTAAAACGACGTCCCTCCCGTCACTCCTGACGTGACTTAGTTTCGTACGTTCTAAGCCAGATTCGGTCTTAGACGCATTTTTCTCCCGTTACGCGCAGATGTATCGTAGTTTTGTTACGCCTCCCTCCTGTCACTCCCGACGTGACTTAGTTTCGTACGTTCTAAGCCAGATTCGGTCTTAGACGCATTTTTCTCCCGTTACGCGCAGATGTAATGTAGTTTTGTTACGCCTCTCTCCCGTTACTCCCGACGTGACTTAGTTTCGTACGTTCTAAGCCAGATAAGGTCTTAGACGCATTTTTCTCCCGTTACGCGCAGATGTATCGTAGTTTTGTTACGCCTCCCTCCCTTGACTCCCGACGTGACTTAGTTTCGTACGTTCTAAGCCAGATTCGGTCTTAGACGCATTTTTCTCCCGTTACGCGCAGATGTAACGTAGTTTTGTTACGCCTCCCTCCCGTCACTCCCGACGTGACTTAGTTTCGTACGTTCTAAGCCAGATTCGGTCTTAGACGCATTTTTCTCCCGTTACGCGCAGATGTATTGTAGTTTTGTTACGCCTCCCTCCTGTCACTCCCGACGTGACTTAGTTTCGTACGTTCTAAGCCAGATTCGGTCTTAGACGCATTTTTCTCCCGTTACGCGCAGATGTAATGTAGTTTTGTTACGCCTCTCTCCCGTTACTCCCGACGTGACATAGTTTCGTACGTTCTAAGCCAGATTCGGTCTTAGACGCATTTTTCTCTCGTTACGCGCAGATGTAACGTAGTTTTGTTACGCCTCCCTCCCGTCACTCCCGACGTGACTTAGTTTCGTACGTTCTAAGCCAGATTCGGTCTTAGACGCATTTTTCTCCCGTTACGCGCAGATGTAACGTAGTTTGTTACGCCTATCTCCCGTTACTCCCGACGTGACTTAGTTTCGTACGTTCTAAGCCAGATTCGGTCTTAGACGCATTTTTCTCCCGTTACGCGCAGATGTAACGTAGTTTTGTTACGCCTCCCTCCCGTCACTCCCGACGTGACTTAGTTTCGTACGTTCTAAGCCAGATTCGGTCTTAGACGCATTTTTCTCCCGTTACGCGCAGATGTAACGTAGTTTTGTTACGCCTCTCTCCCGTTACGATACGCGAGGCAGTTTTTTTTTCGTTTCTCCCGTCGTGTGACGAAGACATTTATTAGCCTGTAACAGTGACTAAATCGTAAAGACATTTAAACAGAAGTTTCATCATAGCTGTATAACCGTTGCACACGTTTGTGGTTACTATCAGTACCAAGAGGCGTGATACTAGAGGCATTGGAAGTACTGTATATTAGAACACCGTTTATCCGGAAACATGGACGTTGTTATTCGGATAAGAGATTTTGCGGATTAAAAAAAGGGAAAAAATGTTTCATAGTCATATAAAACAAAGGAAATGTAACTGCACACTAAAAGTAGGAGTCAGTGACATATATTTTCAAAATAACGGCGACGTTTCGGCAGCTAGTTTGCATCTTCATTAGCCTTGGTGTCCAGCCAGCTTACTTATATCAGAGGAGGCTAACTGACGGATTCTCTCAATCGTTTGCCATGGAGTGTGTGTAGTATACTTACTTTTTGCTGCGGACGTCCAGGGCCATGTCACTCCTCTGCTCCGATGCCCGTAATACGTTGCTGCAGCAAAACACCAAATTGGTAGGGGAATATATAGGAGTCATGACTTCCCCGTAAAGAGGTTCAAACAGCGGTCGTCTGTGGTTACTATCAGTACCAAGTGTTGTGATACTGGAAACATTGGAAGTACTGTATGTTAGAGTACCGTTTATCCGGAAACATTCTGGACGTGTTTATTCGGATAAGTGAGTTTTCGGATAAAAAAAGGAAAAAATGTTGATAGTCATTTAAAACAAATTAACAGTGATATGTAATTAAACAATAAAATTAGGAGTCAGTATCTTTTATTTTCAAAATAACGTCTATGTTTCGGAAGCTAGTTTGACATCTTCATCAGGCCTGGTGACCAGCCAGCTAGTTAAACTTCATTTAATGAATCTGTTTCAGATATATAACAGAATAATCTCTTTTTTTATAAATTACAGTATTTTTCAAAACAAACTCCCTTCTCTTTTACTTCAACAAATTACAACTCTAAACATAAAGTAATAAGCAATGAACCTACTTAAAGTCCTTGAGTAATAAAGACTTGTGAGTGTATATATACAAATAAAAACAATTTTTGTTTACCTTTAAACTAATACATTTTATACATACTATTTATGTCCTATATAAACGATAAGTAATATATTTAAAAAAAGGCATATTATTAAGGAAAATAAGTAAAACATTTTCTTTTGCCCTGGAAGCGGTATTCAAAAAGGTCTATTATTGATGCATTTCTAATTCCATAGCCTCATGCTAAGCTCGATCCACTGGCACCATTCTTCCTATTATTTAGGTTTATGGGAAACATTATAAACAAGGTTGCATTGAAAACGTTACAAAAGCAAAGCTCACACTCTATTGACGACATGAAATTTGCCTAAGCACCAAAGCACTGCTGAATGTACGCATTGAACGATACTTCGGTTAACCGACATGTCGGTGTATAACCGATGCTGAACTGTATTTACTGCATTTCACCACATTGCCTCTGTTAGCAAACAGCAAACCGTTAGCGTCAAACGTTGAGGTTGTCTTTATGAACGTCTGTAGAGCTACATCAACAATTAGTTACATCAACAATCAAAACCAAAAGAAAAATAAATGTTTATATTTTAATGGCCTAGCTTAAAGCCACGGAATTTCTAAAATTCCTCGGAAGATACTTTCGAAGTAGTTCAAACCACCTTTTAGTGATATGTTTTTATCACCTGACTCACAGGTTGTTCCAAATAAGATTTTTAACTAAATATTTTACCTGTAGACTTTAAAGTAAATTATTAAGGAAATATTTAACTATAGTGAACTTACATTTTTTTGAATGCAGGCAGTCTAGAGTGGTTTCTCATTTTCGAAATATCTGAAATTCTTCGACGACGTTTTTGAAGTAGTTCAATGCAGTTTTTTGTCAACTCTAACCGTAATTCCGGGTTATGTAACAAGTGGGCTAAGATATGAGTTAAGGACACATTTGTTAAACTTCATCCTATTTTAAACAAAAATCAGTGCTACTATATGCAAGTGTATGTATATCAATATATGTAAAACTCAATGGTTATTAAAATATTTTCAATAAACAAATTATTATTTTAACTTCAATAAATGACAAGTCTATCATAATTTGTTTTCTTAATAGGATGTGATTAACTGAGACGTACTGGACCATAGCTATAGCTGTTCAAAGTAACTTGGCGCGCGACCTCGAATGGCGAGTACATGCTGGGTGAAAGGTAGAGGAAACAAACGTTCGTCCCACATTATAATATGTGGTATAGTCTAGTATTTATATTACAGTGACGTAGATTTGACAATCCCGAAATACCACTATAAATATTATTTTATTTGATTTGTTATAATAACCAGATCATGTACATGAAGTTTCGAACAAATATACAGTGCGTGAGGTTCAACGGTGTCCCTCGTTCTTCTCCAGCATTTGACTACTAGCCTAACTGAAAACATTATACAATACATATATCGTCTCTTTCTATATCGCGTCTCTTTCGTTGCAGATGCAGAGCAACACATTTAAAGATCATGTCTACATCAAACTATTACAGTATTATCATTTAGTTAATTAGAGGTGTTTACACTTTAAACACGACACCGATGTTTTCTGATGTGTTGAGTTTTGACCCCACACTGCAGCCCAGTTCAGCCTAGCGATCTCAAGATCAGGGACACGGTTAAACCTCAAGCATTGTACTTGTATCAGTTTCCTAAACTACCGCAACGTCTGCAATGTTTTAGCGATGACCTTTCATGCAACACGCACTACAAAAACTAATATTTTTGAATAGGTCTAGCCTTTTCTTTTCTATCGATCGATCGCGCGCCAGTAAACGAGTGATTAGCTATATATTTTAAGACTAATTTCGGTACTGAAAATTTATATGGTATTTTCTAGAGAGGAATATTTGTAACGTCCTATATTTAATACTTATGCTTTTCCATTGTTTTATTTCACATGTAATTATTTTAAGCTTGTTATACTGTAACTAGTGCAGTAATTTGTTATCCAAGTGTAATAATATTATAATACTCTTCTTAGGGGTTTATTTATTACTGTATACTATAACTGGTTAGCTTACAAAAATTGTAGCCTGATAATCTGTTGCTTAGTTGATAATCATTTGTATGATACATATTTAGTAACCTTTCTCAAATCTAATACTTATAATGAGTGTTTGTATTTATTTTTCGTATAATTTTTGATTGCCATTTATAATGAATAATGTAATTGTTATTTAGAAGAAGTTTTATAAATAATACATAACCTGTGCATCAGACTATGCAACCTGTGCATCAGACTATGCAACCTGTGCATCAGACTATGCAACCTGTGCATCAGACTATGCAACCTGTGCATCAGACTATGCAACCTGTGCATCAGACTATGCAACCTGTGCATCAGACTATGCAACCTGTGCATCAGACTATGCAACCTGTGTATCAGACTATGCAACCTGTGCATAAGACTATGCAACCTGTGCATCAGACTATGCAACCTGCGCATCCGACTATGCAACCTGTGCATCAGACTATGCAACCTGTGCATCAGACTATGCAACCTGTGCATCAGACTATGCAACCTGTGCATCAGACTATGCAACCTGTGCATTAGACTATGCAACCTGTGCATCAGACTATGCAACCTGTGCATCAGACTATGCAACCTGTGCATCAGACTATGCAACCTGTGCTTATATGAAACCCACAAACCTACCCTGCAGACTTGGAGTCTTATAGTTAGATGAGAAGGTTCCCCATAACGTTCTTATGAAACAAACACTAAGTAAATAGTATCGAAGTGTAAATAATCCAAAAATGTATACAACGAGTTTCGTGTCTGAATTCAGACTAATAACTCCTCGAGAAAGCAAGAATGTTAAATGTCTGTAAATGGTTCTACTTTTTAGCCATGGTTTTTCACGCAAAATGTACAGCAAAAGACAGATTTGTGTACTGAAAACATTTGTTTTACTGAGATGAATGTCTGTAACGTCATATATTTAGTACTTATGCTTTTACATTATTTAATTCTCATATAATTATTTTAAGTTTGTTATGTACATAATTAAGTTCAATAATTTATTATTCAAGTGTAATAATATTATAATACCAGTTTCTTGTGGTATTTATAACAAATAATGTAATTGTTATTTAGAAGAATTTTTATAAATTATACATGATATCTTATTGGTTTATTATGTACTTAGGCCTTAAGATGAAAGAAACTAGTTTTTGAAAACGTCACCAAAGATTTTAAATAAATTACAAGTGACTCGCAAAACAAAGAAAGTTGTCTTCTTATTTAATTTTGTATTTTTGCTAGTGTAAACATGAGTTATGGAGTTTCACATTTATATTCCAATAGTAAGCAAGTGATATTTACACCAAGGCGTGCAATATCCACAGCCTGCTGGAGCCTATATTGTATTTGTTATTCAAAGCATACAACCCTGCAAGGCACAATCTATGCCTACTATATTAACTGGGCAGAGCTAGTCCTATGAGTTACGCTTTCTGTACACGTATTCTATTTTCACTGGGGATTGTGACCTTGGCATGTAGCAGTTTTTGCTCTCAAGCTAGATATAAACACGTCTAGGTCTAAAGAATTAAAACAATTAACCAAATAATGAACAGACTACTTTGTGAGCGATTATAGAATCTAAATAAAAAATAAAATAATTGAAAGTTACACAAAAAATTGCTATTAAGGAGAACACTAAAAAAGCATAAATTTATACACCACTTAATAAAAACTTCAAAATACTCAGTCATGTTGCGTTTAATTATTTGAAATGTGGCTGGTTGTTTTGCAAAATCTATTTAATTTAATTTGGGTATTTTATAACGGTAAATGTATTTTATTCCTGACTTGGAATTGAAACTATAAATCAAATAATGAAAGTACTACTTGTTTAAGGATTACAAAACATAAATGAAAAAAATTAAATCAAAAAATGACAATTTCAAAACAAAATGAAATTTCAAAGAATATTTCTTCATCGTAAAAGTGTTTTATAACTTTCTGTTATTTTTCTACAAACTAGGAAGCTATAAAGTGATAGAAGCTATAAAATGGGTTAACGCCTTTACTACTTTAGTAAAATGTTGGCAATGATTAAGTGAAGAAAATTCCAACAAAGGTGACAAATAGTTGTAAGGAAGTAATATTAAGAAACTAGTATTTAAATTGTATATGCTGAGAATGAACGACCAAGGTAAAATGTTGTAATAACCATCTACAAAAACAATACAGTATAGCTGTGAAAGTGTAATAGCCTATGTATAGCCGTTGAAGTTACTTGAAGAATTTATGGAAAAAGAAAATCGAATAATAACAGAAGATTGAGTAAAACAAATATATTTATATGAAATAGTAAAACTATACTCACGTAAAAAATAGTAAAGAGTAGATTAAATATATATATATATATATATATATATATATATATATATATATGATGATGATGATGATGATGATGATGATGAATAGTTATTATCTGGAGTACATCCGTAAATTCTGTAGTGCATAAAATCGCAGCTCTGACGTTTCGCTACAATCTCATCTAGCATTAACGAGGTGAACCCAACAACAGTTGAAGAGCGAGTGAAGAGAGCAGATAACTCTGCTGCTATATTTAGAGGATTGAAGCCACGCCCATAGACGTAAAATCACACATTGACGTTAATCCACACACACCTGATCCAAACAATTACTCACATTCCTTTGCTTTTATTCACCTTTCTTCCGATAAAATGTATCGATGTCACATTTCCACACTGCGGGCAAGTTCAAAGTATTATTGCGTTTGTTAAGACTCCCTTGCTTCTCTATTTCGATAGCCTCACGAATAATTCAGGAATGCGTATCAGCATATATATATATATATATATATATACATATATATATATATATATATATATATATATATATATATATATAGAGAGAGAGAGAGAGAGAGAGAGAGGGAGAGAACGAGTTGCCATGCGGACATAGTGGGCTATATGCATTAGGCAACCTGTAACCCATTCATCCTCCCACTTTTTCTGTCCTTGTAACTTAGAAGCTGTCAGCGGTGAGTCAGTTCTTGCCTACGGATGTGAATGACCATTCGATTATATGGAGTTTCCCTATTTACCACATGTTAGTCCTACACCAGCTCCATACAAATACATAGAATATATATATATATATATATATATATATATATATATATATATATATATATATATATATATATATATATATAACGATGGAACGAACTCAATACATCAAGAATCCAATATCAAACCCTATGTGTACCAGGCTCGAAGGTCTTGGTCCCAAATCTGTTGGTAACAGTATGTAGAACATCAAGGGCTCTATTGTAAGGCCTAGTTTTTGATGTCAGTCCGCCTCTAAAGCAAGACGAGTTTCCACCCGATAATGAAGTTTTTTCCATTTCTTTCGGAAAAAACCGTAGTAGAACCTTCCAATCGGCCCTGTTTTTCGAATCATCAGAACACCCCTACGATTGGTTCAGTTCAGGTAGTGCACCGGACTTTAATGCATGCTCGGTGGCTTTCCTAATGGGCAGACCTTCGAAACGTATGCAGGAAATATTGCATCAGCCTTACCATTAGATCTTGAAGGGTCGTGGCACTAATAGCTCTTTGAAGTCACGTTATGCGCAGTGTCACTGTCTATTGGACAGTGCTATTGGAAAAAAAGGAGAAAGACCAACAGGAATGATAATTGTTATTGTGACGTTAGTTGACGGTGTTATTTGAACACTGAACTTTAAGCTTAATCTCATGTAGTCACCATATTTCCTTCTCATCCTAAATGGCAATTGCCCTCTAAGAAACGAAGAGTTAATATGTAAAAGTCCGTATAATATTTCATAACGTTATACAGTAAATATTATTCGTATAAAATATTTACTATTATTAAACTTATTTATTTTCAAATGTGGGATTTGTAAGGACAAACCCAATCTAAGGATGACCAAAGCTTGGCAGCTGTGGTTTTAAAACGTTTAGACGAATACTGGACGCGAATTAAATTTTATGTTAGAGACTTTGGTGTAAATGATCCACACAAATGTTCGCCACCATTACTAATTGCTTTTAAAGGAAAGCTTTATTCCACCAATACAAGTAGGATTTTACCGCCTTATTACAAATTATGACTGAATGTGAAACCCATCTCTTACATAGCGTTATCACATTATTATAAAAGAAAGTGACTATGTAATATAACATATATACAGCACTAGGAACAGGTGGTAGTAACTACTTGTAACTTAGGGCTAAACATAGGGTATTTAAATACATTTATGTCATTTAAAACATTTACCTTTTTTCTGATTTACCCGGGCAGAAGTAACAGGCGTAGCTGTGCCAGACAGGGACAAGTGTTAGGGAATTGTTAGTTAAATAATCGCCCGTTTATCCAGCTACCAACCCTTGTTTCGAATGGTTCTACGTAAATTAACACGGTTTAAATATATGTTAACAGAGCGGCGGAAAGGGGAAATATATGGAGAACATTCTTTTCTAATTAAAAACTATTATATTTATTGGGACATTTTCATTTTGTTTTGTTGGAAATTCAAACAGTCTCGATGGTGACGTTCTAAAACCGGTTTAAACAGCATTACGTACTTAATCAACATTGAGAAATAGTTTTCTTTATCGATGATAACAAAAGTAATAATAAAAACAAGTAATTTGAAAAAATTCAAGTAAATTACTACTTAGGTCAAGAATAAAAATTTTTTTATCATTGTTTGCTTATTCCGAGTTTGTTTATTTTATTAATTTTTAACCTTACAACATTATTTATGATTTTTTATAAATGTGAACCAGATGGGGGAGCAAATTCATAAACGTCTATGAGGCATTAACTTTGGTAATGGAAAGGTGGCTCAGTACCAAAGCGTGCTAGACTTTGAACGTGAAGATTCACAATTAGAATCGGGATATAACCCCACATTTTTATAATATAATTATTGAATAAACACATGAAAAAACTTACTATAGGTTGAGAAAATAGTATTTTAACTTGATGTCATGAACAAGAACGTATTTTATTAACGATTGAAAGTTTTTACAAGATATATATCAGGAGAGTGTGAACTAATAGAAGCAATTTAATAAAATATATTTAAATAGACAAAGGGAAACCTAGTTTTTAGTTTTAGCGAAATTAGTTTTAGTTCACCAAGACTTAATTAGAAAACCGAAAGATATACAACAAATATTCATATGAAACTTATTCATTCAATAGAGAACATTACTGTGTTTAACCACCTGAAATTGTATTGGTAAGAAACAGTGAATTTATTACCCAAATCAAAAAAATCTTTACACACAAGAAAACAAGGACACATCCCATCACTCAGGCTAGAATACTCAAATGCTTATTGCAGAACAACTCATAGCCAAGGACTATAAACACATCATGCAAATAATACATAAGTGTTAACACAACCTTATCCATACCTAACATTACTGAATAGACGAACTTTTCGCTTTAAACTTCACGTAAATTCTCAACAGTCGGTGTATCTACAACTTGGATACTGTTTTTTATATAATGCCATCTCAAAATCTCCTGTACGTTAATCTTAACCTATTGTCCACACTCTAACCTCTCAATTAACGGCTATAAAATTTAAACTCCTAACAGTTACAACCTGAATTGAGAACTGATCCGCTTGAACTTCCGAAAAGGCTGTCCTCATACAAGGAATTCGTGTAGCTTTAGGCCAGATAGCAGAGTGTATATTTTGCTTCACTCTGCAAGAGCACGGTAGACTCCTTTAGGTAACCAGTCCTGCCTTAGTTTCCTATTTCCAGTACAAGACAATCATTATGCCTTTATGCTCTACCTTCTTATGCGATATAAATTTCAAACCTACTTCTTAATTATGTTTCCCCCTATCGACCTTATATTTACCCTAATAGGTTGTAATGAGAAAAACCTCATTATGACCCCAATAAAGAGTAGAGGACAGGTATGCGACTCTGTACACGAAGATTCATGATCGCTCTTGTAACCTCTAAAGCATGGTTCGTACCCCTACTTTATTTCTATCCATACTAGGGGCTTTTATGAACAAAGTACCATATTCATAATGAAACAAATTTTAAACTTTTATATGATGATTGTAATCTTTAACACAAATTAAATTTAATATAATACAAGTTTTTCGTAACAAAATTTCCTTATAAACTTTATTTTGGTATAGAACTACGAATATAGAACAACATTTCTCTCCACCCGTATTGTAGTGATGTACAGTCAGATAAAAAACGATTCACATTTTCTGCCTATCCCTCTATTTGTTACATACTAAATGAAACGTATTTTCAATTGTTGTTTCACTATTTAGCGTCATTTCTCTTGTGCGCTGTATTTGCCTTGCATATGAGTCACACGAACTATTCAAGCTGCATTATTTTATTAGGCTACTCCTTAAAGCCAGATAGGAAAAGCAATATCCACCCCAAGTGTAAATCAGTTTCCCAAAATAACCGTGTAAAATAAAATAACGGAGTAAATCATACTATCTCTTGCATCCCCGATCTTGAGCCAAAGGCCGTGCCGAATTTAAAATGATGTAATATCGAATAGGGTGTTCATACCGACGCAAACAAGATGGAATCAGTCTGCCGTGACGTCACAGAGCTCTATGTTCAATAGCTTTGCACTAAACCGTTTATTCTGACAAGTTCAATCGGGTTTGGGGACGTTAACATGGGATTAATTAAACCACCCCACGCCACGGCTATTGATGCATACAGCGTTAACGGGTACTAGGCCATTAGAAAGGCGCACAAGTTGGTTAACACTTCAAAGTTAAATTGAAGGATATTTAAACATAATAAACAGATAAATTATACATTTAAATTGATGTTTATTGTTTCTACTGGGAAATCACACTCAATCTAGTAATAACATATGAATTTCTTCCGTATTTAGAAAGAATATTATACAGAAATGAAAAGCAAATTAATACGACAGCGGAACCTGGACATTTAATCAAAATGGTAAAAAGTGGTAAGGGACGTGTAATGTGTAACTGTATAATACTTTGCGGATGTGGATAGATAAAGAGAAATGCAATCTAGTGACAGTAGTAAAATAGAATTAGTATAAAGAATTCTTAGGCTGAAGGATATATTGCTTCAGGTTAGAATAAGAGGACGGCTGGTAACAGACGTGGAGATTGGAAGGGGTGAAGCTAGGGCAGTAAAAGTCCACGAGTTTATACAGTGGAATGACAAATGTTTGGGGAGAATCATAGGAATGGATTTTTGGACTAACGAGGCAAAATTTGTTGGTCTAGATCTTTTCATAATTTAAATTTACGGAAAGAGTAAATTTATACGTCGATATTCATATCCTCTACAGATATGTCACGAAAAAATACCGAGCAAGTGAAGACCTTGGCCAGTCTATTCTTCATGAACAAAACGTTATCGGCACAGCTTCTCTTAGCACATAGAAACGTGCCATTACAGAGTCGTGACTGTATCTATAGTGATGAGCATCTTTTGAAAAATAAGAATTTATCGAACTGAACTTTCTGGACCCTCTTGTACGCAAAGAGAACCTTTTACTAGTAAAGTTAGTTGTAGTAATCATCTTTATTTCGCTGAAGAAATCATAAGTAAATATTTAAAGAGCTAAGGGAAAACTATAGCGTACTTGCTAGGTAGAAGGTTTGGCTTCGTCAAGGAAACGACGGTCACGAATCGCGTCAGCGTAGTGAGTAATACTTTTCACTTAATTCTTTAAATAAGTACTTGTGCTTTCAAAAGTGTTTAAGAATAAAAAAACGTGATTCAAAATTACAATTAAACATTTTTAACATAAACAATACTGACTGAAAACTAGTGCTTATGATGTAGAATAGTTACAGTAACTAAAGTGAGGAACATCTTTAAAAGTAAGAAGTTATCGCGCACTATTCATACATTCTTGACCAATTCTATCTAAAGGGAACTTTTTACGAGTAAAGTTGTTTGTCGTAACCCTCTTGATATTAATGAAAGTTATATAAACATTTTATGTGAACATTTCATAATTAAATGCGTGCTAGGAAGATTCCTGCTTACGCAGCTTTAGTATTATATAGGTGTGAGAACAGAGCCCCGGCAGTGTGTAAGTCGCCTCTGTATCGCACAGACATTTTCCACTCCGATTGAGTGCACATCAATTGTATTGTTTTATTAAGTAAAATTAATGTAACAGTTTTCTAAATTAATTGTTTATTAAATTCAAAGGTTTGTTAAAAATAAAAATCATTTTTAAAAACCTTTCTTGCTTAATATAAAACGTAACCGGCGCAGTCGGTAGGACACCTCAAGGAAGTTAACGAATATAACGTCCGTCGGTTTTAACCGTTAATTGAGGAAACCTTAAGTAGAGTGAATATCTACAACCACTTAATAGAGCGCATATCTATTAAGAACACGAGCGAATATCGTGTAAGTGAAAAGTGAAAGTTGTTCAAATGAGCAAAGTATTTTGGATCAACTTGTAAGTAGATCTTAAGATATAGAATTAAGAAAAAGTAGAGTAAATACTTTTTAATTTTATATAATTGATTTTTAATTTTATTATTTTAAAGAAAATAATATTTTAAAATGGCAACGCCAACATTAAAGAAAGAATATCTAGACATGATTCCTGAGTATAGTGGAGAGCCCACTATGCTCCACAGATTTGTTTCTATATGTGACAAAGTAGTAAATAAGTTTTATGTAAGCGAAAATCCAGAGGATTTTCAAAATGAATATTTATTTTCTTCTATACTAGCTAAACTAAAAGGCCAAGCATTAGAAATGGTAGTAAACTCAAACTCATATAACTGGTATGAGATTAAAAAAGTATTATTAACCAGCTATTCAGACAAAAGAGATTGTTTTACCTTAAATTTAGAAATGGCTGAGTTAAAACAAGAGCATAACGAATCACCTTTTAAATTTTATGAAAGAATTCAAAAACTATTAAATTTACAAATTTCATTTTTTGTTAATAAAGAGCCACAAAGACAATTGGCCAAAGATGTTTTAATAGAATATGTTCAGAAACTAGCTTTAAGAGTTCTCCTTAGAGGTTTACATGAACCTGTAGGATCGCTAATGCGAACCAAAAATCCAGATTCTCTTAGCGAAGCACTTAATATGCTTACTAACGATTTTCAATTTAAAAATAACAAATTATTTCAAAATGTTAAACAGAACATTCCACCTAGGGCCCCACAATACCCGCCTATTCGCAAACCCCTTCCTAACAAACAAACCTTCCAAAACTATAGGCCCAACTACCAAAATAATCCTAACCAATTTACTAAACCTAACTCATACGTGCAGCAAAATCAACAACCGAGACAGTCTAACAACTACACACCATTAAAAGTTCATCAAAAATTTGAACCAGAACCAATGAGCATTTCCACACGTCAAACAGGGAACACAATTAGACAAAATAGACTTTATCAGATGACAGGGAAACCAATAGAGGAGGAAAATTACGATCAAACTATGAATCGATTGACTGAACAAATGACTAACTCTTATCTGACCGAACAAACAGATTATGAACCGCAAGAGGACCCTGACAGCTACATAGACTTTGATGATTCCCCGCAAGAGGAAAACGCATGCGGATTCACTCAAGAGGACAATCATACCCAAAATCATTTTTTAGGACTAACCACATTAAAAAGACATTTTCCATAATGCATATAGAAGACGACACAAACGAACTACCGTACATCCACGATCCCAAGACCAATTTAAAGATGCTGATTGACACTGGAAGTACGAGATCATTTTTTAAAAAATCAATAGCTTTCCAATTTTTCAAAAACACTCTAAAACAAGAGCCATTTGAAGTGAGTACAGCTCATGGAGTATCAAAAGAAAAATACAGTTGTACGCTACCCCTTTTAGGAAAAGAAACAACCAAATTCTATTTATTTGATTTCCATAAAGATTTTGACTTACTCCTTGGATTAGATAACATAAAAGAATTAAAAATTAATTTAAATTTTGTGAATGATAAATTAATATTTCGCAATAAGCAAATGCCGATCAAATATTTTAACACAGAAGAACAAAATAATAATAATAACAATAATAATAATAATATAAGCGAATGTCAGGAACAGAAAGCAAAAAAGGGAACAAGTTATGTTATACAAGCCCGCGCTAGCCAAACGATTAAATTTAGAATACAAAATATTCAAGATGGAGAAGGACTCTTACCATACAAAAACTTAAATGGATTAGAAATTCCGCAGTGTATAGTCTCAGTACACAAGGGAGAAGCCTACTGCCCTATAATAAACAACACAGAAGTAAATGTAGAATTAACAGTAAATGAACCATTAGAATTAAAATCTTTAGAAGAATACAATATCCTTAGACCTGATGCAATGCAAATGAACGCTAATTTCAATTTATTAGATTATAAACAAAAAAATTCGAGAAGAAAAAATTTAGATTTATCAAAATTTAGAATGGAACATATGAACTCGGAAGAAAAATCCGCTATAACAAGTTTAATAAAAGATTATGCAGATTTATTCCATATTGAGGGAAACGATTTAACTTTTACCAACCAAATAAAACATGTTATTAGGACTACTGATGAACTTCCCGTATACTCCAGAAATTATAGATATCCAGAGATTTACAAGAACGAAATTAATAAACAAACTGAGGACATGCTTGAACAAGGAATTATTAGACCTTCAAATTCTCCATGGAACTCTCCTGTCTGGATTGTACCCAAAAAACAAGACGCTTCTGGCAAAAGAAAATTTCGATTAGTAATAGATTTTAGAGGATTAAACAAGAAAACAATTGACGATAAATTTCCCTTGCCAAACATTACCGACATATTAGATAAATTAGGACGATCTCAGTATTTTACAACTTTAGATTTAGCCTCAGGATTTCACCAAGTAGAAATGGATAAAAATAGCATAGAAAAGACAGCGTTTTCAACAGAAACGGGACACTATGAATTTTTAAGAATGCCATTTGGACTAAAGAACAGCCCCCCTACATTTCAAAGAATTATGAATAACATTCTGAGAGGAATCCAAAATGAAACATGTTTAGTTTATTTAGACGATATTATAATTTACTCCACTAGCCTCCAAGAACATATACAAAGACTTAAAGAAGTATTCGACAGATTACGCAAAGCCAACTTTAAAGTACAGCTGGATAAAACGGAATTTTTAAGAAAAGAAGTAGCGTATCTAGGGCATGTTGTTACACCGGAAGGCGTAAAACCTAACCCAGCAAAGATTTTGGCAATCAAAAACTATCCAATACCCAAAACCACCAAACAAATTAAAGGATTTTTAGGACTAATAGGCTATTATCGAAAATTTATTAAAAACTTCGCCAAGATAACAAAACCGTTTACTAACTGTTTAAAGAAAAATGCAAAAATAAATATAGAAAATCCAGACTTCATTGAATGTTTTGAAACATGTAAAAATATACTGACTAATGAGCCCCTTCTACAATACCCAGATTTTGAAAAGGAGTTTACTCTAACAACAGACGCTAGTAATTTTGCACTAGGAGCAATTTTAAGCCAGGACAATAATGGGAAGGACCTTCCTATAGCGTATGCCAGCAGAACTTTAAATGACAGCGAAACTAATTACTCCGCGATTGAAAAGGAATTACTAGCAATCGTATGGGCCACTAAACACTTTAGGCCTTATTTATTTGGAAGAAAGTTTAAAATTTATACAGACCATAAACCTTTACAATGGTTATTTTCAGTTAAAGAACCAAATTCCAAGCTTTTAAGATGGAGATTAAAATTAGAGGAATATGATTATGACATAAGATACAAAAAGGGCAAATTAAACCAAAACGCCGATGCCTTATCTAGAATACAATTGAACATTACTAATAAAAGGTCAACAAACACCCAACACACTGTAGAACCAGACCTTGATTTATCTCCAGCTGGATTAATCCAACGTTTCTTCCCGGAATTAAATGAAGATAACGAGTCTATGGTCGTACAACTCGACGCAACAGATAATGCCAACTTAGAGTACGATCAAGAAAGTGACAGTCAAACCGTGCATTCCAACTTCGAAGGGAACACCCAAATTGAAATACCAATTTCCGACGAACCTGTAAACTTTGGGAGAAATCAAATATTTTTGTCATTAGTAAAGTATGAGCCAAAGAAAGTAAAAATTATAAAACTATTCGGAACTTCAAAAATTCGTTTAATGGTCGAAATATCAGAAAATAACTTTAAAGAAGACATAGTTAACTTTGTAAAATCATATTTGGTACCCAAAATAAAATATAATCTATATTTTGAAGACGATTTTTACGAGAAATTTGCATCATGCGTAGCCAAAAATTTCAAACAAACTGAACTAAATTTGGTTAAGTGTAATAACAAACTCTTAGACCTAACTTCGGAAGAAGATACCTTAGAAACGATAAGTAATTATCATGTCAGCAAAACCAATCACCGAGGGATACAAGAAACATACGAACAAATTAAGCGAAGATATTATTGGCCTAATTTAAAATCACTAATCCAAAATTTCATAAATCAGTGTGACAAATGTCAAAGAACCAAATATGACAGAATGCCCTTACAATTAGAGATGAACTTGACGCCTACAGCTTCAAGGCCTTTCCAGATAATTCACATCGACACTATCTCTTTAGAAAAGAATGCGTTTATCAGAATTGTCGACAGTTTCACAAAGTATGCTCAAGCTTATCGCTTGGGAAGCTCTCAAGCTACAGAGATTGCAGACAAGCTATTAGATTACTTTGCGCAGTTCTGCTTACCAACAGTTATTATCTCAGACAATGGAACGGAGTTTAATAACAGGATTGTGAAGGAGATATTAGACCTACATAAAATCAAAATCCATTTTATCAGTACACAAAACCCCCAATCAAACGGATTATGTGAAAGATTTCATTCCACCTTAATAGAACACATAAGGCTGTTAAATAATCAAATCGAATTTAAAAAAGACAGTATAATTAAGAAAGTAAAATATGCTATAATTGCCTATAACAATAGCATTCATTCAGTCACAAAATTAACGCCGTGCGAAGTCTTATTTGGACACATAAATTCAAACTCTTTATTAGATATAGATTTAGAAAAACAAATTGTAAATGACTACGTTTTAAACCATAAGGAAAAAACAAAAATACTTTACGAAAACATTAGGGATAGCAATCAAAGAATTAAAGAAAAAGTTTTAGAAAAAAGGAATGTAAACAAAGAACCACTTCCAGAAATACCATCTGAAGTTTATATAAAGTCAGTTCAGAAGCAAAGCAAAACGAAAAACAGATATAGCAAGGAAGAGATAGCTTCAATAAACAAGGAAAGAAAAACTGGTAAAATAAAGCCTAGACATCATAACACAAAAGACAAGATACATTTGTCGAAAATTAAAAGGCCTAAGAAGATAAAAAATGTAATTAATGCTCAAAATAATTTTCCAGGTCCCTCCTGTTCGTCATTGGCACAGCCACCGACTCAGCAGAGATCAGAGAAGTCAACAACAACCTCGGAATAATCCCAATAGACCTTGGGCCGGCCAAATTAGAATCTTCCTACCATACCTTTGTCCACTATTTTGATGTAAGAAACTTAGTAACTCATCTAAATAACATTGATGCTTATTATTATGACGTATTGCAAAATTTTGAAACTAGTTGCTACAATTGTAACGGTAGCTTATTAAACAATGAATATGTAACCGATAACAGTAATAGAATAAGAGATATTGTTAATTATTTTAAATATGTTAATCACAGTAAAAATGTAATAGAAGAAAAATTAGAAATTATACTCTTAAGAGAGAATGGTAACAAAAGAACAAAAAGAGGTCTTATAGATGGACTAGGGTCCGTTATCAAATCTTTAACAGGCAATTTAGATGCATATGATGGTAAAAAATATGACAAAATAATTAAAGATATTGAAAATGAGCAAATTAAGATTAATTATCAAATTGAATCTCAATACTCCTTTAGTAATAATATTATGAAGGAATTAAATAAAACTTTTATTGTAATTGATGAAAATTTTGTAGAATTAAAAAATAAGTTAAGTATTGTGAATCGTAATGTAAATGACTTTGTTGAACTAGAAAAATTTAGAAGTATTCTAAACCAATTGAACATTTTATATGACATGATGTTACAGGTAATCACAGATTTAGAAAATTCTCTTACATTTTGTAAACTAGGTGTTGTACACCCTAGTGTTATTTCAACCCAAGAGTTATATGAAGAATTAAACAAAATTTATAAATATTATAATGAGAGGTTACCTTTAGAACCTAAAATGGAAAATATGTGGGAATTAGAGAACCTAATTAAAGTTAATTGTAAACTAAATTCTGAAAGGATTGTTTATTTTATAAATTTACCCATTGTAGAAAAAACTCAATTTAAATTGTATAAATTACACTCTATACCCACAAAATATGAAACAGATTATGTAACAATTATACCAAAAGTAAGGTACATATTAGTGTCTAACTCTGTAATATTAGGTTTAAACAATGAATGTAACTATAAAACCGATTCCATATACTTTTGCTCATTCGACATTCTAACACACCATAAATTAGACTGTGAAGTGTCCATTATCAGGAACAACGATGCCAGCAACTGTGAATATACTGCATTGGAAGTTACAGACAACTTAATTAACTGGATCCCAGAAATCAACCTTTACCTAGCGACCTTCCCCAACAAGCAGACTCTGGAAATTACCAATCGCAAGGCAACTACCACCGTCACCCTTCAAGGCATATATTTGATAAAAACTAATAATGATTCAATCTTTTTCAACAACATGAAACTGAGCCGTACATCAACAACGTCGGGAGGCCATCCTATTTTCATGGACACGTCCGAACTACAATTTTCAATGAGTAAAATGCCAGAATTCTCAGTAAACGTTAAACGCCTAGAGTTGGACAAAATAAACACAGAAATCATCTCAAGAATTGACCCAACCATGGAAATAACCCACCACATCAGTATTTGGACTATTGCCCTTTACGGAGGCGTATTCAGCAGCCTTATATACTTCGCCCTCATCAGGAAGAAGAAGAAGACTTCAACCAACGCCGAAACTTCGCCAACCCCCGAAGTTCTCTTTAGGGATGGAGGAGTTATATAAACATTTTATGTGAACATTTCATAATTAAATGCGTGCTAGGAAGATTCCTGCTTACGCAGCTTTAGTATTATATAGGTGTGAGAACAGAGCCCCGGCAGTGTGCAAGTCGCCTCTGTATCGCACAGACATTTTCCACTCCGATTGAGTGCACATCAATTGTATTGTTTTATTAAGTAAAATTAATGTAACAGTTTTCTAAATTAATTGTTTATTAAATTCAAAGGTTTGTTAAAAATAAAAATCATTTTTAAAAACCTTTCTTGCTTAATATAAAACGTAACTTGAATAAATCATGAATATTTATTTAAATAACTAGTTCTTTACTGTTTCGAATTCATAGTTTCATTAATGAAATAATCAGTTCTCTTTTACTTGAGTGGGCTAGGCTTCATCAATGAAACGACGGTTTCGAAACGTGTTTGCATAGTAAGTTATTACTTTCCACTTAGATCTTTAAAAAACTGTTTATGATTAGCGAATGTTTATGGTTAGCGAATATTTATGATTAGCGAAAGTTTATGGTTAGCGAATGTTTATGATTAGCGAATGTTTATGGTTAGCGAATATTTATGATTAGCGAAAGTTTATGGTTAGCGAATGTTTATGGTTAGCGAATGTTTATGATTAGCGAATGTTTATGATTAGAGAATGTTTATGATTAGCGAATGTTTATGATTAGCGAATGTTTATGGTTAGCGAATGTTTATGATTAGCGACTGTTTATGATTAGCGAAAGTTTATGATTAGCGACTGTTTATGATTAGCGAAAGTTTATGGTTAGCGAATGTTTATGGTTAGCGAATGTTTATGATTAGCGAATGTTTATGGTTAGCGAATGTTTATGGTTAGCGAATGTTTATGGTTAGCGAATGTTTATGGTTAGGGAATGTTTATGGTTAGCGAATGTTTATGATTAGAGAATGTTTATGATTAGAGAATGTTTATGATTAGCGAATGTTTATGATTGAAAAACCTTTTTTTAAAATGACAACAATATTATTTTAAATGTAAAAAATACCGACTGAAAACTAGTGTTGTGGTATAGAGATGCGAGGATTTCCTTCTCGAACGGTTTTTCCCAGTGAGCAGTCGTTTCTATGCTTGCGGGTTTTTACCGATGACCAGAAAAACTGAGTGGATATTATTAGGACCAACGTGTATGGGTATGTATAAATGCTGCCTCCTCACTTCATAAAACGTGAAGCTTAGTGACCATTATGTAAATTGGTAGTTTAAATTCCGTACTTCATCAGATATAGCATGGCCTACATGTAGCCGGAGGCACATATACATTTTAAATGACTTTGTGGAAATGATTAAACATTTTATTGCCAATTTGTTGAAAACGTATTTTTAAAAAAAGTAACAATTAAATTATGCCTACACATTACTATCTTAATATTTACGATGTATTTTTACGTTACATTTTCTTATAAAGTTTGTAAAAACAAACTAAAAATGTTTTCTAACCTCGTAATTAATGATTAATATATGTGTTACTTCTATGTTTTTGTTAAACTATGCTTCATGATCTATGTCATTAATCTAGTAAAGTAATGTACGATGCAATATGATTAGCTCTCTGAATTTAGTTTTCTGTATAGAGGCAGGATAATTAACTCTATACATCCATCTAAAAAAATTTTAAGTTGGAATTAACTGGCAAATTTAACCATTAAATGGTTTTAGAAATAGTTTCCCATTTAATAGTCCCCGTATAATAGTCTCCGTATAATACCCCGTATAATAAGTACTACTTATATAATAGTCAACGTATAATTATTTCCGCATAATAGTTCCCTTATAATTGTCGCTGTATAATAGTTCCCATATAATAGTACCACATAATAGTCCCCGTATAACAGTTCCCTTATAATTGTCAACGTATTTAAAATAATAATAATAATAATAAATATTATAGTATTTCCCATTTAATATTTTTCATTATTATTGTTCCCATATAATATTACCGCAAAATAGTTCCGGTATAATAGCCCCCTTATAATTGTCGCCGTATAATAACCCCCATATAATAGTATTGCAAAATAACCTCCGTTTAGTAGTTATTTTATAATTGTCGCAGTATTATAGTCCCAATATAATAATTGTACCACATAAAAATCCCCGTATATTAGTTCCCACAAATTGCAAACACAAATTGCAGTATTGCAAAATAATCTCCGTTTAGTAGTTATTTTATAATTGTCGCAGTATTATAGTCCTAATATAATAATTGTACCACATAAAAATCCCCGTATATTAGTTCCCACAAATTGCAAACACAAATTGCAGTATTGCAAAATAATCTCCGTTTAGTAGTTATTTTATAATTGTCGCAGTATTATAGTCCTAATATAATAATTGTACCACATAAAAATCCCCGTATATTAGTTCCCACAAATTGCAAACACAAATTGCAGTATTGCAAAATAATCTCCGTTTAGTAGTTATTTTATAATTGTCGCAGTATTATAGTCCTAATATAATAATTGTACCACATAAAAATCCCCGTATATTAGTTCCCACAAATTGCAAACACAAATTGCAGTATTGCAAAATAATCTCCGTTTAGTAGTTATTTTATAATTGTCGCAGTATTATAGTCCCAATATAATAATTGTACCACATAAAAATCCCCGTATATTAGTTCCCACAAATTGCAAACACAAATTGCAGTATTGCAAAATAATCTCCGTTTAGTAGTTATTTTATAATTGTCGCAGTATTATAGTCCTAATATAATAATTGTACCACATAAAAATCCCCGTATATTAGTTCCCACAAATTGCAAACACAAATTGCAGTATTGCAAAATAATCTCCGTTTAGTAGTTATTTTATAATTGTCGCAGTATTATAGTCCTAATATAATAATTGTACCACATAAAAATCCCCGTATATTAGTTCCCACAAATTGCAAACACAAATTGCAGTATTGCAAAATAATCTCCGTTTAGTAGTTATTTTATAATTGTCGCAGTATTATAGTCCCAATATAATAATTGTACCACATAAAAATCCCCGTATATTAGTTCCCACAAATTGCAAACACAAATTGCAGTATTGCAAAATAATCTCCGTTTAGTAGTTATTTTATAATTGTCGCAGTATTATAGTCCTAATATAATAATTGTACCACATAAAAATCCCCGTATATTAGTTCCCACAAATTGCAAACACAAATTGCAGTATTGCAAAATAATCTCCGTTTAGTAGTTATTTTATAATTGTCGCAGTATTATAGTCCCAATATAATAATTGTACCACATAAAAATCCCCGTATATTAGTTCCCATATAATTGTCGCCGTATAATAACCCTTATATAATAGTATTGCAAAATAATCTCCGTTTAGTAGTTATTTTATAATTGTCGCAGTATTATAGTCCCAATATAATAATTGTACCACATAAAAATCCCCGTATATTAGTTCCCATATAATTGTCGCCGAATAATAACTCCCATATAATAGTATTGCAAGATAATCTCCGTTTAGTAGTTATTTTATAATTGTCGCAGTATTATAGTCCCAATATAATAATTGTACCACATAAAAATCCCCGTATATTAGTTCCCATATAATTGTCGCCGTATAATAACCCCCATATAATAGTATTGCAAAATAATCTCCGTTTAGTAGTTATTTTATAATTGTCGCAGTATTATAGTCCCAATATAATAATTGTACCACATAAAAATCCCCGTATATTAGTTCCCATATAATTGTCGCCGTATAATAACCCCCATATAATAGTATTGCAAAATAATCTCCGTTTAGTAGTTATTTTATAATTGTCGCAGTATTATAGTCCCAATATAATAATTGTACCACATAAAAATCCCCGTATATTAGTTCCCACAAATTGTCGCCGTATAATAACCCCCATATAATAGTATTGCAAAATAATCTCCGTTTAGTAATTATTTTATAATTGTCGCAGTATTATAGTCCCAATATAATAATTGTACCACATAAAAATCCCCGTATATTAGTTCCCACAAATTGTCGCCGTATAATAACCCCCATATAATATTATTGCAAAATAATCTCCGTTTAGTAGTTATTTTATAATTGTCGCAGTATTATAGTCCCAATATAATAATTGTACCACATAAAAATCACCGTATAATAGTCCCCTTATAATAGTACCACACTTTACTCTTCGTATATTATTACCTTATAATTGTCACTTTATAATAGTTCCCATATAATTGTTACCCCATAAAATCGCCCCGTATAATTGTTTCCGTTTAATAGCGGCCATATAATAGTCCAATGTAATATTCTCCGTATAATAGTACTCTTATAGTTGTCACTGTGTAATAGTCTCTGTATAATAGTTCCAAGATAAAAGTATAATAGTACCATATAATTGTTCCCATTTAATAGACGCCGTATAATAATACCATATAATAGTTACGTCTTTCCACAATGATATTTAATAACCTGATAATAATCATTCGTGCATTACCTTATTAATTACTTGGTAAGGAGATAATCAATAGTTTATATTACCTTCCACTTTTTAGCACTATTGTTCTGATATTCCAGTAAATTTTGAATAGTAATAATTACTACTTGTTTTATGTTTTATCTAAACGTCCAGGATACACTGTATATTGCTAAACATAGTTCCTTTTACATTTGCAAACATATTGCGTACACATATTGTGATTACTCGTACATGTAGCTCTTGACAGTAAAAACAGCCGTTACTATCGTCATAGATAAGGATTTATGCACGTCGAGCTCTACACTATTCCGAACCGATGCTTAACTGTGGATCCGAGTGCTGTATGTTTTATAGGGTATTCAATTACACACCTGTAATTACAAAACTACAACAGTACACGGTAAAACAATTTAAAATATTTATACTTTCATTTAAATGCCATTTTAGTTACAGTATAAAAATATAAACGCAACCAAACTAAATCTCAAATTAATTCGAACTGCAACCAGCTCGATAGCATATACCAATTTGGGAATGACATCAAGGTAACAGAAAGGTGGTACAGGTTTGACAATATTGTGCTAATAAATTATAATGGAAGTAGTGTACAAACAACCGCTAGTGCTTGGCGTATGTCCGATCATTAAATTCAATGTACTATTCCTAGTAAAAACATTGACCAGTCCAACTAAAATCAGTACACGATATAAAACGTATCACTTTTGAATAGGTCTTAGATTTACTTCTAAGACAAATTAAGGCCAAAAAAAAAAAAATGAACAACTCTAAATAACTTGTTCAGTGAGTTGGCAAATGGACTAATTTTATTTTTAATTAACCAGTGTTTTTTTCTATAGTCCAGGCATATCTCACAGATATGCCTACTTGCCATTTTATTATTTTGTATTGTTATCTCTGAATTTGAAGGATGCAACTGTTACAGCTATACCGTGGTAGAATCAGACGTTTCACCTGGGCAGCGTTTTCTGTGTGACGTCACGTTGTTTTTACAGATTCCATAATTAAATATGTCAGCGGGTTATGATGTTAGATGTTAATTATTAATTTTAATGGTTTCTACACATTTGTTGTCTATAAAACGTAAAGAAAATGTACTTTTGGTTCATAGGTACAACAAAGCTATGATGACACTGATATGGTAATCGGCATTTTAAATATTTTTACAAAATTATAATCTTTCTAAACTCCCCTCTTAAAACATCTTCCCATAACCCTTCACTCACCTAGACACATATATTTTGTTGACCTTTTATGATATCTGGTTTTGTAGTAATTCTTTAATTTTGTTTAAGTTATGCTCCCTAAGTTAATCGTTGTAGGTATTATATATTATCGTTAGTTTTTGTGTCACTAAGGTTAGTTATTTGCACCTAGATGTAACCCATTCCTGATTACTGCCGTAAATTAAGCTTCATCGATTATTTTCTGCAGAGCCTATATTGTCGAGTCACATGCGTCATCGATAGGCAGTCGAGTGTTAAGCCTGCATGTTAATGTGTTAATTCATGCTACTTAATCATGCATTTATTATTAAGTCACTCACTCAACTAGTCTTGTAGCCTTAAGCAAAATGTCCTCTTGTAGCCTATACTGTACGAGTGTACTGTATATATTGTAAAGAAAAGAAAGAATTGGTTATACAAAAAAATACTCCCTTTTTTAACACATTAAAAAAAACTCAGAAACAAAATTGCCTAATATACTTCCAATCTAAACTACCGATTTTCCTCATTCCCTCCTCATGTCCGTCCTTACTAACCAATCCCTTCAAAAACCCTCCCTTCTCTAACTGCTTGACTAACTGAATGTAATCAATCAATCAGAAACATGTTATAGGAGACACTGATAAGGATTGAGGGGAAACGCTATAAGGTAGACTAGGAAAGAGACGAAACAGAAATGTTTGAGGACGTCCGTGAGATTAAGATCACTTAGAGTCAAAAGCGTCACAAATAAGGAGATTTCCATGTTCGACCGTTAGAGCACTGAACAAAGTCACCAATTTAGACAGACCAAAATCTTCCTTAAAATAAAAGACCAGAGAGCAGCAATTAGTGGTACGATATTACAAAAGCCTTACTAAAAAGGTTAGAGTGTATTTTTGCCCTACATTTTGCTAACTTGTATTCTGGTTGCAGTAATTAGGGTACGCTAAAAAAATAGAATATTTTAAGGTTTTTCGAATTTTTATTCTAATGTTTTGCTCTTTTAAATAGAGAACCCTCTGAAGATTTCGAAGGCCTAATGTATTATGATTTTACATTATATTAGGTGTAATATATATTGTATTAACATCATTTCCTTTTTATTTAGTTTGATTTAAAATCTTAAAAAATATTTTATCCTTTTTAAATATTAAAAAAAAGAAATAGAGAGTGTGGTGGTATCTATAAAATAACTTATTTCACTTCTAAATCTCTTGTAAAATTTAAAATAAGTGTATAATACATTATTTTGTGAGTGATATCAAATACCAATTTAATATACCGAAAGCATTAATACCAAAAGCGTTGATACCAAAAGCATTGATACCAAAAGCATTGATACCAAAAGCATTGATACCAAAAGCATTGATACCAAAAGCATTGATACCAAAAGCATTGATACCAAAAGCATTGATACCAAAAGCATTGATACCAAAAGCATTGATACCAAAAGCATTGATACCAAAAGCATTGATACCAAAAGCATTGATACCAAAAGCATTGATACCAAAAGCATTGATACCAAAAGCACTGATACCAAAAGCATTGATACCAAAAGCATTGATACCGAAAGCATTAATACCAAAAGCATTGACACCGAAAGCATTGATACCAAAAGCATTGATACCAAAAGCATTGATACCAAAAGCATTGATACCAAAAGCATTGATACTAAAAGCATTGATACCAAAAGCATTGATACCGAAAGCATTAATACCAAAAGCATTGATACCGAAAGCATTGATACCAAAAGCATTGATACCAAAAGCATTGATACCAAAAGCATTGATACCAAAAGCATTGATACCGAAAGCATTAATACCAAAAGCATTGATACCAAAAGCATTGATACCAAAAGCATTGATACCAAAAGCATTGATACCAAAAGCATTGATACCAAAAGCATTGATACCAAAAGCATTGATACCAAAAGCACTGATACCAAAAGCATTGATACCAAAAGCATTGATACCAAAAGCACTGATACCAAAAGCATTGATACCGAAAGCATTGATACCGAAAGCATTGATACCGAAAGCATTGATACCAAAAGCATTGATACCAAAAGCATTGATACCAAAAGCATTGATACCAAAAGCATTGATACCAAAAGCATTGATACCAAAAGCATTGATACCAAAAGCATTGATAACAAAAGCATTGATACCAAAAGCATTGATACCAAAAGCATTGATACCAAAAGCATTGATACCAAAAGCATTGATACCAAAAGCATTGATACCAAAAGAATTGATACCAAAGCATTGATACCAAAAGCACTGATACCAAAAGCATTGATACCAAAAGCATTGATACCGAAAGCATTAATACCAAAATCATTGATACCGAAAGCATTAATACCAAAACCATTGATACCAAAAGCATTGATACCAAAAGCATTGATACCAAAAGCATTGATACCAAAAGCATTGATACCAAAAGCATTGATACCAAAAGCATTGATACCGAAAGCATTAATACCAAAAGCATTGATACCGAAAGCATTGATACCAAAAGCATTGATACCAAAAGCATTGATACCAAAAGCATTGATACCGAAAGCATTAATACCAAAAGCATTGATACCAAAAGCATTGATACCAAAAGCATTGATACCAAAAGCATTGATACCAAAAGCACTGATACCAAAAGCATTGATACCAAAAGCATTGATACCAAAAGCACTGATACCAAAAGCATTGATACCGAAAGCATTGATACCGAAAGCATTGATACCAAAAGCATTGATACCAAAAGCATTGATACCAAAAGCATTGATACCAAAAGCATTGATACCAAAAGCATTGATACCAAAAGCATTGATACCAAAAGCATTGATACCAAAAGCATTGATACCAAAAGCACTGATACCAAAAGCATTGATACCAAAAGCATTGATACCAAAAGCACTGATACCAAAAGCATTGATACCGAAAGCATTGATACCGAAAGCATTGATACCGAAAGCATTGATACCAAAAGCATTGATACCAAAAGCATTGATACCAAAAGCATTGATACCAAAAGCATTGATACCGAAAGCATTAATACCAAAAGCATTGATACCAAAAGCATTGATACCAAAAGCATTGATACCGAAAGCATTAATACCAAAAGCATTGATACCGAAAGCATTGATACCAAAAGCATTGATATCAAAAGCATTGATACCAAAAGCATTGATACCGAAAGCATTAATACCGAAAGCATTGATACCAAAAGCATTGATACCAAAAGCATTGATACCAAAAGCACTGATACCAAAAGCACTGATACCAAAAGCATTGATACCAAAAGCATTGATACCAAAAGCACTGATACCAAAAGCATTGATACCGAAAGCATTGATACCGAAAGCATTGATACCGAAAGCATTGATACCAAAAGCATTGATACCAAAAGCATTGATACCAAAAGCATTGATACCAAAAGCATTGATACCAAAAGCATTGATACCAAAAGCATTGATACCAAAAGCATTGATACCAAAAGCATTGATACCAAAAGCATTGATACCAAAAGCATTGATACCAAAAGCATTGATACCAAAACCATTGATACCAAAACCATTGATACCAAAAGCATTGATACCAAAAGCATTGATACCAAAAGCATTGATACCAAAAGCATTGATACCAAAAGCATTGATACCAAAAGCATTAATACCAAAAGCATTGATACCAAAAGCATTGATACCAAAAGCATTGATACCGAAAGCATTAATACCAAAACCATTGATACCAAAAGCATTGATACCAAAAGCATTGATACCAAAAGCATTGATACCAAAAGCATTGATACCAAAAGCATTGATACCAAAAGCATTGATACCGAAAGCATTAATACCAAAAGCATTGATACCGAAAGCATTGATACCAAAAGCATTGATACCAAAAGCATTGATACCAAAAGCATTGATACCGAAAGCATTAATACCAAAAGCATTGATACCAAAAGCATTGATACCAAAAGCATTGATACCAAAAGCATTGATACCAAAAGCACTGATACCAAAAGCATTGATACCAAAAGCATTGATACCAAAAGCATTGATACCAAAAGCACTGATACCAAAAGCATTGATACCGAAAGCATTGATACCGAAAGCATTGATACCAAAAGCATTGATACCAAAAGCATTGA
>JBAIZL010000006.1:118502968-118552968 GCA_036971475.1 Prosapia bicincta
AGCGATACAATAAGAGGATAGGCCTTTCCTATTGGTACTACGTTGTACTTTGTTTCAATTAAATCACAAATATGATAAACATTCTGCTGAATGCATCTGAGATAAAAATTTTATTTATATAAATAATATTTTAATTTAAAACTTGACTACATAATGCCAATAAAAAATAAACAAAGCATTTATCTGATCCGGTGCCAAATAATTGAAATAGGTCTCGCACTGTGAAATGGTCAGAATCGATTCTAGAGGCTGTGGATGGAAAAATAAATTATCTGCAGCCCGGTGTGGTTGACACTTGGGTGGGGTTGCTAGGACTTCAGCCGGGAGCAGGACCTCGTATTTGCTTACGTAAATGTAATTTTTAATATTTTGAAAACCGAACAAGTGGACCGATTTTAAAGTAGGGTGTAACCGATAGCATTTAGGGAGTGTTGTAATGTCCATTTGCTTCTCTTGAATGTAACGTGTAGAACCAATTTGTCAATCTCAGTCAGCGTGCGACTTCACTGCGAAGCTCAAATCCCAGGATCAGTTTATTTTCTTCATTTTACCACCACGAGTTAAATATAACCGTAGCCTATTATCTCTAAACGTCGGTAAATTTAAACGTAAGCTATCACTGGTTTAAATATGTAATTATTATTCTAGTATAAATATTAAATATAATAAATTAAGTATAAATAATAAATTATTATTCAAGGATAAATTCAAATAATCCAGTAAAGAAGCAGTAGAGAATTACCTGGTTATTGAGACACACTGTATACATTGAATATGATCAAACTTACGAATTTACTGAATGGAAACTATCAATTCTTATTACCAAAAGCAGTCCTCTGACGTCATACATTTAAAAATCAGGAGCCGATTATTTACCTGTACATACTTCAAAGTACGTTTTTCTTTTAAACAAATAATAAAAAAAAACATTTCTATAGTCTATACCTACTTAGGTCATTGAAGAAAAAAATTTATTTGATATATTTTCTATTAAATAACTACAATATAAATAAAGTGAATTAACTGTTGCATTAAATCAGCTGTTCTACCACATAACCTATGCAGTTCACCAGCATAACTAACGTATGCTGTATAAAATCATATGTTATCACTTGTTTTAAGTCAAATGGGAGAACATATATACATTGCATAACTTGCCCTTTTTTGAAATTTATTTTTAGATACCACTAACATTAATTCATTAAATTTAATTAATGAAATAATATTTGAAAAAAATTGTATTAACATCAAGTGTCATCCCCTACAGTCTTAAAAAAGTCGTTTGAACTTGAGTAGATGAATAAAAGGTACTTTATTAACGATTGAAAATTTAAACTAAATATATATAAGGAGAATGTGAACTAATAGTAGGAATTGAAAGTTATAGTTGACGCCTACAACCCTTAAAACGAGTCCAGTAATATTTCGGCATATCGTTAAGGAAAAGTGTTAATTTACAATGTACGCTCAAGGTCTTAATTCTTTTTTTAAAGCGCAAACCTCATTCGAGTCGATTTAAATCAGTTTTTTGACGTTGGCAAACCCAAGCCAAGATCTACTAGCAGATCGTTAGCATTCGTTGCTCACTGGTTTTAGCAGGTAATTGGTTACATTTTCTGGAAAGTCTAAAAGATATGAGTTTATGACACACTCTTGAACACTTTTGTAAAGAATATTGTAGAGAATTTTCTATACCTACCATTCTCTTCTCTAATAATTATATATCTCCTAACTTTTTATATTTTATCTAACTAGAGATTCTATTATTACTATTAATAGTTTTATTCATGCTACAATGTTCTTTCCTATCTACAAGGACTGAAAGAAAGAAATATGGATTTGTTTCTGAAGCTACAGATTATCTGATCTCCCCCTTTGTGACAGACATACGTACACACACACACACACATATATATATATATATGTATATATATATATATATATATATATATATATATATATATATATATATATATATATATATATATTGTGTGTATTGCAACGGTGCTTCACCCCGCCAACCTTCAACCTGTCGAAAGTTGCCTACCACCTAGTTACATGAGCAAATATTTAAAATCCCATCTAATAAGTATACCCTGGGAACGTTGCCTATAAAGTGTATTTAAAGTCATGGTAAGGTCAGTGATCTGTCATATGGTGTAATTTATGTTAGCTGAAAACACATAAAATTTATCACATCATAAATTTGCCTTACCATGCTTTGAAAACATCTCTCCACCATGCTCCTGCTTTAGTGAGGTCCGTTAGAGTCTTACCATATCCTCCTAAAAGAGGTACTGTGTTTCATATGGTAAAACCTGCCAGTGAGTATCAACTCCTGGGTTTTAAAGCAAAACCAACTAGTCCTTAAGCTAGCTCATAATTTATAATTTAATTTAATTAATTTCTCTGGATGGGTTTGCTTCATTATTTTTAGGTTGCACATTGATTTCTAGCTATTTATTATTAAATAAATATGACTGACTTCAATAGGCTGGATTTTAATAATTGCATTGATTTTATTTATTTACTATTATAATTTACTAGTTGGGAAATAATTAAATTTATTATTTTTGTACACAGGATTAATTCAATAAAAATTACTCTTTTGGCTGTTGTTGGAAACTGAATTTAATAATAAAGAAATTTGTAACCGAAATAAATTGAATATATACTTTCAAATGGTACTATCTTAAAGTCCTTTTAGCAGGGAGGTTGGCTAAGTTTATTTCAATTATTATAAATATCAAATTTAATTTATGATCTTATTTTGTGCCAGCAGTTAAATGACATTCAATAAATTTACATATTGTATTATTTAAACCAAATTTGTTATTAATCCTACTACCACAGAAAACATTGATTTAAAAGCGTATGCATTTATATATATATATATATAAATTGAAATATTTTAATTAAAACGAAATTAAAAATTTTATGATTCATTCAGAAAATACTAAATAATTTGTGATTGAATTTGTTTAATAATTTCTGGTTGGGAAATTATTTATATTTTTCTACAAGTTAAATATTTATAAATATTTTTTACCAGTTTATTTAACTACTGGTTGTAACAAACTTTACTGCATTTCCTTAGATATGAATGAATTTATTTTATAAATATGCCTAATCTTCTTTCTATCTTTTTCCATATACTTTACTATTTCTCTAATTGCAAACATTTGAACATTTTTACATAACCATTTTTATAACTAAATAATTTTGTAAATTCCAATTTTTTAATTTAATTTTCAAGGAAATAAAGCCATTATTTATAATTTTACACATTTAAAGCATTTACTTGAATCTTTGGAACGTATTTCAAGATCAAATTTTACTTAATTACTAAATTTGTATAGAAATCATGACTTGCCCAAATCTCGTACTTTCCATGATAGGTCCAAGGAGATGACTTTATGCTTCCAGACTGGTAGTTCTTCTCGTCTGGAATTTGGTTCATCCAGAAAGCAGGAACGGATAAATTCGGTGAAGCCAGTTTCTTGACAAATGAAAATGTTATCGTCAATGTTACCGTGATTTTTCATATTTCGATGTCTAGTTTTCACTAGACATAAATTAAGACATACTACATTATTCCCGCACTCCGCGGCCTCGAGTTTATTCTCTAGAAATCCATTTTGGTAATTTTGCTAATTTAACAGAAACTATGACCTTTCTGGTCAGTGGCCTAAATACGAGAGAGCGCCTAAACGCTCAGCGACCGTTATCGTCTCTATTCCCACACCCTCGATTTGCTTGTCTGACTAGGATTTTACCGTTTTTTCTTATCTTGACTGTTTATTTAAAATATTGTAGAAACATAATTTTTACGCAGCACACAAAACACTCCCGAAGCCATGATTTTTGTACAATTACAATTTATTTTAGAATTATCGACTTAATGATCAATATTCATAGCTTGAAAATTTATTTAAATTATATTTTATTAATTGCGATTATTTCAATTTTTTATTGAATTGTGACGGGACATTTCAACCCGTTACAGTATGCGTCACTGAGAAAGGCCACATGTTCGCCGAAACTAGTCTAGTCAATAGGCTAGTACAAGGTGTAGGTTTGAGTATTTAATTTTTACCAATTGTTTTCTCCAGCTAAGGTATTATTAACAACCTACAAATACGTATATATATATATATATATATATATATATATATATATATATATATATGTATGTTTCTATTAAAAATTATGTAGGATTTAAAAATAACATATTTAAAAAGATTTTCACTAATTTGCAATAGTACCATTGCCAAGGACAATCTTACAGACAAATCAATATTTGATTGGGTAGTTTTAGTAGGAGTGTAGGTTTGATCTAGGTAATATTAATATTATATGTATAGCGAATATATTTGTTCAATATATATTCTTATGACTGCATTGCTAGCAGTCAGTAAATATCCATAACAAGCAAACTGTCAAACATTACATTGTGCATATGCAAGTTCGATTGTAATGGAACAATGGATTGTAATTAATAACGTGACCAATTAAACTAAAAAAACACTCGCTCGCCACATAAACATTCATACTACGAGTTTCTCCTTTCTGTGCTAGATTTTAGTTGTAATAATCTAAGAGAAACACAAAATAACGAATACTGGCTTAGAGCTACATATTTTAACCATAACAAAGTGTACATTTGAGTATATTTTTTGCCTTTCCTAACACTAAAATATTTGTCTTTGTTGACGCGTTTCGGAATAACTCTATTTTCAAAACAATAGTACTGTTCGCCTAATCCCTGAACTTTATACACTGTTAGCCCCGCCCCCACCCCTTTCAGACCTCGCTACCTATTAATTAACCCACTAGTTAATCACACTGCTGTAAATGAGATTTCAGAGACGGCATATCACAGGAGCTAAACACGACAGCTCTGCCAAACAAGCAAGGACTGCTACGCGTATAAATGCTTAATCATTTTAGACTTTTAAAAATAACGTTCTTTTTTGAAGGCCAATTTATACATAGAAAAAGCAGAATATGTATTTATATGTATAACAATATTTCTATGTGACGATGGGTATACTAAGATTCTCATAATAAAGTATACACACCACCCTTACTTCTATGCACTATCAAACTTTCACACATTGTTTCTTCTTAATTTACGAAGTAAAATCCTCTGTCTTTAAAAGCGTTTGGCAATTTGTCGTTTGAAAGATTTAGTATTTTTGCTATAACTATTTTATTAGATCAAGTGGAACGGGCAATCTTTGTGGGAATCTATCACATGTTAGAAATACGGGAAATTCAAGGCTTTAAAGCCGCGTTACTTCGTCAATTGCAGTGAATTATAGTTTTTACTTATGTTGCGTGTTAATGTGACCAGCAACATAACATAAAGATATCCTATCTTTATGTGACCAGATAAAGATATCTTAGAAAACAAGATTATCTTTAATAAAAGTCAGTCCCAGCTGAGGGATATGAATGTATCATCTCACCCTTCACGCCGGATGACGCATCGCTCTCCTTACAACCGGAATGAATTCCTCGGTATATAAATCATGATAATGTTAACAGAACACATCTTCTACCCTCAGTATCTCTACACAGAAGTATAAAATTATTCCGCAAGGAGCAATAATACCGACTTACTGACGAGAAGTTGTAATTTACTTTATAACGGCACTATTATTGTTTCATTAAATGCACCGGTTTAAACCAGCGGGTTGTGCGTTCACTATATAGTTTCTTTCACGATATTTCGAAAACATAATAATAATGGATAACAAAAGTCACACAGATCAAAGAAATACATGTCTGTAATGGGTGGGAAAGAGTAAATGTTTCAAAAGTTGAATAAACTGCGTAAACTGCTGAGTACGCTGGATTAAAACGTCGATGACGTTAACAAGTTTATAAACCATAGCAGAAATATTTTCAAAATTATTAAAAAATATATCGGAATAAATCTCAAACACGGCTATGGTACGTACACTTTTTGAAATTAATTGAACCCATTTTTTGTTGGTTCAAGTATTCAGTAAAATTAACTACAGTAGAGTCAAGAAAATCCGAGTCCCGATATTTCAAGTTTCGGTATTATTCGAGCCCTTTTTCTATTCAAGCCTATTTTATCTACTTGAAAAGAAACGATTTGTGTGTCCAAGAAATGTTTATATAAATACGGTATTTTTCTTCCTTCCCATTCGGTTGTTATGACGTCGCTCATGCTCGCTGTTATGTTGTGTTTGAATGTCCGTATCAATTACAGAAGGTCAATGGGCCATAAACATATTTCTTCATTTACGCTGTAAGTGTCGACACTCAACAAATATCCCTGCACAAATGTCTACTCTTGTGCGTGACATATCAGAAAATAAATTATCTTAAAGCAAAGAAATCGATCAAAAATGACGACACTGAAAGTTAGGTGGAGTGGTCGTTATTCCCACTATTAGTAAATCCGGTTCGGGCTGTTGCCACATTTAACTGGAGATGAGGGGTTTTACTCTATTGGGGGGGGGGGGTCTCGGTCCCATTCACCTCGAATTATCGAGAATCTACTGTATTTTAAAGTTGAGTTTATTGATATAATAGCACTCAATGAATGGATAATAAATGGATCGTGTGATGGCACTATACGGATAAAAACATAAAAATTACTGGTATAGAATGTAGGAAAAGATTACGTTACGTGGGAAAAATTGAATACTATAAGTAGACACTGTCCTTATCTGGGTGTTTGCCGGTTAAATCAAAATGAAGGAAATAATACATGGATAATATTAAAGACTAAAGAAGAAACATGACAACTTGGTACTGGAAGTAGAAACAATTGTATCTTATCTATTTGTGAAAGATTTATTTTTTACTGGGATAATAAAAGGTGTCAATCTTGGTACCTTTATGAAGTGCAAACGAGAAGGTAAAAAAACAAGATTTTTGAAAGATAAGGAACGCAAACAAGTTCTTTAATTTTCAATCAGAGTTTATTTGGAGGTTATTTGTAATTTTCCAATTGCCAATAGCCAAAATTATTGAATGAAGTATTCATTGAAATTATTGAGAAAAGATAGGTATAATAGCGGCAAATGTAAATGAACGTTAAGAATTGAACGGAGTGGATGAATGAGTGAAAGCACGGTGTAAGTGCTGAAGGATCCTGGTGTATTGCTCATGAGAAACTCAGGAGCCAAAGGAAATTAAAACAAACAAAATTAATAAGACTCTTTAATACAATATGTCTGTGTTGTAATAAAACAGCTGTTTCCTATTCCCAAAAGTAATTTCAAACGCATATAAAACCTAATCTGGGCCAAAATCAATGAATGAAGTATTCATTAAATATTCATTGAAGTTATTGAGAAAAAGAAAGGAATAAAAGAGACAATAAATAAGAGCTAAACATAGAGCGGAGTGGAGAAAGTGTAGAAAATAACGGCATATATGCTAATAGAAACTCAGGAAGTAAAGGAAATTAATAGAAAAAAAATTTATGAAAGTCTTTAATACCAACTGATTGTGTTAATAAAACATATATTTTCTCTAGCCAAGAGTAATATCCCTTTGTATAAAACCAGTGTTAGAGTGGCCTTAATCCAAGAAAATAAAGTTTTCTTTTATAAAAGTCACTTTAACCACAAATCATAATTCCAGCTGAGAAATGTGAATACATCAGTAAATATATCACCTCACCCTTCCTGCAACGATGAAGCATTGCTCTCCTTACACTGGAAATGTATTTCAGGATAGATAAATCATGACAATGTTAACAGAAGGCATTCATCTTTTACTCTACTAATAAAAGCTGTGATTAATGATTAAGTAAAAACGTATTTTGTTTGTGATGATGGTGTTTTTCACTTTGCACGTTCTAATTGTAAGAAAATCTAAATTGTTTAAAAACGTGTAATTATTAATGGACATTAATTAGTTGATTTTTTTACAATTCCTCTTATTCGTTTTACTCTCCTTGTATATGTTTTAAATTTTCAATCGTTAATAAAATACTTCTTATTCATCTATTCAAGTTCAAATATATTTTTTTTAAACTTATAGTGGATGGCACTTGCTGTGCGTACAACGTTTTCAAATATTAGTTCATTCATTATTTAATAATTTTAGTTTTATATGGGGGAAAAACTTTTCATAAAAGGGGTAAAGTATGCAATATAGTTATTTCGTTCGATTTTACTTAAAATAAGTAATAACATATGATTTCATTAAACATCTGATTTTACGTTATAGGTTATGTGGTAGAACAGCTGCTTTAACGCATAGGTTATGTTACCTTATTTATAATAATTGTTTTTCCTCAATAAAAAGTAACTAAAATAAAATTTACCTTTGTTAATTTAAGTAGGAATTGACTTTGTCTTGTTTACAATACTTGTTTTGGTACGAAACAACATGCAACAACGTACTGTAGCTTGTCAAAAATTCTGTAAATAGAAATCATTAGGGAAATTTTAATGAGGTAAAGAATTGAGTAACGCCTTTAAAAATCGAAGCGCATTACTGGTTAAAGAAAAAGAACGGCAATATGGCTTTCTTCAAACAAATTGTGACTGAGAAGGACTAGATGCATAAGGTCACATTGAGATAATATAATGTCGATGTAGACTATAAGAAAGGTTTACTCTTGCTATGTAAGCAGTTGCATGGATGACGTAGCAAGTGTTTCGTTCCTGAGGAAAAAGCAGTGGAACGTTATTTAATTTGTAAAAGCAAACTAAGGAGCATACTTTGTTTCCTTCACCTTCCAGCATATCGACGAATGCACACATACATGTTCCTAATATTTATATTCTTATCAGTAAATATGATACGACTGCAGTGCAAACAATATTACAAAGCAAATATTTTTGTCACTACTTTTGCCATCTCGAACGTATTATATTCTTCAAACTTCCCCTCTGTTTATTCGCAAAGCGAAAACAATACGTTACCACGTAGCTTCATCCGTGCAATATTCTTTTTGGGAAGGTTGAAAAATAATTTGAAAATGTAACTCAATAAAAATGTTTTAGAAATGAGCCGTTCCTTTTGAGTTCGTCATGAAATAGTCAAGGACTAGAGTTGTAGATAAATTAATCTCATTGAGGGGGAAAAGTAAAATATGGTGAAGTTATAAACTATGAACGTATCGGTAATATAATAAATTATAATGATAAAATATTTAAAATTGAAATAATGAAATTTATCTTTTGAAGGGAAAAATTATTGAATGTTAGAACGCATTTGGGTTACATAGGGTCACTCGTTCTATGTGTTTGACCAAGAACCAAATTGCATTCCATGTAACTCATAATAAAATTATAATTAAATGAAAAACTAAAATAATAATAATAAAAAATTCAAAACACTTTATGCTTTTTACACGTGACACCTTCAAGTATATATACAGTCACAACAATATACATGTCATAATGTCTGTATTGCGTTATCAAATTTAATTTTAATTATATATGTTGGAACTAAATTAGTTGTCGAAAACATTCGTAAATTAGATAATTGTTCATTTAAATTCTTGTTAATCAAAACAATTTCATTATATATATATAAATATATCTGCGTGTGTGTATGTGTATGTGTGCGCGCATTACAAAACCAGGTCAAGGCAGTGTAAAAGAGAAAATGCAAAGCAAATATTACTAATCAATAACGAAACTTATGCAATTTATGTAAATTGGTGATTAACTTGAGTATTTATTTAATATTTGAATTTTAGAACACTGTATCCCAATAGACGTTTTCCCTTCTAAAACGTTTGTTTCACACACATAATAACACACACACCCACACACACACACACACGCATGCACGCACGTACACACATAATAACACACACACCCACACACACACACACACACACACACACACACACACACACACACACACACACACACACACACACGCACGCACGCACGCGCGCACGCACGCACGCACGCACGCACGCACGCACGCACGCGCGCACGCGCGCACGCACACACACACACACACACACCACACACAAACACACACACACACACATACATACATACATACATAATACACACACACACACACACACACACACACACACACACACACACACACACACACACACACACACACACACACACACACACACACACACACACACACACACACACACACACACATACACATACACATACACACACACATACACACACACACACACACACACACACACACAACCATACAAACAAACACAAACACAAACACACACACACACACACGCGCGCGCGCGGACACACACACACACACACTCACACACGCAGTTTATTTATATAATATACAAATAAATTTTCTGTCCAATGGCGTAATAGTTGGGTTACAAAACTTTGATGCCAAATTTTGATTAATTTCCTTGTTGTACTCTTTGTAATCAGGTGCAACACTTAGAAACCAATTACTGCAAAATTTATCCTAACTTTAACTTACCGCGCAGGTCGTCCTGCAAGCCTTTGCTCGATTCAAAGCGTCCCTTTGTCCTTTCGTGACCTGATCTGCATAATCTATTGTTTTTTGAAAATTTAATAAATATTTGATTTCTTTTTTATAGTTTTACACAAAATACTATAATACTTGGTATAGTAGCCTGTGTTTATAATTGCATGTTTTTGGGACAGGGGATATTATAAGAAAATGTCATCACTGCAAACAACTGATGCAGAGACATTCCGCTGATTTTTGTCTTTATAAAATTTCCATCTTAACTTGCTTTAGATATTAGGCGAAAATACTTTTTTTAAATGTAAAAATCTTTTCACAAAAACCTTGAAGTTTATTGTTCACGGAAAGTGTGGATGTGCCAAAATTATAAATTTATTATAACAGTAAACGAAGCTAAATAATGGGTACCTGTTGTTTCACATATTTATATGCAGCTGAACTTCACATAATTACAGATCAAATCTTTGAGATAGGAAAAAATATGCATATTAATATAAATAATTTGCAAATGTTGAAAATATTTTACGTTTAAAATGATAATAGCTGTTCAATGTGAAGGTTATATTTAATACTTTTCGTTCAGATAGATAATAATATTTTTCTATCCCTGCCCTTATTTTCATTTATCACTTCACATGTTTGATTTATCACTGCCAAAACATGTTACCAATGACCCAAATAATATGCTCTGCATTGGGATTGACTGAAGTCGTACTTCTTACTTAACACAGTGTTCGTGACAGCGTATCGCTTAGCCATACACATATTCCTTTTGTCTTGACAAATCTCTTTTTGTCTAAGGATCACTTACGTACATCATAATTTAAGTCGATACTCCTATCCCTATTTCGATCATACCTATTTCATCTACACCTTATGCTATACGTCCCATATATTTTTATCTACCATGTTCCTCAATATTCTCATTGATGAAAACTGAGAATTTGAATACAAATGTAAAATAAATTGCATTGCTATTCTTTTATTTAATGAAAAAGAGTATTCGTAAACTCATAACAAAAATACGTTCAATAAACTAACTATATCACGTACATACGAGTAAACTATATTCTGTTACGTTCTTACAGAGGACCTCATTAATTTTAGAGACAATAACTATTAAATAATTCACACACTATTGTAGCTACTATTATTTATTCCCTTGATATTACGTAAGCGCCCAAACCATTATTTAATTAGGTCTAATAATAAATACTTGGCTAATAGTCTAATTACATATAGCACACACTAAGCTGTCACTGTCTGTCAATAAAGCTTACTCAGTTTACTACATTGTAAAACACTGCCCTCTTCTTGCTTAATATAACCTATATCTAGACCTGCCTCTTCTAGTAATTTCTAATCGTTTATTTACAGAAGATTCTAGAACAATTTAGCTGTTGTGTCCACTCAAGCGCTTCCATTATGCCTAATCTCTACCCGTTTACTTTTAGAAGGTTCTAGCATTACGAGACAGTGTACTGTTGTGTCCGCTCAATCGTGAAATGACTTGTACGTGTAAAACTGTGTGCGATTAATCACGAGCGGGAAGTTACAATTGTTATTGAGAGGAACGAAAGACAATAAATAAGTCTACTTTTATGAATAAAGCTTTCCACGAACACAACAATTTTCTCCAAGAATCACATTACCTGAGAATTATTATATCTCAACATTAGTCCTACCGTTATTCTGTTTTGTCTTTTTTTTAACGCAGGAGCTTAATTGATAGTTTCAAGCTTAACATCCTGATAGTGTTCAGGCCTGCTTTATGTAAATTACTCTAACTAATTTTATGTCTTATTGTCAGTACCAGACAACCATTATACCTATACCTTACCACCACCTTAATTCTCCTCATCCTTCTTGCAACACTGGATTGTAACTGCTGAGCTGTTCCTTAAGATGCTGATAGAATGTAGATCTCTGTTTCATTTAAACCAACCATATCTTCTTGTACCAGTACCACAGGATCATTATATCGCTATCTTAGACCTACCTTAATTTTCATATTCTTCCTTGTAAGATGTTATACGGGAATGCAATTACTAAAAACTACTCCTTATGACACTGATATAATGCAGGTTTGCTTTATGTGTAGTTACTCACAGGGAATAATGTTTCTCCTAGCAGACCTACTATTATCAGAAGGTTAATATATAAAGCTATAGAGACCATTTAGCTACGTTTTTTCTCCCTTTACATGATTCTGTCCATTAGGCTTTACTTCGCATAACTGGTAGAAAGTAGCTTTACTTTAGAGACAAACCTTTTTTCCTAGACTCCTTTAGGGAGGGGTTACCTTTCACTTGTCTTTACCTACACTGGAGGGTAACTGGTACGTCTCTTGAGATTAGGGCTAACCTTAATACACATTAAGTTTATGTCTATGACACAACCATAAACAATAAGCCATACCATTTTATTAAAATTTTACATAGCTATGTTGTTATGGTACATATTAATTATAAGGCTTACTGCATTTATTATAGGCACAAAAAGGCATTTTGTCTGATCGTTGTTAAACATTTAAAACTAAATATTTTAACCACTTTAAAATATACTGTATTCGATGTGTTTCCTTGATGACCTTGAGGGCACTGATAAAGCGTATAATTACGACAGTAAACAGTTTGACCATTGGTCAATAACTTTCCTTAATCTCCAGGTTAGACGTAAATTAGATACGTTAAACTTAACCATGTTTCCTTAGAGCTATTACACTCCAACCAAGAAGAAAAGGAAGAAAGAAATCTGGCTTCTGGTTAGAAGAGCCAATATTTTAGTATTTCATTTCACATATATAATATTTCATTGTAACAATGTAACTGTTGTGTCCGCCCAAGTTTGACTTGGCGCTTCTAGTAATCTCTATCGTTTTACTTCTAGAAGGTTCTAGCATTACGAGACAACGTAACGTTGTATTCGCTAGGGCGTGTATGGACTTGTACTTGTAAAAAAGTATGTCATAAATCACGGGGACGTGGCATTGTTATTGAGGGGAGCAATAATTGCAATAATATTACGGTGTTCAAACAATTTTCGGAAAGTTCCAATGATACGGTTTAAAAACTATTTTGAAATTTTACTAGATGCATATTTTTTTCACACGTGTGTGTACGGTTGACAATGCGGGCGATGTAAAAGCGTTACATTATCTCTGTTCTTTGTCACCGCCATAAAACGTTTTTCCACAATGCACCATCGATTCGCCATTATCAGTGCCGAGGTGACATGTTCCGTCATAAAAGTAAACGGCTCGGATAACGGTAACTGCCGTCGATGGTATTGAGTTCGTTACAGCGAGTGATCGGCTGTTATGGGACTGTCACAACCATTTCAAGACTTTCTGCAGAAACGAGGCTGTTTAAGAGAAAATCGAAAGCTAAAAAGCGCTGCGTATTGCTTATTCAAAGGAAAGGCTTAGCGAGATAAAAACAGGCGATGACTTTGATTTGTGACAGTTTTATTCAAAACTACTTGCCAGAAGAAGAAAGACTTGTGCATCGACACTGTGGAATTGAGTATGTGAAATATGCAAAATATAATTTTTGGTGTAGTTCTGCATTTGTGTTTGCGCGTACTAAAGCTTCTAAGGTATCAAGGAACGATGCCAGAATAGGAAAGTAAAACTATGATAACGGAATAACCCTTGCATAACCTTGAAAATAGCAAAAATGAGTGGCGTAGTCGAGACCTCGGATTTACAGTGCGTACCACCCCTAAGACGATGATGTGTGACGTCCCATTGTAAGAAAAAATAATTAATTAAATTATTAATAAGCTTACGTATAGAAGAATTTTATCACGATAAAATATTTAAACCCCCAATGTGACAAAAAATAATAAAATATAAATAAAACATAAATATTTTTGTGACATTGGGAGTTTTTTACAATATTTTTATTGTGATATATTGCGCCACTGTGCTTTTGATATTGTATACAAGTTTATTAAATTACATGAGTTTACTCAAATAACAAGATTATAAAGATTTAAACTTTATAAACACATTCCCCTGCTTCTTTTCAAGCGATAATCTATCGTGTCATCGTACGACGCCTCTTGAGTTCTCCCTCCTTCAAAGGTGAGCAGAGTTATTGATGTAAATCTTGAAAAGGTCGAAGGTTGGGAAAGTCTAGATCTTTTTCCTGTGCAGTTCGTAGCAGGAGCATTGAAAACCACCCTCAAGGAATGCCATTGTTTTGGTTGATTAAACTGCAAAAAACCTGGCCATTTATGTCAGTTATGGTCATGGTCACGTTTTCTGTATCAGCAGCTGAGGGTATTATTCTTCAAGTTTCTGATAAATCTGAGTCAAGTTTTACACACCATGGGTCTACGTTTAAGGACCAATTCGAAACTTTAGAAATCAATAAGAATTTCAGTAATATACTCTAAGACAAGAAAATAATCTGAGGTTTTTTACCTTATAAATATATTACTTATTTGTTACTTGAAAAAAAAATTCTTATCCTTAGTTTTTCATCCCTAGGTATATTGCGCCCTTAGGTCCGGACCTAGTGGTAAATCCGGGCACGATATTGCCTCTGATGTCGAGTGGTGTTTTGCACCCCTAGTTATATGGAGCCCGTAGGCCCGGACCTAGTGGTAAATCCGGGGATGATCTTGGCTCAATTGTCGAGTGGAGTTTTGGGGACTCCTAGGTATATTGCGGCCCTAGTGGTAAATCCGAGCATGATATTGCCTCTTATGTCGAGCGGAGTTTTGCACTGCTAGGTATATATATCGCGCCTAGACCCAGACCTAGGGTTGAATCCGAACAAGATCTTGGCTCACATGTCAAGCGGAGTTCTGCACCTCTAGGTATATTGTGCCCCTAATCATGGACCTAGGGGTGAATCCGAACATGATCTTGGCTCACTTATCGAGTGGAGTTTTGGACCCCTAGGTATAATGTGCCCCTAGGTCCATGCCTAGTGGTAAATCCGGGCATGATCTTGGCTAACATGTCAAGCGGAGTTCTGCACCTATAGGTATATTGCGCCCCTAGATCCTGACCTAGTTGTATATCCAGGGATGTTCTTGCCTCACATGTCGAGTGGAATATCTGAATCTCTCATACTATATAGTAGAATCTCCCAGTTCTTTACGTTGTAGACGTGTGAGACGATCCCCAAATATATGTATTGTTACTAATTTATATGATACTCTTTTTAAATCCTAGTTTTTTGGAAATGGGATTGATTGCAGTTAAAAGTATAATTGCAGTTAAAAAATAAAAAAATATTGCTATTTAAATAGTATAATATTTTTTATATTAGCACATTAATATACTCATACATTATAATATTAAATTATATGAAACAGTACATAACGATATTGTCCTTTAACACACAGCTAATTTACTGTTAAACAGCGTAACTAAGAATAAAAAAACAGCCAGATTGTGGCTCTAAGCAGTATTATGAGCTTTGACCCTTAAGTAAAATAAAGGAACGGTAAAGTAAGTGTTATGAAAAAGAAGCGTTATCACCTGATGGAAAAAAGGAACTATTGAAAAACATAAGTCAATAATGAAGTTAAAAAAAATATAAAGTTTTGTCAAGAAGATATTAAGGAAGGATCGAGAACGAATAAAATACTTTGAATGTTTACATAAAAATTGCGATTGATAGTTGCTGTGGAAATAAGAAATGAAGACAAGATATACTAAAATGATAAAACAATTAAATATGAAGTAACGAAAAGAAATAAAATAATGTATTTATAAGGAAGTGTTAAACGATTCATAGACGGTATACAAAATGAGAGTAGAGTATTACCACATGATAACCTATTGAAGCTGAGGTTTGACCGTTTTAGTAAAAGTTTGTTATGAAGCCAAAAGTTATATTAAAGTAGTTAAATGCAAATGAAACGGGGAAGGAACGTTTAAAGGTTAATAAAGAGAAATAACCTGGTTAATCACACCTGTGAGACTCATTTACAGCAATTAATACACAGTTAAAACATTCAATGAAAGTACCGTAACCTACTTTAGGAATTTATCAAAGTGGTATTAAATCCTTTTAAGGACGTTTAAATAGACACAGAAGTCACGCTTGAAACTAGCGATCCTTTGTATAGGGCAGGGTGGATATTTGTTGGACAACTCTTGATATGTCATTATTTAAAATAATACACTTATTTCTAACCTATAGAATATGTAGAACGCAGTAGATGCAGTATTTCTATTCTATAAATAAATTTGCATCATTTTCATGGGAGATACCACTTGACAGAAGGTATAAACGACCATATCAGCATAAACGACCGTGCTGGCGTCGCGACGGTGCGGACTGTGTGACGCCCCTTTACATGACTGGCGGTAAGTGTGATCTACAGTATCTTAAAAACTCAGTCCGTGTTAGCGGTATCTTATAATAGGAAGTACTGGCTGTAGGCGGTTTCATAGGGTCCATTAAAATGAGGCTCTACTTGTTTAGATCATTGATTAATAGCTAGGTAAAGCAAAGATAAATAGTACAATAAGTTTGTTAAGGTAATCAATCAAATACAACAAAATATTGGTAATAATAAGGGAGTTTAGGGTATAAAAGAACCCCATAAGATAAGGGGGGAACATAAGTAAAGGTAATTGATTCTTTCCAACAGTAAGATGCAGGTAAGAGTGAATTTAGAGTACGTTGGGCTTATACTAAAAGATCTCTCCCGCCTAGACAATGAACAGATTAAAGAAGTTTTAGTTTGTGTTTTGAGTATTTCCCAAGGAAAAACTGCAACAATAATGCATCAGGATTAACAGGAAAACTATTTTGTTTAACTTTATAAGAAAATTAATATGACCTTACATATAACCTAAATTAGAAACAGGTGACGTGAATTTATTACAGTTACAAATTTACCTGTTGTTTATTCTACATGTGTGTAAAACTTTCATAAACGTAACTTTACTTTAATAATGTAATTTTAACAATAGATTCACACTACAAATGAAACAATGGGGGTTGCTTTTCCAACAAGAAGGGTTGGAACAATAGAGCCAACCTATATCTTGGATAACCCATATGTTATTTGGTTTAAATGGTTTAACAGTGTTATTTATAGCTGACAATTAGGTGAATCTCGTGTTTATCAAGGCTAATTTAGTTTATCAATGGCGGCCTGGAAAAGGTACGCAATATTTAAGGAAATGAGAAAGTTAAGAAAGAAAACATAGTTTATTTCTCGGATGTTTTTTTTTAAATTTCGTCTATAAAATTGTTTAAAATTAAAATTATTTTGTTTTGTTTTCCAGGTAGGATATTGGTTGTTAGCTGTTATAGAAGACATATGTTTCAGACATTGCGTCAAAAATATCATTCAAATGGGTCGAAAACTTATCAGAAAAATGTAAGTTATGTTTTATTCAGTCATTACAGTGAAATAATATTTATTTATAAATAATTCATAAAATTATTTTAGAAATTTATTACTCTGATAGTTTTGACTTGTCTGAATAGTCATGAAGGTGTCACAGTTTGTTGGGATTAAATCAGTATCAACAACACCACAACCATCATTATTATTATAGTGCACGCCGCTGTCTTAATCGTCTACCTTATTGTCATTTTCTACTAACTCCACGATCACCTTTATTATGATGTCCATTACTACCGTCCTCATCAATATGAAGACTGTCTTTACTATTTTATTATCATCATTATCATTATAGTGCTCGCCGCTGTCTTAATCGTCAACCTTATTGCCGTTTAATACTAACTCCACGATCACCTTTATTATGATGTCCATTACTACCGTCCTCATCAATATGAAGACTGTCTTTACTATTTTATTATCATCATTATCATTATAGTGCTCGCCGCTGTCTTAATCGTCAACCTTATTGCCGTTTAATACTAACTCCACGATCACCTTTATTATGATCTCCATTACTACCGTCCTCATCAGTATGAAGACTGTCTTTACTATTTTATTATCATCATTATCATTATAGTGCTCGCCGCTGTCTTAATCGTCAACCTTATTGCCGTTTAATACTAACTCCACGATCACCTTTATTATGATCTCCATTACTACCGTCCTCATCAATATGAAGACTGTCTTTACTATTTTATTATCATCATTATCATTATAGTGCTCGCCGCTGTCTTAATCGTCAACCTTATTGCCGTTTAATACTAACTCCACGATCACCTTTATTATGATCTCCATTACTACCGTCCTCATCAATATGAAGACTGTCTTTACTATTTTATTATCATCATTATCATTATAGTGCTCGCCGCTGTCTTAATCGTCAACTTTATTGCCGTTTAATACTAACTCCACGATCACCTTTATTATGATCTTCATTACTACCGTCCTCATCAATATGAAGACTGTCTTTACTATTTTATTATCATCATTATCATTATAGTGCTCGCCGCTGTCTTAATCGTCAACCTTATTGCCGTTTAATACTAACTCCACGATCACCTTTATTATAATCTCCATTACTACCGTCCTCATCAATATGAAGACTGTCTTTACTATTTTATTATCATCATTATCATTGTAGTGCTCGCCGCTGTCTTAATCGTCTACCTTATTGTCATTTTATACTAACTCCACGATCACCTTTATTATGATCTCCATTTCTACCGTCCTCATCAATATGAAGACTGTCTTTACTATTTTATTATCATCATTATCATTATAGTGCTCGCCGCTGTCTTAATCGTGAACCTTATTGCCATTTAATACTAACTCCATGATCACCTTTATTATGATCTTCATTACTACCGTCATCATCAATATGAAGACGGTTTTTACTATTTTATTATCATCATTATCGCAGTTATATAAACGACATTTTCACTATCATCATCAAAATAATAATACCCTCATTCTTATCACCGCAACGTATTCGTCAGTCTTCCTGTACCAATAGTTAATCAGTGCTGAATATGTTGAAGTCATAAATTGATCAAAATAAAAACTTTTATTTATCACGACTCCTCATGTAATAATTGCAATATTGGGACATTATTGGAAGCTCTGACAAATCTGAAATTTTGCTCTTACCGAAATGTTTGCACATAACGACACGATCTTTTTTCTTTCCGTACCGAGTTCCTGTTTGTACTCTTGTAGGTAAGATAATCTCTATAAATAAGTTCTCCGCTTATCATCACTGATACGGAGGGTTATTGCCTCTACACTGCTCTAAAACTCAGAGGTGTACAACTATTTGACATGACTTTTAGTTATTTGAACGTTTTTTATATAACACAAGAATAATATTTTTGTGTGTCTTTAAAACAAATTTCTCATTTTGTAAACGTTTAATCTGTCAGATTACCTCAATTGCTCTTTGAGCCGTGAGCGTTTTTCACTGACTCTGTAACATACTAACTTAGAGTTTTGTTTCAAATAAAAGAAGGTTTCAACTCGTTCCGAGGTAACGCTTGTGAACGCTACTCTGTGAATATGTATGAACAAAATTGTTATAGTTAGGTGAGGAAATAGAATTTATGATTAACGCCTAAGATTAAGTCTAAAAGATAATAGAATGTATGACTCTCAAGGTCTTATCGAAAGTAATCTCTGTTTAGCTTTGATGAAATCGCATCATAAGTCGGTTATAACAGTGCATAAACTATTAGATGATCTTATGTTTAATAAAATGTTTGTTCCGAAATTGTTGACCAAAAGACGAAAAAAGGTGATTTTAAATTTGTGAGAAACTTCATTTTTGTGGAAGTGAAACAGGTAGACTCCTTAGACTCTCCAACATATCTGATTGGACATGGATCTATCGTTACATTCTAGAGTTAAAATAGCAAACGAAATCTGAAGGATGTCAAGTGAGGTATAAAACCGCTTTCCAGAAAAAAAAACAACAAGCTTGGGACCGTTTTCAGCGGCTCAAGAGAAGGCTTAATTCCTATTTTCTTGATAGACAAAACAAATGTTATGTCTATCAATAATATTATATTTTTTCAACACAACACAAGGTCTACAAGATAAACAGTCTTTGACAAGGCATAAATTGGGAAAAAAGCAAGGGCAAATTCTCCCAACTTACGATCTTGTAGGGGCTGCTCTTTGTTTCCATCCTTGAAAAAATCACTTGTAGGGGAACGAACTGAAAACAATGTAGATAACGATGAGTGGGTAATTCATTGCAAACTCGCTGTCAAACATAACATGAACAGGAGATATTTAGGCTGTGTAATACAATATACTGTGAGGGAAAAGTGTATTAAAAAAATTCATATTTTATCCAGATTTAGCAAAAAACATGACTTGGTTGAAAAGTTAGGAGAGCCAGTTTGGAAAGATGATGTATGTGAAATGTGATAATATATAATGAATTAATACTTATATATAGTATTAGAATTCAATGAGTAAGGAAATAATTAAAGTGCAAAAGGAATAATAAATCAAGCCAAAAATGTTTTAATCTTTAGTTAAGTCCTGCGATGTTATATCGTGAACACATGTTAGTAACAACTCAAGCAACTGATATAGCGAGTAGAACCCCTCAATGGCTTCAGGCAATCTTGAAACCCGGAATAGTGTTTTTCTATACTCAACTACTTCCAGGTAAAAGTAACGAAGCAATATCTAAGGCGTAGAGAGGGGGAAGGCAAACATGTGAAGATATGAAAATTGCATTTATTTGTAAAGTTGCTCAACACAACTTGATGTTATATAATACCTATGAAGTGCATCCTGTTTAACATTTTTTTATGAAATAAAAATATGTAATAATTTGAAAAACAACGATCGATTTATCAAGAGAACATGAATGGTGTGTTGGGGTTTGCTATGAGTTCATTAGGTAACAACGTGCCAAATGATTTACTTTCTCATACAACTAAAACTATGACTATAAAAATTAAAGAATTTAAAAAGTATTAAGGGTTAACTTTAGAAAATACCCTACCTAAAAAAGGGTTTTGGAATACAACACACCTGAGACCTTGTAAACAAGGTCGCTGTAACGTCCTCGTCGTTATATGAAATGTTTTATCAAGGCTTACAACCAATCATCAAAGTAACCAGAAACACCTGTAAAAAAGCCAAACAAATTTGCATAACGACCACTGTGCGGCGACCCAATGATTTAATTTAGGATGAATGTAATTTGAATTTCAAAGCAGCGGCAGTGACGTAGGTTCCGGTACGTAAGATTCCCACTTTCGCTTTATGGGTTTTTATAAAAATGCAAATTATCTGCCTTGTTTATTAGGCAGCTGGATTTTGAATTATAACCTAATTTATAACTAGAGGTAATGGTAATTAAAAACGAAGAACTTAATGTACTTTTAAATAATATTATTGCATTGTGGATGCAATAATATTATTTATACGGATGTATTATTGAATTTATCGAATACAGAAATATACTACTCCCATAGTTACTCACTCACTCACACACACACACACACACACACACACACACACACACACACACACACACACACACACACACACACACACACACACACACCACACACACACACACACACACACACACACACACACACACACACACACACACACACACACACACACACTCACACACACTGCAACGGACCGCTCCTACGACGCACGCCCGCGACACTCCCTCCCGCCAGGCATTGCAGCACCACCGCTCTTTCGTTGCTTGGTAAGCATTTTGGAACTAGCTGCTCCGGCCAACGGTCAAACCTCTGTGCAATGCTCGCCAAAATCTGCCAGTCTCTGGACTTTGTTTAAAAAACCTAACTCGCAGAGATCTATCCCTTTGGGTATCCGTTCCTGGGGAATGAGTTCATTTGAAGGTATGGGCTTAGCGACCATTTGGTTTAGGATTGTGTGAGAAATTTGTTTAATTGAATTTATCACTGTTTTGTTAGTAAACAACTTTTTTATTTTGTTTTAATCTAATTTTTATTACAGCACAGTTTGTAATTATTTTATATCTTAACCCCTTCCTAATTATTTCACAAATTTTTATCCTATTAGCATAAAGATTATAACATCTTTTGTAAACGAATAAATTTTTATATCACCTTTTTTACCTTCCTCTTTTTTCAAAAATTACTATAAATTTAATATTAATATAAAATCAAAATAATCCTTTCTCTGTTAATATTGAAAAATTAAAATTGATTATTTAATTTTTTCTTTAACTCAAAACTTCTAATTGAATTGCAAAAATTTACTTTACTTTTCTTTGCAAGATTTTAATTTATTTTCAAAAACTTCTTTTCAATTTATTGATTTAAACAATCATTTCATTTTACCATTAAATCTCAATATTTAACTTTGGTATCTTAAATGAAATAAAAAACAGTTATTTGAAAAACAATATTCTCTTTAACAAACATTTTAAAATATTTTATATATTTCTTAAAGTTATACACAACTAAGTCTAAGACAACATGAGAACAACTAAAATTCATTAAAATTTACTCATCAAACAAAACGAACACAACTCTATCCTTCTCGCAGAGTCAACAATTATTCTAAACAATGTTACGTTGAAAGCGGCGATGTCTTAAGGTTGCTCTAAAGTGAAAATCAAAGTAAATTTATTTAACAAAAATTAAATTTTTTTTCTAATATTTAGTTGTTGACATTTAACTACATTAATTTTTGAATAATTATTTTATGTTAAAAAGTGTCTACTTTTTTCAAGATTTCAAAATTGTTTCAAACTATTTTTATTAGTATCTGTTAAATCTGCTAAGTGGAGTCTACCATTTTAAGGTAGGTAGCTTCTACGTAATAAACTTACGCTATCCCCTCCATTATTCTCTATTCAAAATTCATTCACATCTTTTGAAACTTTATATTTATATTTAAACATTAAATTTCAACGTTCCCCAAAACGATCAACATAAACATTTTAATTTATTTAAGAAAAAGAGAAGTTAAAATCTGATTTTTTTAGTCATGCCTCCTTCAGGTCGCATTGCTCCTCGGCCCCATGTTGCCGTTGAATGGTCTCTTCTTTCCTGAGGCTGGCCATCTTGTTTTTTGGACTCGTGTAGAGTTGGCTTCACCCTTGCTTCCCATTTCCTTGGTGTCTTCTTGGCCGAAACAAATCTGCTCTACTCCTTGTTTCAAATACTGTTTAGTGTACACTGTTAAAATTTAATTTTTTTTAATGAATTTAGTTAATCTTGACTGTAAACTGTTGAAACACTTTAATGTGAGCCACTGTTCATTTGTTACTTACGCACTGACTTTAATTTTATTTTACATTGTTATCTGCGACAACGTATCTAGAAGACGCCACGACATTAAAGTTAGTTGGACGGAAACTACTTTTGGAGTTCAATTTCAGGCAACCCAAGTACCGTTCTTGAAGGTTTTGCATCATTGAAACTACAGTTGATTCAGTTACAGTTTTTTTTTATTTGACAATAACGGTAATTAATTAAAATCCTCAAAACTATTGCTTGTCATTATCCAAAGTTACTTATTTATATAAGCGTTATCTCGTAGCATGGTTATTACCAAGCAGAATTTTTAAGCTAAGCTATCATCTAAATTAGCTAATCAAATTATTAAGTAAGTAACATCAAAATAAAATCAAGTAGCAAATAAGAAAATACATCAAGAAATTTACAAAGTATTTATTGGATGGCTATATGTACATGTTAACTAAGTAAAACATATCAAAAGTGACTAGGATGCAATATTTATTATAACATCTGTTTACACATTAGGATTTATAAATTTACAGTTATAAAGGTTTTATCACCTGAAATTCCAATCAACCCAAACTACCTGAAGGAGGCAATAAGTTAATGAAGTTATTGTCGGATAAGACCAGCCCCATTGATAGCGATAAAAGCAACCAGAGAAATGAGCCACTATTAAGGATTTTCTAACTGCACCTAGGGTCTTAATCTTCAGTGAAATGAGCGATAAGTGAAATAAGCGACCCTCACAGAATTACCTAATCTGGGTATTTCAAACTTTTCATTAGAGAGTTTGTTAGATATTTTAATAAGTTTTTCTGATATCCAGAAAACACTTAAACCAGATATTATACAAACTAAAATATAATAATAAATCAATTCTGACATATAGGTGTGCTTAAAATCTGCCTTAAGAAAGATTCTTCAATAATTTTTTATATTTGTTTTATAATTTTTTGTAACGTTTTATAATGTTTTATAATATTTAAAAACACTACATAAGTTTATATTTAGTTCTATATTTTTATATCTTTTTTTTATGATCACCAACTAAATCTAGATTTTGAAGGTAGGAGAGAGCTCAGAGAAGCCTATATGTCATAATCTCTCCATATTTCTTCATTGTTTTTTCAATAGCTGTATCCACTTTATTAAACTTAAGCTTTCCTCATTTTCCTTCCAAGTTTAACTGTAATGGGTAGTGGAAGTGTAGCCTGGTTGCTTATTTCGCGCATTCCGGACTCGGTATACTTCGGTTGAATGACCTTGGCGTGGGTAAAGGAAGTTTGGCCGCTTATTCGCACATTCCTTGATGGTCGCTTATTTTACTGGTCGCTTTTTTCATGCATTCCATTGTTCGCTAGGATAATAGATAATTTATTATTTCCAATAAATCTGTTACCGGAACAATACGGCAATAAAACAGTGCTTATTTCTATTTAGTGGAATACTTTCTGCTTGTGTTTGGGTGGTATCACCGAATATATTGACAAAGAAGTCGCACCAAAGTTTGCATATTTGTGACGGGTTGTTTCAAATAAAGATTCTATATGTTCTGGTTTCTTACTGTTCTTCAGTTGTCTGATTGTTTGGTTGTGTTTATTTAAGTGTGGAAGTCTTAAGTTTGACTGATGCAGGAAAAATGGGAATTTATGATTTCGTAACATAAACGGTTATTTGAATGAATTTATAACAGGCCAGTAATAGTATGTGACATATTTCTTGATTGATTCATGGATGACTCACTGTTTTTTTCAAGGCCATAAGGTTTTCTCATTCAAGTCATTTTGTGAGATATTTATATTTTTTTAATAACTGCTTTATACATGTGATATAAGTTTATATATACCTTTTTTATTGTCACGCCCTACATCTGCGGATAATTAATATGATCTCAAACTCTACAGGAAGCTAGGTGTTTCTTTCAGTTAATGTTATTGAGCATTCTTGTTAACTTCCAAAAGTGGGCCAAGCCTGTAACAAATGTTATCTGAAAACATCCTTTGTGTGTAGTATGCATCTAGAAAAAAACATATCTAGATTTCAAAGTTTTAAAGGTAGTGAAATATTGCATTATTTGTTTCTTATAAAAGTTTAAAATTCTGTCGCAATAATATCGAACCCAATCTTCAGTGGACCTCAAATAGATCATCCCCTTGGCTATACTACTTGTATTACAATGTAATCAAAATGCCTTTAGTGGGATATACTTAACCTTTTACAATAATGTCGTTAAATAGAACTAGAAACAAGCAAAATAGTGGAGTTTGAATTGACTGTACTAAAAAAAATTACATTTTTATGATTATTTATAATTATACACAATCCGTGATTTTAATCAAACTTTATTACCTTAAAACTATAAAATGCTATACAGATATAAAATCTAGGCTATCTAGGCATCGCCTCACACGTGTTAACAACCTGCAAGGAAGCAGAGATTAACTGTACTGAGTTACTTGTCTTTCTTCGCCCTTAACACATTAATCACTGACAACACGTGTAACAGAAATGCACGCAACAGAGATATCTCCCACCTTCTTCTACACACTAACTACCTCACTCATATATATTGTTAGAGAGAGTGATATACAGCCACCTGTTTTTGAATCTGTTTTGATCCTGGTCACACGAAACTCTATTTTAGTTTACTTGTTTCATAGGAATAATAGCCTATATCCCTTTGATAAACCTATTTTCATCACTCCCTGAACCTTCGTTTAACGAAAGTACTAATACCTCCATGGACCTCAGAGAGTAAGTGAATTTCAGATACGAGAGTCCTGTAAATATGATTTCCGATACTTCCATATCCCTTGTTAACATATGGGATATCCCATATTACATTTATTTTTATCGTTTCCCCTGAACCTTCGTGTAACGAAAGTACTAATACCACCATGGAACTCAGAGAGTATGTGTATTTCAGATATGAGAGTTCTGTAAATATGACTTCTCTACTTCCCATAACTCATGATTACTTATGGGATGTCCCATATTACATATATTTTTATCGTTTCCCCTGAATCTTAGTGTAATGAAAGTACTAATACCTCCATGGACCTCAGAGAGTATGTGTATTTCAGATACGAGAGTCCTGTAAATATGACTTCTCTACTTCCCATAACTCTTGACTACATATGGGATATCCCATATTACATATATTTTTATCGTTTCCCCTGAACTTTCGTGTAATGAAAGTACTAATACCTCCGTGGACCTCAGAGAGTATGTGTATTTCAGATATGAGAGTCCTGTAAATATGACTTCTCTACTTCCCATAACTCTTGACTACATATGGGATATCCCATATTACATATATTTTTGTCGTTCCCCCTGAACCTTCGTGTAACGAAAGTACTAATACCTCCATGGACCTCAGAGAGTAAGTGTATTTCAGATATGAGAGTCCTGTAAATATGACTTCTCTACTTCCCATAACTCTTGATTACATATGGGATATCCCATATTACATATATTTTTATCGTTTCTCCTGAACCTTCGTGTAATGAAAGTACTAATACCTCCATGGACCTCAGAGAGAAGGTGTATTTCAGATACGAGAGTCCTGTGAATATGACTTCTCTACTTTCCATAACTCTTGATTACATATGGGATATCCCATATTACATATATTTTTATCGTTTTTCCTGAATCTTAGTGTAATGAAAGTACTAATACCTCCATGGACCTCAGAGAGTAAGTGTATTTCAGATATGAGAGTCCAGTAAATATGACTTCTCTACTTCCCATAACTCTTGATTACATATGGGATATCCCATATTACATATATTTTTGTCGTTCCCCCTGAACCTTCGTGTAACGAAAGTACTAATACCACCATGGAACTCAGAGAGTATGTGTATTTCAGATATGAGAGTCCTGTAAATATGACTTCTCTACTTCCCATAACTCTTGACTACATATGGGATATCCCATATTACATATATTTTTATCGTTTCCCCTGAACCTTCGTGTAATGAAAGTACTAATACCTCCATGGACCTCAGAGAGTATGTGTATTTCAGATATGACAGTCCTGTAAATATGACTTCCGATACTTTACATATCCCTTGTTTACATATGGGATATTATATATTTCATATATTTTTATCTTTCAACCAGAACCTTCCAATAACGAAAGTACTAATGCACCTCTATGGAGCTAATAGAAAGAAGGTGTATTTGAGGTATGAGTGTCTTGTAAATATGACTTCCAATATTTTCCAGATCGTACTACACTCTATATATATTTGTCATCTGTTGGTGCCGGAGGAGATATCGACTTTTCAGAATCGTAGTACTCAAAACAAACAGACCGACACAAACTAGATGAAATCAGTCTCCTGTGACGTTACAGCGTCCTATGTTCGAGGACAGCTTTGTTACAGAAAACCGTTTATTTTGACGGGTTTAATTGGCTTTGGGGGCGATATGGGGGGATTAATTAAACCACCCCGTATTTGGGTTATTGATGTGCAGAGGATTAAGGGCTTATAGAAGTGTATTAATGGCGTTGGGAATCGTTATGATGAAACTGAGGAATTAGTCCATCAATAAACATTTACAGGTTACAAAATGCAAACTTTTCATAAACATTTTCCAACGGTCATTACTTGCAAAATTCATTGAAGGAATTCTTATTTTCTGCCTTTATTCTATCTTTTATTAGTTCACACTCTCTTTAGATATATCTTGCTCAAATTGTTAATAGCTAATAAAATACTTTTCATCGGTCCCTTCAATTTAAAAAAAAAACATTTTTTTTTTAATAAGTTGTAGTGGATCATATGTGACTTATATACAGTTTTGTTCAAATAATAATATATTAATAAAATTAATAATGAATTATTTTAATTTTATACGTGAGAAAAATGTTTCATAGAAGGAAGGGCAAGGTATGCGGTGAAGTTATGTTGTCTTGAAATAAGTGATAGCATATGATTTCATAAAACAGCTGATTTTATGTTATAGGTTATGTGGTAGAACAGCTGTTTTAAAGCATGGGTTATGTTAATTTATTTATAATAATTGTAGCTATTTAATAAAAAGTAACTAAAATAACATTTTGTGTTTTGGAAGCTGTTTCTTTTTTTGTGAGGAGGAACCGGGCTTTATGTCTTCTAGAAGCTTAAAATATTCAATGATAAACAGTGGGATGACTATATTACAAGAGGTGTGATATATATTCTTCTTTATGTCCTTAATGAATGCCCTCATCGAGGACATATTTATAATTTACACTCCTGAATAAACATGTGTAGCGAAGCAATTATTTAATTTGCCAAAGCTACCGCTTTGTAAAACACCGGCTTCCGCTCCAAGCCCTTTTATAAAACTCAAATTAATGGGCACTAGTATTACTGTTTTTTTGAATACATTGCTGTTAAATCGTATTATTCCTCTGTCTTTATTTACAACATATGATTTTTAGTTGATGAAATTTAGAATTTGATTACAAACAAAAATAAAAATTTCTTTATAAAATAAAACTTATCAGGTAGCTTTTATTGAAAAAATAAATAAATACAATTTGAAGTTAAAAATAACATTAGGTGACAGAAAAAATATAACGGTTTTAGTCAATTAAAAAAAAAAAATTACAAATATTGATTGATTTTTCTGTTACATAGGACAATATTAAACAATATTGTGATTAATGATGAGTTAATGTTTGCTAAATTTATTTTTACCTGTCGTTTTTACTGTAAAGATTTATATTTTTACAGCTTAGTGAATTTTAATTTTTAAATTCCTTCTCTCAGATGACACTTCCGTATACATATTTTGTCCAAATTTTCAATTGTTAATAAAATACTTTTGATTTATTCACTCAAGTTGAAATACACTTTTAGAACTTGTAGTGGATATGTTTCATGTGAAACTTTATGTTTAGAGTTTTTTCAAATAATAAATAATTTTGTAAATTATTTTTAATAATATGACGTAATAATAAGTGGTAATTTATTATTAATTGAAGTAGTTTTAGTTTCATATGGAAGAAAGATTTTTCACAAAAGGGGCAAAGTTGCAATATAGTTACATCGACTCACTTGGCAGTAAATGCTAACATATTTCATAAACAGCTGATTTATGTTATTGGTTATTCGGTAGAACAGCTCTTGTTTGTGTGTGTGTATGCGTGCGCGTGTGCGTGTGCGTGCGTGCGTGTTTGTGTGTGTGTGTGTGTGTGTGTGTGTGTGTGTGTGTGTGTGTGTGTGTGTGAGAGAGAGAGAGAGAGAGAAAGAGTGGGAGAGAGAGTGTATGTGTAGGATGTGTAAGATGTAATTCAAAATTGTATTCAACATATATTAAAAAACCATGTTTTGTCATTAGTAATTGTATAGTAGTTTCGCCATCTGTGTCACCATCATCAGTGCTGGACTTTCAATATATTCTAGCTATATATATCTGTGTGTGTATATGTGTGTATATATATATATGTGTGTGTGTGTGTGTGTGTGTGTGTGTGAGTGTGTGTGTGTGTGTGTGTGTGTGTGTGTGTGTGTGTGTGTGTGTGTGTGTGTGTGTGTGAGTGTGCAGTAACTTAAAAATGGAGTAATAGGAAAACGTTTTGTAACATATAGACCCTAATAAATAACTTTTTTAAAACAAAATAATAATTTAACGCATGAAACCTAGGGTAGTGCCATCAGAAGTGATAACTTCTTTGCATGCGTTGAAAAAAAGATGAAAGTTAATCAGTAAGGAAAAAAAAATGTTTGAGTTGAGTTTTTTTTATTGCAAATTACAAACTTGATTAAAATTGATTATTATTTTAATCCAGTACCTAATTTTAATATATAACAATATAATAATGGATATATATTATATTTAAGTAACATTTCGTTAAAAGTCTGTGAGGTAGAAAAATAAATATCTGAATCTTTTATATAATTTTTGAACTTTATATTAGGTGAATAGCAATTATTAATACAATTTTATTACATAGAAATGTATTTATTAGGCCCTATCTGTATATGCTATAAGATATATGTTTCAGAAATATCGTGACGCGAACGTAATGATTCAATCTCATGTTTTGTTCACCGCGTGTGAGAAAGTTATCACTTCAATAGGCTAATATTGTTACTTGAAAAATAAAATATATTCCTACGCACTGAATCCAACGTTAGGTTAAACTTTAAAAAACTATTATAATTTTTGTGAATTACTTTTGCGTTTGCTTGCATGTGAATATGGAATATTCACTCCTTACGAGGTAGAATTGAAAAGCTTCGTCTATGCCTAAATTGTAATGACAACTATCCAAATTTAATGGAAAGATCGGCAAAAATCAAGAGCATGGTATTTGTTAAAATCCTGTGCTTTATTGCAATCTATTGAGCCGAAGCTGTCTTCAGCTTTGAATTTCCAACGATGTAATAACGAATTCGAGTACATCAAACAGGCTGACACAGACCACATGAAATAAGTCTCCCGTGACGTCACAGCGCTCTCTATTCAATACCTTTGTTTCGTTAAACCGTTTATTTTGACAGCTTCAATCGGGTTGGGGGAGGCGTAAATGCGGAATTAATTGAACGACCCTTCATCACGGGGTATTTATTGATGAACAGGTAATTAAAGGGTGATTATAAATATATTGAAACATTGGAAAGGTGCGGAAAGTCATTAATATTTAAAAACGTAAAGTTGTGCCAATTTAAACATTATAAAAGCAGATTTATATAAAAATGAAAAATTTTATCACATGCATTGAAAAATCACACTCGATATAAAAAGTAATAAAATGAAGAGTGTCACTCTTCAAAGTATAAAAGTAACACTCTTTATTTTAAATAAATAAAAAAGAACATGGTGTAATAAAAATCAAAATAATAAATACGGTGCAGTCGGGTCATTAAATCTTATTTCTGAAGAAGCTTTTTGTGTAAAACTGGGGGAAAATGTTTAGTTACAGATGGATAATGATATAATTGAATAAGAATTACAGTGAAACTAAAAAAACTGGATATATAATTTAAAGTTAAAATGAATAAAACATCTTAACCACAAATAAAACCTGTTATTAAAATTGGTTTGCACATTTCAGTTGCAGAAACATCTTTAGAGGAAAGTATAATAAAAAAAAACTACATTTGAAATAAGGTGGATCCTCAACTCCCTCACCGCGCCTTTTACACTATATAACCAATCACGTTGTGGCAAGGTTTGACGATGTCAGACGACCAATTTAGCCACAGTAAACCCGGTTCATCAACTCGGACGTGGTAAAGTAGTTAACACCAGAATACAGTAAAACCTCTCATCCATGTGGAGACAGCCCGCTCCGGACGACCAAAAATCCGGATATGGGAGGTGTTATGTAACGATGTGCATTTATACTACATAATCACAACCAATATAATTGGAATTAGATGTATGATTGTTTGAAGTAAATAAGTTACTCTTATATCGAAGGCTACGGATATGAGGGGCCGGTTATGAGAGGTCTTTATTGTATTTGAATAGTTTTATTATAAATATTATAACATTTTACAAAAATAATAAGACTACAGCTATCTCTGAACTACGAAGTATAATAGAGAATTCGAAATAGGCCCTTTACCAGAATTTAATACATTACTGTTGTCATATTTGTTAATAATCAGTATTTCAACACGGTTTAACGTTTTTTCGATTTGGCATTTTAAACTAATTTTAGGTCTTTTATTATCTATTTTATTTATAGGTTTTAGTATGTATTCAGCAGTGCTTGATTTTTCCGGTGTATTTATATGACTATAAATTTTATATGACTAATATATTTTTTAAAATTAGTTGAAATTTTCATTTTTTTGCTAAACCAATGTAAATTTTATCAGATGGATCGCAGTTTACTATAAAAATCCCTGAATTTCTTATCACCTGTATGTTTGTAGTTTGAGTTCACTAATAAATTTATTTTTATAATTAGGATTAAACCAAGAGTACTGGTGGGTTGATAAAAGGGAGTACCTTGCGGCAACGTTATAGGGGGGGGGGGGGTGGCGGTCGGGTATTGTAAAAGGTGTGGTGAGGAAGTAAAGATACATTATTTGTAATAAATTCCTCTGAAATGTACTTAACGATTTAAATAAAATGTTTCATTTATGGTTACGAGATTTTATTTTATTTTATTAAATTTTAAAAAAATTAGGCTCTAAGTTGTTATTACAAAATCTTTGATAAAAGTCTCATTTATAACGGCACGATAAAAGGACGGCCAGCTGAATAATACTTCGGGGCCAAAGGTTCGAGCGATAAAAGTCTTTAATATAGGAAAGATGGAAGGTAGTAGACAGTTGAATTTATAGCTTGACGGGCTTGGTCCTTGAGCGAAACCATGAGAATAAATGGATGGACTAACGAGGCAAGATTTATTGAACACGGGTTCACGGAAGAGTATTTTATACGTATTCGTATATCAAGGAGGAAATTTACGAAGACACACAGAGGACGTCTTGGAGCGCTTTTCTTTATAACCTTTAAAGGGGGATAACGACTTTGAGTCTCTTGGCAACTAGGAAAATGAAACTAAAGAGATCGATGACTTTATAATAATCCCTAGTATAATAAAATGAAGAGAGCAATACCTTCAATGAAGTAAATTATTTACCAAACAAATATATCCAGGTTTTGTTGATCTCGAGGCATAAGAGTATTTACAAATATTACTCTTCATTAAATCTTGTTGATAGTAAAGGTAAAATCTGATAATCTTAAACGATATGCCTGATGGGTGCTAATTGTAAGATGTCGTATTACTTAGCATCAATACATTCCCGCCGCAGTATATCACCTACAGTACTTGTGGATTAATCTTCTGTAATAAGGTGGGGGTGCAAAGGGACACCGGATCTATCTGTCACATTGCTTTCTGCACTTGATCTGTTCGCTGCTAATGTACCATTAGGCTTCCAATGCTTTGTTAGTGCTTTTATTTGTAAATGTTGTATTTTGGGTGAGCTACGTCATAATGCTTACTAAATTTCACTGCTTTTAAAACCTAAAGTTTTGGTACTTCTATGAAGTATGCTGGATACGGGGTAGCACGTTTATAAGTCGCCTAAATACCGTATTTAGATGACGGGTGAAACGTTAACTGTTACTCGCACATCTTTTGTTCTTCTAGAGTCATTTTATCAATAATCACAGGAATAAAATGCTCCAATGTACCAATGTTGATTGTGTAATTTGTTACCTAATGCTCTTTTTATATTAACGTGTCTTAGTTATAGTACAAACTCTAGATATGATTTTTTCATATTAGTGACCAAAATGTTTGTATTTTATAAGAGCTAATTAGTTTATCATGACGCCTCCTAATAAATGTTGTATTATTACCTATAAAGCAACGTCTTTTTTAGTCACATCTGAAAGAACACGTTTAACGTCAATTAACTCTCTAGAATTCTTGGTCCTTGTAGAAAAGCTGACTTGCATATGTTCAAAGAAACATTGAACTTTTAACAGTCAATATTGATGTGATTATTTTATGAGTAGTATAAGGTTCGATTTTCACGATACTCGACTTTTTATGGTTTTGCCAAGCAAACGTAGGAGTATATGAAGTGAAAAATAGTTCATTATCTGTTATATGCTAATAAATACTTTACCATCATGTCAGGCTCCGGAGTAGGTATATTTTCTGTCCAGTAACTTCAAACCGTATAGTACTACTTCTCTTCTGCCCCAAAGATCAATTTCTTGTACAGTCGGAATGAAGTCTTCTGAATTCAAATTTTGGTTTTATATCAACTCTTGAGTTAAGATTTGTCATTTTTGTCCAGACATGTAAATCGGTTCTCCAGACTTTGTTTAATGTAAAATAATCTTGTTATGATGAAACTTTTCAATTTTTCGGTATGTTCCTCAAAGTAGTTTTCCTTAGCATGTTTCATTCTCCACCAGATGTTTCTGTTGAAACTCAGCACAATCGGTTTCTCTCTAGGTTAATTTTCACTTTCTGGACCATCTTGAGTGAAATTCTTCTATAATATCACGTTTTTCTTTACGGGATGTAAGACATTGTTTTACATATTTATGATTGGCATCTTCAGAGCTTTTATTTCTTTCAAACAAGTATTTTGTTTTTTTTTCATTCCAACTACATTTGAACTACTAATTTTTAACTAAAAAACTTAAAAATTTATTAGTATGTTACACTTGTTATGGTCTGAGTAGAAAATGGGTCATATCCTCCGACCGTCCTCAATAATCAAAAAGCTAGTGTTACTATAGGCAAGTGTAACGAACAAATATATGTTTATGTGTTTTTATTTAAATCGTTTATGTTTGTTTTTGTATTTCTTCTTATGTAACGTTTACTACTATCTTAGGCTTCCGATTAGGCTAAAGTGCTGTTTTAAGTTTTAACCTTATTTCGGTTAATAGAGCCTTCGCTGCTCTCAGTTAATCCCTTTATTTATTCTCTTTCTTTTTTTCGTTTTTAATTTATGAAGCTGATGGTGGCTGATAAACATCATTCTTTCCATGTCTTATAACGCTACAATATTGCAAGGAACCATTCTCTTATTATTAATATTCGTCATTAAGTAACATATTTCTAGCCATGAGAAAGTTGGCTCAGTGTCATAGTGCTGGATTTGAAAGATGTAGTAATTCAACTCGAAAACGACTAAGAATATATTTTAAAAAATTAATTAATGATTAAATATTTGAAAAATACTGTATCAACTGGTATAAATGGTCATCCACTACGGGTAAAAAAATATGTATTTAAACTTGATTGAATGAAAAAAACATACTTTTGTAAACGAGTGAAAATTTTTAATATATAAGGATAGTGTGAGCTAATAGAAGGAATTTTAAAATATTATAGAATAATATCCCTATGAATAATAACCACTTTAGACGAGTTATATAATGAAATAATTTGTCTAACTATTTTAGTTCTCCAGTTTGCCGCCAGAACGTCAGAGCTTTGTGCTGATATGCCGGCATTAAAGAGACAAAGTTTTCCAACTGCGGAAAAGAGGTCACGGACGATTCCACGTCTCTGGAGACTTTTCAAATCTGAATACGTACTTGCTTTCTGAGTGAAACGGGATTATCCCTTTAATGGTATTAATGATAATTATCCCCTGAAACGATATCCCTTTTAAAACTATACACGTTCTAGCATTCATACCATTTTAATTTTTTCTTTTGAGGTTATGCCGTGTTTGAATGTTTTTATTAAACTAATATAAAACAAAATAAAATAAAAAAATAATGTTACCTTTAAAAACTGTAGAGATATATAATAATGAAACGGCAACTTGCTTTTTATAAAGTTTGGAAAACCAAAACCCTTTCAAATGAATAGATTAAAAAGTTATGAAAACTAACTTTTCCATTACGGAACAATAAAGGTAATAATTTTGGTTTTCACTTTGAAAAGTTGGCATCGCTGAATATATCTCCCCTCTAGATTACCGAATAATTCAGCTAGACTGTAAATTTCAGCGAGGTGTAATTTGGCTGATTGCAGGTTATTTGGTTAATGAGTTTGTAGATTTACTTTGAAGCGCGCACAAGGGCTGGAGTGGGTTACCGCACTTCGTCTTAGACGAAGTTTTGTTTCAGTGGAGAAAACAAAATTTTGTCGTAACACGTTAAGTAAGAACAAGTAATATAAACAAAAGGTTTTTAAAGTCTAATCCTACTCAAGCCAACAAAGACAAATTTTATTTGAGTTACTTTTTATTTAATAATTACAATAATATAAATAACGTAACATCACCTATGTGTTCAATATCATTACTTAAAAATAAAGTTAGTTGTTTTATAAATTCATATGTTATCGCTTATTTTAAGTCAAATGGGACGAAATAACTATATTGCATATCTTGCCCCTTTTGTAAAACGTCTTCTACCCATATAAAACTGATATTACTTGATTTTATATGTAAGTATTGAATTATATTTGAATAAACTGTATTAACATCAAGTAATTTCAACTGTATTCACTACAAGTTAAAAAAAAAAATATATTACAACTTGAGTGGATGAATAAAAACGTATTTTATTATCGATTGAAATTTTGAACAAAATATGTATAAGGAGAATGTGAACCAATAGAAGGCACTGAAAAATATTAGTTGAGTCATGATGGCTAGCCCGAGTGCATAAGCTTCAGATGATAATTAAACTACGCACTCTTTTCAGTTGACATCGATCCTAACCTGAGTCAGGATTCTAGAGTCGTTGAGTGATCATGGAATTCAGAATATATTAGTTGTGCTTTCTAGTACTGGGGGGATTACGCGAGGTCATCTGCAAATATAGCCACCTGAGTGTTGGGTGTTGTAGGTAAGTCATTGTGTAGATGTTATACATATTGTTTATTTCAAATATTTGTTTTATTAACAAATTCAATGCACAAAATACGTTTCAAAATAAAAATGTGAAGCTACAAAAACTAATGTATAACACTTTTTTTACTAAGTTTTGATAATAATGACGACAAAATATTTTTTTAATTACTACAAAAATTATTTTTAAATTAAAACACAAAAGTTCAAAGATTTTATTTCAATAAATTCCATTTACAAAATATTACAATTTATAATGAAATATTTTTGTGGTTTAGCTCCGACACTTGTTAGGAGTTCCCGATAGATTGTGTCTTGTAAATAAAAAAGAAAACTAGTCCTAATGCCCTAGAAAAAAAAGGTTAAAATTATTAACTCGAATATTTAATAATCAAACAACTGAAAGCAAGGCTCATGCCATATAGGCATTCAAGGAGTATGTCTATGTAGTCACTCTTGCGATTCAGGCACTCAAGGAGCGTGTGTATGTAGGCACTCTTCCCATATAGGTAGGCTTTTAAAGAGTGAGTGTATGTAGTTACTCTTGCCTGAAAGGCACTTAAGGATCGTGTTTGTGTAGGCACCCTTCCAATATAGGCATTTAAAGGGGCGTGTATATTAGGCACTCTTGCCATATAGGCACTCAAGGAGCATGTGTATGTAGGCACTCTTCCCATATAGGCATTTAAAGAGCGAGTGTATATAGTTACTCTTGCCTTTCAGGCACTTAAGGAGCGTGTTTGTGTAGGCACCCTTCCAATATAGGTATTTAAAGGGGCGTGTATATTAGGTACTCTTGCCATATAGGCACTCAAAAAGCTTGTTTATGTAGACACTTTTGCCATATAGGCACTCAAGGAGCGTGTGTATGTAGGCATTTGTAGGGTATCAATCAGTTCATAACCTGACTGAGGGACCAGCGAGTTATTGCTTACTAACTATGGTAATGCACATTAACATGTGTGTTTGAGGTTGTATGTGCGTGTAGTGGCGTAGCAGTGTAAGTCAAGTCAGTCAGCTACCCTGCTAATAATTATGTATTAGAACAGTAGAGTGTGCAAGAAAAGTCGGAGTATAAGAATGCCTTGGCTTGTTAGACGGAAATCTCTTTTCTCACTCCTGTGGTACGCTGTGTCTGAAAACTCATTTACAGCAGTTTATTATTTGAGTCTTGGTTTTACAGTGGCTGGTTGTTGACTGATAGCTTTAGAGGCATTTGTAAAGGTCATGTACATTTAAATTTTGCACTTGGTTGTTTGGTGCGGAACAGTGTTAAACGTTTGACTGTTTCTTTGGACGGATTTGGTTCGACTTGGATGTTTTGAGTTGTGACTTTTAGGTGTTTGACCTTCATGGAGCTTGTAGAGAAGGTACAGGGGTCGATTATTACGCATCGGAGGCGGTGCCGAATCTGTGACTTTTGCCGACAGATGCGGATGGGAGAAGCGTTTTGCTCGATCTTTGTGAGGGATAAAGTTAGTTTGATGATGAAATTCTCTATGGGTGGGGCATTTGGTAGGGGACAGGGCTTTTGGTAGGGGGGCTGGATGTCTATAAGAGTGTCCGGATGCTTCTCATTATATACGCTCAGAAAACACCTCATGGAGAACGGTATTGTTGTCTACTATAGGAATGAAATCATATTGGTATCCTTTTTATTATTTTAACATTTTAAAGGTATTTTAATTTATAGCTTTTTTGTAATTATTATTATAACCGTAATAAATGTTCAATAATGTTTTTTTTTACGATTTTGGTTTAACAATAAATATATACACGAATTGCATGCATACCTATTGCATACCAATGCTATAACTCTATTTATCTGCTTTACTTTTCCTTCTCTTTTCTTGTAACCATCCGTCTTACCTCTATCTACACACAGACTGAGTCTACTCTTCGCTCTACAATAATATTAGTCTCATTTTGTAACTATTTAAAGCCTTTTATATTTGAGAAGGCCATTCTCATGTAACCTATTAATTTCTGGTGTCTATATAAATTATTCATAATCTCTGAACCATATTATCTACAGCAAGTAAACAACAATTATCTACAAAAAAATTACAAAATTCTCTCTACTCTACTGTTTGTCTCCAACGTTGATCCTACTATCAAAGTCAACTTACTGACCATATTCTCTTCTTCAGAGATGGTAGTTAGTAGTTTTGTTTTGGTAATAACAGCTAGTTATTTGTTGTGTGGTACTGGGTGGCAGGTTGTGTAACAAATTGCTGAAAAGTGTCCGCAAACTGTAGGATTGTAAATAAGTCTATAGACGACCTTAAGGTAAAGACGTAAAAACAACGTTGTAAGATAGAAGTAAGACATTATGCCCCTCAGTTGCATATCTCAATAGATTTTTTAGTACTGTAACAATATTAGTGTGTACATAAATGTATGTGTAATTTCATATTTAAAAAAAAACACCAAACATGTAGGTTTATTATTATTATAAAAAAGGCCACTACAGTCAATTAGATATTCGATCATATCGTATGTACAGCATCAGCGTCCTCTTCAGAGCCTACTACTGCATCTTGTAGATCCATGATATGTTTCTATATTTCGGATATACTCCAATGTTCTATTTCGCTAAAGCGAATTTTGTGCAACTATCAATTAGTGTTCGCGATATGATTCACACGATAATGGCACAGAAAAGCTCGTTTAGTTTTAAATGCAGTTTTATTACAATAACCTGTTTGTCTTAAATGTAAAATGTATATTCCCACATTCACGCAATGCTATGAGTTTTGAATAAAATCAGGAAAACGCCTGAAAGTAAAATCTGCACAAACATTTTACTGTAGCTGCTTGTTAAAGAATGGGGTTAAAGCGATTCATTTTTTAAGACATTTATAAGTTGAATTTACATTGGAAAACGATTATGTTGGGTAACTAAATTAAGGGGAAACACTTTTTTTTAAATCTCGAAAATAGATGAATTTAACTGAGTACCTAGAAAAGTGTTATAGTGGTGGTTTAACAATATTTTTAGTAATATGTCTCTATATTTGAAAGAAGGATAGTAAAATAAAAGCTTCACTCAAAGCTTAACAAGGGTGTTATCGAAATGAAATCGTTTCAGCTAAAATGTGAATAGTCTATACAGTAGGACCTACATTATTAAAAAAATGTAAGCTTTTATACAAAAATATTGTTTTGAATAAATGCTGTATTTATTTCTAGAAAGTAGAGTTTCAAGTAGTTTTAGCGTTTGAAATAAGAAAAAAAATACTAATAACAATAAAAAAAAAATTGAACTTAGATTATATTAATTAGGCTTAAATTAACTTTTGTTTTATTAAATTTAGAAATAAGCGAGTCCTAGATGATAAATTGTTCAGACCTAGGTTTTTCTAAAATAAAATTCAGAATAAGGTTGTTGAAACAAACAAAATGGAAAAGATTCCTATAAATTTATTGTACTTCTAAATAAAATTTCCTGACACTTCAAGTTAGAACTATGAAGTAATACCTCTTACACTAGTAGAATATTGTTCTTCCTCAGCTGTGATTTTCTTAATCTCTTAAATTTATTGAGTGTTGCCTTGATGTTTTTCACTCTTATTTTTTAGATTAAGCCATCCTGTAGTTTAAGATAATAACAAGGCATTTTACGATGTGAAAATGTATGAACTCTAAGCACCGTTTTTATCTCTTAGCGTTAAATAGAATGTCATCATACTTGATTTCATTAGACTATTTTAAAATGTTTCAACCCTCTTTCATTTTTAGAATTATATTTTCACACACGATAAAGCTGATTCCACATATATTTTTGTACCTATATTTAAATATTATTCAAATCTATTGGTTTTTCTAATTTTAAAGTGTAATAGAACCAATAGACGTTGATGTCATGTAATATTATCGTGTCATGTCATTGGATACAAATTCGATGAGACTGGAAAGCGTGTATATAATGTACGTTACAGAAGTTAATTTTATATATTTTACTTATAAAATGTTTAAAATAATGAAATTTCACACTTTTATTTCGTAACAGGAGAATAATTGCGTATTTAAAGGGAGAAAATTCAAGAATGATGGACAAGAAAATTTGTAAAACTGACCACAGATCTTTTCCATTAAAATTAAAATTTAGTTTTTAAACTTTATTACACGAACTCTTATATAATAATAACGTTCTTTATAATAAAAAGTAATATAGAAGGAACGTTTAAAGTCAATTCCTACTGAGCCCAGCACATAAATTTTATATTTTAGTTATTATTAAATAATTACAATTATTATAATTATGTATATATTCATGACAGAATCACAATATTAAGTGGCAAAATAGAAAGCGAAATTAATTATCGAAATTATTTATATAGGCTTATATAATGAATTAATATTAAAAAAACCTGTAGTGTCATCTACTACAGGTTAAAAAAAAATTATTTTAGTGGATGAATAAAAAGTACTTTAATAATAGTAGGAAATTTGAACAAGTAGCATAAAAGAAGAATGTATGCTAATAGTAGAAAAAAAAAATCGTTGTTATGCTTGGTCTTAAAAAACATGGGAATATGAAGGTAAAAGTAAAAACCAAAGGAAGTTAGGTTGTGTGGTGTAAGCAGCAATGTTGTCAAAAACATGGCTTTCCGGCGGTATCACACCTCCCCTTTTACTTTGTGGTTTTCACCCTCCGCGTAAACTCCAATGTGACGTGGTTTGGAAGCGGTAAAGACGTAGGTAGGTTTATTTCACTGAAAAAGGATGCAAAAATAAAATGTGTGTTAAAATGTTACTGGATTAAATTATTATTAAAAACTTTCTGTATATAAAATCTATTTTTAATAATAAAAACCCAATAATTATTGAGAGGGTTTGATTATAAAAAAAGTTTTATAATATAATTTCTCCTACATTTCGACATATTCTTTACCAACATTTTCAACTTCTCTTATATCGCTATAAATAAAAATTGGTGTATTATTTTATGTACCAATAGAGTTTTAATTGGATAATAATACTTTTTTCAACCAACGGGAAATTAGGGGTAGTTTTAATTCTCCAAATCGCTAAAATACCATTATCTTTAGAGTTATTATGTCTAGGTAGTTAATTAATAGGTTGGTTTTGAGGCAAACGTATTCCAGAAAGTTACCCATTGAGTGACAACAGTTACAGGGTGTAAGGATAGAAGACAGTAAAGTGAAACTGAGTGTTATATGAAACAAAAGGTCATGAAATAATGAAAAAATAACAAGAAAAGCAGGTGAATAATAAAATGTACTGCTTAGGTAGAAATATATTTGTACAAAATATGATTTGAAGCATATTTATAGTTATCTTGGCAAAGTAAATGGCAGGGGTGTGCTTTAAAAAGGAGCTCTGAAACTTATGGCATCTTATAGAGTGAGGATAGGGGTAACTGAAAGCTATAAGGGAAGGAATCCAAGACAAAGATAAATAGCTATTGGCGTTTCTAACAAATTAGGATTCACAGACGTAAAGCGAAGTCTACAGTGGATAGGGATTAAAGAATGAACTGTAGGTCCCACCACAAGTAGAATAATATTGAGGTTTGAGTAAATCGAAGAAATTAGTATTCCAAGGTCAAAGTGTAGGTTGCAATAAATGATAAGGATTAAACAATGTACTATTGATCCAACCAAATATAAAAGAATATTGAGGTTCGAACAAATTTAATAAATTAGGATTCCCAGACTCAAAGTTTAGGTTACAATAAATGATAAGGATTACACAATTTATTATCAATCCAACCAAATATAAAAAAAATAACGAGGTTCCAACAAATCGAATAAATTAGGATTCCCAGACTCAAAGTGTAGGTTACAATAAATGATAAGGATTACACAATTTATTATCAATCCAACCAAATATAAAAAAAATAATGAGGTTCCAACAAATCGAATAAATTAGGATTCCCAGACTCAAAGTGTAGGTTACAATAAATGATAAGGATTACACAATTTATTATCAATCCAACCAAATATAAAAAAATAATGAGGTTCCAACAAATCGAATAAATTAGGATTCCCAGACTCAAAGTGTAGGTTACAATAAATGATAAGGATTACACAATGCATTATTGATCCAACCAAATATAAAAGAATATTGAGGTTCGAACAAATTTAATAAATTAGGATTCCCAGACTCAAAGTTTAGGTTACAATAAATGATAAGGATTAAACAATGTACTATTGATCCAACCAAATGTAAAAGAATATTGAGGTTCGAACAAATTTAATAAATTAGGATTCCCAGACTCAAAGTTTAGGTTACAATAAATGATAAGGATTAAACAATGTACTATTGATCCAACCAAATATAAAAGAATATTGAGGTTCGAACAAATTTAATAAATTAGGATTCCCAGACTCAAAGTTTAGGTTACAATAAATGATAAAGATTACACAATTCATTATCAATCCAACCAAATATAAAAAAAATAATGAGGTTCCAACAAATCGAATAAATTAGGATTCCCAGACTCAAAGTGTAGGTTACAATAAATGATAAGGATTACACAATTTATTATCAATTCAACCAAATATAAAAAAATAATGAGGTTCCAACTAATCGAATAAATTAGGATTCTCAGACTCAAAGTGTAGGTTACAATAAATGATAAGGATTGCACAATGCATTATTGATCAAACCAAATATAAAGGAATATTGAGGTTCGAACAAATTTAATAAATTAGGATTCCCAGACTCAAAGTTTAGGTTACAATAAATGATAAGGATTACACAATTTATTATCAATCCAACCAAATATAAAAAAATAATGAGGTTCCAACAAATCGAATAAATTAGGATTCCCAGACTCAAAGTGTTGGTTACAATAAATGATAAGGATTACACAATTTAATATCGGTTCAACCAAATATAAAAGAATAATAAGGTTTGAACAAATCCAATAAATTAGGATTCCCAGACTCAAAGTGTAGGTTACAATAAATGATAAGGATTACACAATTTATTATCAATCCAACCAAATATAAAAAAATAATGAGGTTCCAACAAATCGAATAAATTAGGATTCCCAGACTCAAAGTGTTGGTTACAATAAATGATAAGGATTACACAATTTAATATCGATTCAACCAAATATAAAAGAATAATAAGGTTTGAACAAATCCAATAAATTAGGATTCCCAGACTCAAAGTGTAGGTTACAATAAATGATAAGCATTACACAATTTATTATCAATCCAACCAAATATAAAAAAATAATGAGGTTCCAACAAATCGAATAAATTAGGATTCCCAGACTCAAAGTGTTGGTTACAATAAATGATAAGGATTACACAATTTAATATCGATTCAACCAAATATAAAAGAATAATAAGGTTTGAACAAATCCAATAAATTAGGATTCCCAGACTCAAAGTGTTGGTTACAATAAATGATAAGGATTACACAATTTAATATCGATTCAACCAAATATAAAAGAATAATGAGGTTTGAACAAATCCAATAAATTAGGATTCCCAGACTTAAAGTGTAGGTTACAATAAATGATAAGGATTACACAATTTATTATCAATCCAACCAAATATAAAAAAATAATGAGGTTCCAACAAATCGAATAAATTAGGATTCCCAGACCCAAAGTGTTGGTTACAATAAATGATAAGGATTACACAATTTAATATCGATTCAACCAAATATAAAAGAATAATGAGGTTTGAACAAATCCAATAAATTAGGATTCCCAGACTCAAAGTGTAGGTTACAATAAATGATAAGGATTACACAATTCATTATCGATCCAACCAAATATAAAAGAATAATGAGGTTCCAACAAATCGAATAAATTAGGATTCCCAGACTCAAAGTGTTGGTTACAATAAATGATAAGGATTACACAATTTAATATCGATTCAACCAAATATAAAAGAATAATGAGGTTTGAACAAATCCAATAAATTAGGATTCCCAGACTCAAAGTGTAGGTTACAATAAATGATAAGGATTACACAATTCATTATCGATCCAACCAAATATAAAAGAATAATGAGGTTCCAACAAATCGAATAAATTAGGATTCCCAGACCCAAAGTGTTGGTTACAATAAATGATAAGGATTACACAATTTAATATCGATTCAACCAAATATAAAAGAATAATGAGGTTTGAACAAATCCAATAAATTAGGATTCCCAGACTCAAAGTGTTGGTTACAATAAATGATTAGGATTAAACAATTTATTATCGATCCAACCAAATATAAAAAAATAATGAGGTTCGAACAAATTTAATAAATTAGGATTCCCAGACTCAAAGTTTAGGTTACAATAAATGATAAGGATTACACAATTTATTATCAATCCAACCAAATATAAAAAAATAATGAGGTTCCAACAAATCGAATAAATTAGGATTCCCAGACTCAAAGTGTAGGTTACAATAAATGATAAGGATTACACAATGTATTATCGATCCAACCAAATATAAAAGAATAATGAGGTTTGAACGAATCGAATAAATTAGGATTCCCAGACTGAAAGTGTAGGTTACAATAAATGATAAGGAATAAACAATTTATTATCGATCCAACCATATGTAAAAGAATAATGAGGTTCGAGTAAATCCAATAATTTAGGTTTTCCAGAACAAAATCGAATAATAAGGATTAAAAAATATAATAAAGTAATTTGAGTTTGCAATAGTATGTCTTTTGTTACGTTGTTTTCAAAACTGTTTTGAGGGTGTTGGTTCTCCGAAACGCGTCTTGCTATACTTTAATGTCTTGCTGTGTTTTTGTATATTTAATAATATTCTTATTGTGGTTAATTTTGATCTATTTTTTTGGGGGGGGGATTCTTATTTCTGTACATTGTGGTGTTCGCTTAGTTTTGTTTTATGATACGATTGACGATACAGTAATTTATAGTAGGTTCCCTGGTTTCAGTACCTTTCGTTTCGTTATTAATTACGCGTATAAAGCTTTATTTGACACATCCTCTAATATCCGGCATGTTATGTATTCAAGTCTACACAATACAGTGTCTGCACCAACAATGGACGAAATCTAATAACTAGATCTGGTAGCAGCCCACTTGGCGCGTGTTCAAGGCTTGCATTCATGCACCAACTAAGCCGAGCGGCTTAACCTAAATAAGGCCGACATAATCGCTTAAGTGGTCCCTGTTTTGAAAGCATCGTCGACATTATGGGCGGATTTATAATGGGTTACTTTTAATTGTACCATGACTGCGTCAGATTCTTAACAGCACTGGTTTGGTAAACTTTATAGATAGAATTATTGAACAAGTAGAAGAGTGTGAAAAATGATATGCTATCAGTATATGATTCATTACTTCTTAATGATATAATAAAATAGACCGTTACGATAATTACCATAACCTAAAAAACTTTCACACAAAAACCTCACATTTTAATACATAAAACAGTATAAAGTTTACAAACGTACCATAGAACCCAAAATATAACATAATGAATTAGCAAATCCAATTCTAGTCACATGTTGTATTTTACCACATGGTACAACGTCTAACTCTAAAACTACAAATTTAAATAGAAGGGAATTTCTATATCAGGACAGACTATCGTAAGCGGGGGCAAAATGGCAGGAAAAAATGGGGTGGGTTTGGGACGGAATACTCAAAAATAAAGGCCTGGCAATGAAATTTCAAGCAATTCTTGTACTTAAATATCTTCATAAAAAAATCCTCAAAAATTATTTTTATAAGTAACCTGGGATGGATTTAAAAATATTCGGAATATGCAAAATATTTTTAATATACAAAAAAATAGTACCCAAATTCTCGGGAAGGGACAACTGCCCCACCCCTGGGTATTGTTTCGATAACACTTTGGCTAACTGGCAAATATAGATACTGTTGAGGATGACTAAGTAGCCTACTCTCAAATGTAAACCAGTATGAAAGAGTATGTTACCGAATATATGATCAGTAAACTGGTAAAATTATTTCAAATAACTCGCCCAAATTGAGCGTAAGTAAATCTGTTCGCGATAAAAAGTCTGTTTTAAACTGATCTAAATACATGGATGTTCTATTTTAAAATTTTTTATTTTATTCATATTAAGTAACGCAATTATATTTAATAAATATTTTGGCTTTCATAAGATACACACACACACACACACACACACACACACACACACACACACACACACACACACACACAAACAAAAACAAACACACACACACACGCACAAACACACACACACACACACACATATATATATATATATATATATATATATATATATATATATATATATAGAGAGAGAGAGAGAGAGAGAGAGAGAGAGAGATTGGTTTTTAAACTAGCTAAAGCCTGTTTTAATTACAGCGTCAGGGTAAGAGCTAGGCGGTCTGTAGGGACAGCGGTCGTCATTACTTCTCAAGTATTCAACAAGCTAAAAGTATCTTTATATAATGAAATAGTGCTTTGGTACTACTTCGATTCATATGGGGCTCAAACTACAGGTGTTACCATGCTATTTCTATGGATTTGTATTGAATGGAAGACTGAAACAAATTTTATGAATGGACCTAATGTTATCCACGATTAGCTGATGATGCTGAGTGTGCACAAGATGGCTAATATGGTTTATTACAGGATGGAAATATACATTGAAATTTGAAAATTGTATAGAATTTACCATATCCCCATAATGTTAAAGAAATGATAGGTATAAAATTCTTCACCTCCAATAACTGAAGATTTAAGGAAAGTGAAGAATAGGAAGGAGGAATATAGCTTTGCTGACACTTTTGGGAGAATGGTGTGGACGTTCTTCTTCTGATCTTTTTAAGGAGTATATTATACAAGTTAAATTGAAGATAGTATCGAATTTTCACCGACTTAAACAGGCCGGCAGAAACCAAATGAAATCCGTTTACCATGACGTCACAGCGCTCGATGTTTAATAGCTATGTTCCAGTAAACCGTTTATTTTGACGGGTTTAATTGGCTTGGGGGCGTTATGGACGGATTAATTAAAACACTCAGTATTAGGATTATTGATGTACAGAAGATTAAGTTGTTAATAAGAGTGTATTGAATGCGTTGGAAATGGTTACAATGACGAATCTAAAGGGATCTATAAGGAATATAAAATTTAAAAGTTACAAAAACGCTATAACAAATAAATATGAAATTATTCGGTAAATAGCTCAAGCGATGGTTTTAGGAAAGGGAAAAGACAGAAGGAAGACTATAACTTTGCTGAAGGGTCTGAGAGAATGATAGGGTCGTCGTCTTAATGAGTGTCCGAAAAAACTGACGATTATCCAACACCTTCTTGAGAAGAAAGTGTTAACAGAAAGTCATAAAAGTATTTTTTTGTGTAGGAAAGAAATGAGGTAAATTGTTGACCCACATTGCGACAATGTGTCTTTTACCTATACGATAATACAAATGTCCATCTTGTATGATCTTAAAGTTAGATTTGGGAATTTGAATTTATTACATATTGCGTTCATTTTTCAGAGGTCCTGAGTTTGGTGTTTTGGAAAACATATTACTTATAAATAAAAACAGATATAGACCTATGAGATTCGCAATATCGCAAGTATAAGGTAAAATCACTATAAGAAAAGATTGCTAGGGTCTTTGTCACTTATGCGGATTCGCCGGCAAAAGACAGCCTTTTTGAAGGATACAGTTGGTGACAAAATTCTCTAATGGTGAACCGCTACATCCTGTCTAAAAATATTACCTATACTATTGGATACTGAAAATAAATGTATTTTTAATAAACAGTTTTGATTCGATTTTATTAATTGTTTAAAAAATTCATTATATTGTAGTGTCTTCTTGTATTTATTCTGTAGCTTTCTCCGTGATTACTATTATCCGAAAGTAAGCAATCAGGCTAGTATCGGTTTTTTGTGAAAACTTCCGCTCGGTCCCCCACTCCAAACCAAATCCCCCTCCTGATCACCGGGTAACGAAGCGATTTTTCACACAAAGTGATTCCACACAAACATACAAGCTCCACGCAATTTCCGATTAACAAAACATCAACTATCTTGCCAACTAATAGTGTAGCTCGTATTATTTTCAAATCTAAAGTGTGAAATATATCAATATTCGCCATTACTGTTATTATTTTTGCGTACCCCAGGCTTCTACTACAGGTTGGGAACCTCTTACTTAGAGAATCTTTCAACCAAATGACGTAGTATTAGTAACAGTTTGTTAAAGGTTTGAAATGTAATGTTTCCTAAAGGATAAAATGTCTCTAAATATAGGCCTACTAACTTTTTAGTACAGCTTGTACGACCTCATTACATTTTAATTTTTAAAACAACAGTATTCATGTGTGGGATTTTATTGTTGATAAATTACGGATTGATTTATGTTTGCGGCCAATATCAAATAATTTTAATTATTTAAATGAATTTTTATCAATTTACTTCTAATAGCATGGAGCGACTGTGGTGTAGTGTTTTTATTACAAAGAAATAAAACCTCCTAGCCATAAAACGATTTATTTAAACCCTGATGATTGTAAAGTAGTCATTTCAAATCAAATTACTACAAATTGGTGTCGATTTCGACTACAACCACTTGGTTTTGTAGTAATTTCCTCTGCAAATGTTTGTTTTGCAATCGAAATGTACATCAGAGTTTAAAAAACAGTTTTTGTGGTAAAGACGATTTATTTATTAAAAAAGAAAAAAAGGGTTTCTAGTTTCAGTTTAGAAAGCAATCTAAACGATAATTATGACCAAGCAGGGATTCCGAAGTTGGTATTATTATTTTTTAGGTGAATATTTTAATTTATATTTTTTTACAACTTCTTTGCAATAGTGATAAATTGGTTTTCTTTTAAGTATGAAACAAGACTAGTAACTATTGTCAGTTTGTGAAACCCATATTTAAACGTTAAATCAATAAAATATTAAATAATATGAGAAGTGCTTAAATCAAAGAAATCAGCAGCCGTACCGTAACAATAACAGAAGGAGCATTTCTGATAAAACGACCTAACTTGGAACTGTACAAGTTCTATTCCGTAGAACACCCAGAAACAATTTCCCAGCTTAAAAGCAGGCAATTGAACGCTGGTGCTAGACGGCAGGTGGCTTTAATAGGGTTGTTACTACCCCTAAGT
>JBAIZL010000006.1:118557968-118560468 GCA_036971475.1 Prosapia bicincta
ATTGTGTTTAATTTCTTTTTATATTAATTATCGTGGGCAGCACGTCATAAGTACTAATAGATTAGACAAGATAACCATTTAAATTTTTGATGTGTGGACCAGCACCCCCCCCCCCGTATAAACTTTCATAAGGGCACTCAAGCTTTCAATGATGTTTACTTTTAATATATGTAAACATTAAAAATGTTTTTAACCAATCAATGCTATTGGGATTTGTTTTGCTATATTCTGACAAGGTAAAATAGTTATCTTTAAGCTCTATTACTTTCGTTTAAAATCTCAACTAAAACCGCTGGCTAGCTGTTATTTTTCTAAAGAGGCATTTTGCACCTATCTCACTTGGTACTCAGTACTGGATATAGTAACAATGAATCGCAGCATGAAGCAATGCACCGCGCTACGTACTCACAAATAACAGTAAAATTGGTAATACTTGGTTATATTGCATGTGTAAATTCCAAATGCTACGCTTACCGAGATAAATCTGTCATAGTCAGCCAGATGCAGAGAGAAACCATAGCTTACGTTTGTAGGATTTCGTGACTGGAGAAGGCCTACTACTTTAAGACGTTATTTATTACAAATTCCTCACTTCTTTCCAATTTTTTCTATTAGTTTACATTCTCCCTCTATATAAATAAATAAATAAAAAAATAATCGTATATATATATATATATATATATATATATATATATATATATATTAAATATATTAAATAATGGTTTAAATATTGACAAAATATTAAAATGTATAAATAATATACACGAAAATATAAAATTTACTCATGAACTTGAATAAAAAAATAAACTAAATTATTTAGATATTGCAATTACTAGAAATAATGAATCATTTGAATATAATATATATAGAAATCCAACACAGACAAATCAAATAATACCTAATTGTTCAAATCATCCATACAACCAAAAAATGGCAGCGGTTTATAATTTACTACATAGAATCCACAAAATACCAATAAACTTAAATGATCAAATAAAGGAAAAAAATATATTATATCAAATTGGTTTAGGAAAATGATACAATAGAAAAACTATAGATAAATTAAATAATAATATAATAAGAAAACAGAAACTCGAAAATAACTTTGTACCTAATAAGAGCGAAAATATTTGGACAACATTTACATTCACTGGTAACGAAATAAATAAAATTACAAGATTGTTTAAAGAAACAAATTTACAAATTACGTATAAAACTGATAATAAAATTAAAAAATTATTAAACAATAACAAAATTCAAAATAATATGCACAATAGAAATGGAGTATATAATATAAAATGTCAAACTTGTAATAAATTATATGTTGGACAAACAAAAAAGAAATTAAAAGAAAGATACAAAGAACATTTAAACGCTTATATCAAACCAAACATATACAAATCAAATTTAGCTACACATTTTATTAATAATGGACACGAATTTCCGGAAATAGAAAATATGAAATTAATAAAAGAATTAAATAAAGGATCTAAATGAATATATTTGAAACATTGGAAATTTATAAGCATAAAGTTAAAGACAAATTAATTGATGAACAAATTCAAGTGAGATCAAGTCACCAAACTATTTATAAGGTCATTGATATTATAGAAAAAAAATTACATAAAGTGCAATACTTATAAACATATGGTCGTTTGTAGCACATATGATTTAATTTTGTAAACATATTAGATAATTATTTTCCTGAAGATGCTGGTACTATTTTATCGGCGAAAAGCTTTGAATAAATATATTCATTAAGAGTATTCTTGTTTTTGAAATATTTTTAATTCATTAATTATATATATATATATATATATATATATATATATATATATATATATATATATATATATATTGATAAAATACTTTTTATTCACCCCTCAAGTTTAAAAACATTTTTTAAACTAGAGTGGATTAAACTGGATTTTAATAGGTTTTTCAATTGGTAATTAAATTTAATAATTAATTAATTTTAGTTTTATATGGAATAAAAGCTTTTCACAAAAGAGCCAGAGTATGCAATATAGTTATTTCATACCATTATCTCTGCGATAATTATTATTCCGATTCTGTTTTCATTCCCAGTTTTGGCTAAACTTTTCGTAATCTTAATGCTACAATGATATTTAAAAAAGTTAAATTAGGTAAATTAAAACTTCTAACAAAGTATAACCGACTAAATTCCGTTTAAAAACACACTTTTGTTTAATAGTCAGTTGAAAACATAGGATGTTTGTTGTTTATTTGTTCAGAATTAAGAACAGGGTTACAACAAAACAGAATCTGAAGTATATCGGTGAAAGTTAAATTTTAAAAAATATAGTTATATAATTATTATGATATTGAGGAGAGTATAGAATAGGCGACGTGCCAGTGCTAATAGACACCTGCGTGTGTATGTGTGTGTGTGTGCATACTTGATCCTCGATCCCTGAGCCTATATGCGAGGGTGAGACGCCAGTAGTGCTTCTTCCAACCATTTTCAATTAATAAACAA
>JBAIZL010000006.1:118562968-118690468 GCA_036971475.1 Prosapia bicincta
TAAACGATTATCCTTTATAAACGACATTATATTGAATCAGGCTAAAATTAAACCACAGTTAGACTATTACCGTTATACCACGTGACTAAGGAATTCCCTCACACAGGCCTACATTATGAAAAAGTCAGTTAGTCTTCTTAATTAGCTTTAAAATGATACCACGTAACTAATAATTCTCGACAGTCGACTGTTATATACACCAAGTAGGTTCTTGTTTAAATACATAAAAATGTGAAGTGATTATGGAACCCTAGTTCACAAGACTACAGAACACAATCTCCCTAAGTATATATATATATATATATATATATATATATATATATATATATATATATATATATATATATATATATATATATATATATATATATATAAGCAGTGTTATTTTGAATATGTATATACATATCACTTACACTATATTGTACTTAAACATCAATCTTACTTGGTGTATATATAAAAGTCGACATTCGAGAACTTTAATTTCGTGTCCTCATTTTCGAGCATCTTCTGAGACTTTGTTATATAAACAGCAATATATTTATTAGAATAAACATAACCTAATGGTTCTTGTCAACTACAGTGCATCTAAAAGAAAAACCATACTCAACAATCCTCACTTGAAACTTTTCATATTATGGTTGTTCTTAAAGATCCCAGCACTCTAGTTTGGCGAAAGTTTTGAAATATTGTTCGTTCTATTAAATAAAATACTAAGCACTTTCTCGTATTTTTTTTTCGCGAAACACATTTCACCAAGGCAACAACATCGGCTCTGATGTTTTCTTGTTCAATTTGTAGTGTTGTTTCTGTTAATTGTAATGTTGTGATTACGTGCGCGCCCTGAATGTCTTCGCGTTTCCGACGCAGCCCCGAGCTTCGGGACGTGACAAGTTTCGCAATCACACCCCACAACAGGTCCGGGAAACACGTACTCCCAACTTATGAAACGAAAACCTTCGGATGTAGAATCTCGATAGCAATGTCTTTGAAATAACAGTAAAACTTCCTACAGTTCTAATTACAGTAGGGACATGTGCAAGTTTAGAAACATTATAAAATCATTTGGCTCGTTCCTGATATGATTTTTTGATAAAGTAGTTTAACTTTATATAAAGAGGCATTAGAATTATGTACTGAAAAAAATAGATATTTATGAGTTCTTGGTAATATCTACTTGACGTTTCTAATTTCATTAACAAATCACCTCCTCTTGTGTAATATAACAATGCTGTATTTCCTCATTATTGTTGGAGTTTTGTTGTAATTTGGACATGTGATATGAGGTCATTAAGGAACATCAATTGTTCTCTGCTTTAGACTTTCTTAATCTGATCGTTTTATTCTGCATTAATATATTTCTCGGATTGTTTGAATGGAGGCTAATCTATTACTGTCACCAGTACAGGGGAAGAGCATTGGCCCATGGAAAGGTCAAAACAATGAAGTCATTCCCCAAAACATTTTTAAAAACAATTCGTCAGGCTTACAGAAATTTACAATGCAAAAACAGGATCATATATAATTTATTTTGTATACCCTTCCTTATTTAGTACCTTTACCTATCTTTAAATCCTTATCTTACTTACTAAAACTACAGTACTGTTAAGTCTATGTTTGTAGGTCAGGAGTACATCGAACGCGAATTGACAGATGTAAACCGAACATGACTTATATATACGCCAGGGCTCTTCTCGTGTGCCTGCGACAGTACTTTAACAGTTCATGAATGTTGCAGAATTAAGCTATGAAGTAAAAGAATTTAAGGACGCGCATTGACCGAGGGTGTATGAACTACCGCCCCTCTAAAGTAAACCGAACACAATCATTTTCTATGGAGACATTGTTGCCACGTTTCTTTATTACAATGGTGTTGTAAAGTCCGCTTGGGTGTAATCGTTGCCACATGGGCGAGAGACGAGTCACGGAAAGGCGATGGATCAGGGGCTGCTCAACCTTTTTGGAACGGTGGACCAATTAAGTGTTCATTTTTCTTGAGCCGGGACGAAGGATTAAAATTTCTGGAGTTCAACAATTGGAATACGTCTTATCTAGTTGTGGTTAACTTCAAATAATTTAGCCTACATTTTAAATTATAATGTAAGCGTACATCCCCTACATACACAGCTACTTTATAATTTATAATAGTCTACATACCTGTAACAATGTATCCAGATATCACATTCTCAATGTTGTTAATGTTACAGTTTTGATACTTGCAGCAAGTCTTTGAAGCCTAATACACTTATTAATCATACAAAACTAGGATTCAAAACATACAACAGCTTTTACCTTGAAAATTAAAAAAAAAAACATGAAAGGAATTCTGAATAGTGTTTATTTTAGAGAGAAATGTGAAATTGTTTTCATTTGATAACTGTTCAGTGTCTATTTTATTGTTTGTAGTTACTATTTTTAATGTTGATTTCAAGTGAGTGTCAGTTAAACGCGTACGAGCTTTAGATTTGATAGATTTCCATAAGGAAAATCCATGCTTACAAATGAAATTACTATCGAACACACACGAAATTAAAAAAAAAATATTTCTCACAGATTAACCATTTCTAGAGGCAAGCAATGTTTGTAAAAATCTATAATTGGAACTTCACAGAATTTTGACTTGAACTGAATTATGTGCTGCATATCAATAAGTTTCATTTGAATATTGTGTGGTAGGCTACATTCATACAATCAACACTGTACGGCGATGCAAAGGTTTCAAATAACTTTTCAAATTTATTAAGATTATGAAATCTGTTTTCAAAATCTTCTTTTAAATATTGTATTATATTGCTATATTTCGAGAAGTTCAACATCTTATCAGCATCTGTTGAATTCATCTCAATAAGCGAAGGGAAGTTAACCAGAACTCCATTTCCCATTTGAGCGCCCCACAGTGACAACTTCTTTTCAAACGCTCCTATAAGACTCACTGACGATTGATTTAAATTGTCTTTGCCTTGAAGTTTGGTATTCCATTCGCTTATGGGATCCATAATAACTACATAAAATGCTAAGGCACATAACCAGTCTCTATTTTTAAATTCGAATACCGTAATACGGTAATACGTAAAGAAAAATATCAATTTCTTCACAAAGACTAAACACTCCTCTTAAAGCTTTGTCTGCACTCAACCACCGAATGAGTACAATCAATTACATCTTCGGATGCACTATCGATATTATCGAGAAACTCTTTGAATTGACGATGGACCAGTCTTTTCCTACGAATAGTATTTACAGCTTTAGTAACAACTTTGACAACATGATCCATCTGTAATGATTTTGAACACATATTATGTCTATGAAAAGGAGAGTGAAAACTTATGAGCTCATTTCCATATAAACTACAGTCTTTGTTAAGGTATGACACTAAACTTATGTTTTCCGCAATCATTGATGGAGCACCATTAGTTGCCACACTGCACAGTTTATCCATAAGCACTTTTAATTCAAAACATTCGAAATCGTTTATTGGCTCCTGGTAAATATCGAAACCTGTCGTTGTCCTTCAGAGTAAACAAACTTAATAGCTCTTCAGTGATGTTAAAATCTGTATCAATGCCTCATAGAAAAATCGCAAGCTGGGTTTTATCTGAAATGTCAACAGTTTCGTCCAACGCGATCGAAAACAACTTGAAGTTGGAGATCCACTGTATCAAAGAATTTTCAATACACGTTGATATATCTTCCACTCTACTACCTATTGTCAATCGGCTTAGGCTAATCTGAGAACCTAATTTGGTTTTATTCGGAAATAAAATTAACATTCCTTTAACTATTACACAATCTGCAAAAGGTTTCAATAATTTCATGAATAAAGTGTTACATTCATATTTTCGAAATTTTGAAACTTGCTTTAACTAATAATTCAGAGTTTTTACTGGCATTTTTGAACAAATTTTGTTGACTTGTTAATTTCTTGTTCAAATCGTTTACTTTTGTCTTTTATCAGTTGCCATGTAAAATAACTATGTTTTTAAATGCTTAGATTCGTACTATCTTTTTAAATTGAAATGTTTTATGACACCAACAGTTTATTGTCAAATAAAACAAGTTACCTTATTTTTAGTATTGAATAAAACTTTATAATTCCGTCCCCTTATTATTAAAACACCTTCCTTTTTTTTCAACTTGACGTTTTTTTGACACTGACATTTTAGAATCGCGCTATCGCAAGCGATCAGTCGTTACCGGCACAACTGATAAATTCGCACAATAAATACCGTAATACCATACATCCTATACTGGTCTCGTGTTAATAAGCAAGTGACTCAATTCAGTTTGTCATCGAGTATAAGAGTGATTGGAAACAGCAACTTTATCACGAATGCTTGGCGACAGGAAATTATTCATTGATATTATAGTGTAGCATTGGAAAACTCTAAACGTAAACAGATACGTGTACATTTCCTGCCTTGCAACTAATTGTTCGGCAAACAATGCCGAGTGTGCCATTGACACAACATTTATCAATGAATGTCAGTGACAGAATGTCTTATTTACAATCTCGGTAAGTGATAATCTCGGTTACTCATTCGCATAGAGTACATTAAGATTAAATATTTCCATAACCACGTCAGTATTGGTTCTACAATGTACATATGAACAGAATGCCATCGCTTATGCCATTCCCTATAGAATAGAAATACATTTCATTACTCTCAAAAGCAAAATTTTAGATTGGCCGTAAAAAACATGTCGAGGGCCGCGTGGTGTGCACCCCTGCGATAGACTGGTAGTCCGACGCTCGAAGTAATCAACACTGTTCTCAGGGTTAAGCGACTTTCGACTATTACTCGCTAGGGCGGTTCCATATGTGGCTACAGTGCTAAACAAGGTTCCCGTCCAATGATGTGCGAGGACTTCAGTAGTTACTTTTCAAGACACCCACTCCAAAAAAAAAAATAATAATAATAAATAATAGAAAAATAATAAAAATGCTATAAAAAGAAGTTTCCCAAACAGAAGGTAACAACGTTTTGCAATAGATGAATATTTTGCAGCAAAGAAAATTACATTAACATCAGTATCGCCAAAATCTTTGATTTATTTTATGTTTCCATTTCCGGTAACTCAAATAATTTTGGTGAGTATTGCATTTTATATTACAACAGTAAAAAAATTTCAGATGAATGCATATAACTTATATCGTACTAGCTTAAATACGGGTTTCAAAAAACGTCGGCTGCATGTTTATTTAAATTTTATTTTACATTCTTTACAACGCTCAAAACGTCTATCCTTTTAAAGAAATATCAATCACCCTAGGCAACCAATATCTCTGAGAAGAGTGTAGCTACAATCCCATGCCTGACAGTTCTGTCCAGACCAACAGTTCCGTAGCCATTTCTCTCTTTAAATGATATTTTGTGAATATGCATGAGTATGATATGTGTATTGTGTTGTTAGTATCATGTGGCTTGACGAGGGTTCTGTCAGTTGCAGGAGCTTCCGTACGTCGCTTAAGGTCAGATTGATAAGTGACAGCCGTATTGCCAGCATTGTATATAACCTATATACTCATATGTATATATATATATATATATATATATATATATATATATATATATATAGAGAGAGAGAGAGAGAGAGAGAGAGAGAAGTGATAAAATAAAAAATATTTTATAATATATATTATATGCTTAAAACTATTTCATTTCTATTCAAACAGTGGCCCTATTTATTAGAGTATTATTTTATATTACTCTAGTAAATTAAATTTATATATTTATATCAAATTTTAAAAGTTATCAAATTTTTTATATCATTTTCCTTAGGAAATGAAATGGTGGGAGCATTAAACGAACATGATTTGAACGCAGTAACGAGCGTGTAAGACAAACCAACGATTCTGAAGTTGAAAAAGTTGATGCGAAACACAACATGGTGAGTAAATAGATAAACCCATTTATTTTAGAGTTCAAGAATCAAAATTATAGTTCTTTACGTCCTATTTGCTTATTAAAACCTCACATACGAGACGGAAACTACTTTTAAATTATGTATGATTAAAATAACACATAATATGTAAATGTTTTGACCTAAGAAAAATGTAAATTTGTCTTGCCCCTCATTAGTTTTCACATTTTCCGGCACTTCCTCACTGATTTCGAAGGATATTTATCTTTGTATTCAATCATTTACTAGGATTAATTATTTGTACCACTCATTTTAACAGTAGCACAAGGGGAAAACAACCTGTTATTTTGTGTTTAACAAAACACTTGTTATTGATTCTCTCCTTGCTTCTCTGTGCAAACACCTTTTTTGTATTTATCTGCTCTATATTAATTCCATAACCTCAGATAACGTTGCCAAGACTCTATTTACACACTTTTCCTCCTTAAGAACTCCGCGTCTTCTGTCAACTTAGGCCTAGAACATTTCCTTGGTATTTCAATATTGCTTTCCTTGGAACCTGGCTGTTCTTAAATCGATATTTCAACAATCCTCTGACAGGTATTTAAATATACCAGCCTATTCACATAAAATTGTCCTGAGACCGATCTGAAATGAACAAGGTCCTCAGTCATGTTTTATTGAGTGGAATAGCTTTATAAAGCTTGCACACCTTTTTAAGTTTCGCGAAGTGGCATTTCACGTTTGCCAATCCCTGCCAACATTTTGACCGGCCACATTGCAATCGAAGAATAGAAAACAATATTATACTTAGGTAATAAAGTGAGTATATAAAGGTGAAGAATAAAGGCAATTTTGCTTCATGAAAGTTCGATTAATGCAAAAACATAAAAAATCTGGCGGCTCATAAACGTATGTAGGAACACTCGTGATGACAAACACCGCAAGCAACGCACATTTTATATTTAGTTATCAAATATAACACAGTATTCCCGACAACATATCAACCCTTATGCCTATGCTCAAGGGTACAACTTATGCTGATATAAAAAAGTAATTAGTATCAAACACTATAAGATTTTTTATACATATTTTGTTGTTATTGTAAAAAGCGTTAGTCTTAAGATGGCCATATATCAACTGTGGGGAAAACTTCGGCGGGAATATTAAATTAAACAAATAACTATTTAAAAATTAAAACAAATAAAATACATACACAAAACTCTCAATTTATTCATTTGTTGACTCATACGCGTTTCAACTCACAAATTATTCATTTATTGAATTGTAGTATTGGGTATCATCACTGATGATGATTTTGTCGTTGAAACGAGTATGAGTCCAATAAATGATTTAATTTGGGAGTTGTGTGGATGTCTTCTATTTGTTTTAACATAACCTAACGAGCTAAGCTCAAAGAATAGTTGCATAGTTAGATATTGTATTGTGCTATTCATCAGGTTTCTTATTATTTATACCCGTATTCATTGTTAACATAAAAATATGATTTTATGTTGAGCGTCGGCCAGCTAGAGTTCCCGCTATTATGTCACTCTATAGTACCGAGTATAGTGCTGATAGGATTGTCGTTAGAATGCAGGAGATATATGGGAATAGAGAGTTATAATTCTTATACTCACAGATAATGACGACTTACCATTGAAACGTGTATGAGAAACTAATAATTATTTGTAAGGTGGAGTTCGTTACTTTCGTATTACTAAGAGTAATCTTTAAACATATTCTGGAAGGAGGAGAGTGTATTATCTAAATATACTCAAAATATTCTGGCTGTACTTCTGCAGAAACAATATCGACACAGAAAGATTAAACTTTAACACGTATTTAGCAAATATAAAAGTCAAAGTAGTGGACTCAATATAATCTTTTTGAGATTTTAAGTCCACTACTTGGAGTATTACCTTTGTGAATAGTTCTCACTAGCTAAGCTTTAGGTAACTAAATACATATTTAGTAATTTACAATGTATTTTATACGGACGTAATTCTTTGACAGTACAGGCTGTGTCGAAAACCACAGATTGATTGATAGTGTAACGTTCGTTAAATTTAGCTAGTCTTAGCGGGCATATATTTAGTTTCGCTTTTACATAACGGTTTCCTGACAGACTCTCAGTGCGTGGAACGACCTAAACGGCGACAAACCCCATAACAATTTGACTGCTTTTTCAGCAACTGAAACTAAGAGTAAAACCTTGTCGCGTTGTCATCTTGTTTATTCCGGAATTAAGTTTCATCTCCCTCCTGTCCTGCGGGACGTGACATCCCTTATTTGTCTGTACAAGCAAATTCCAAACTGTGTTTGCTGTTCGCAGAGTACGTTGTGAGATGGTAGTCTAATGGATCTAGAGCTTTCGCATTCATATTTCATTTACGCGTTTTGAAAATTAGTTTATTGTATGTTGAACAATACAAATGTTGAATATTTGGCAATGAACATAATGGTACAATGCATTCTTTAATCGAGTCAAAAACTATATTAAACACGAATTGTCAGTACAAATGCGGGTTACATTTTGATGCTCTCCAGTGAAAGGGGTAATTGTATGTTTTAGAAATTTGTACAAAAGCAATGTATAAAAATAAAATAAAATCAAATTAAGATAACACATCTAATTTTAACCCTGAGTTTGTAAATTTACCTCACAGTTCATACCACCAAAAAATCAATGTTAAAATATCCTTAAAATTAAAATAGGTAGCACAAATACCAAAGCAAAATGTAGAATAAAAGTATGAGTCTATTTTTATCAATCTGGGAAATATTTAGTCTACTGATAATTTAAAGTTGATAATTGAAACAGAAATCATGGTCCTTTGTTAGATTCACATAACCTTAATCACTTGGCTGGTTATAATCTGAGCAACTAAAAAACCCACAGTGTCTTAAACAGCTGCCAGTGCGGTTGTAAATTTGTGATTTAAAGAGTAGCCAGAGCTATTATAATTTTGCCAAGGATAAATCTATTGTGTTTTAAACAGTAGCTAGGGTGGTTATAACTTTGGCAACTGAAAACCAGTTGTGGTTTTATCAGGAACTAGGGTGGTTATAATATTGCAAACTAAAACCCAATTGCGCTTTAAAGATTAGCTAGGAGGGTTAAAACCTTGACAACTAAAAACCAATCATGTTTTAAACAATAGCTAGGGCGGGTTATATTGGGCAACTGAAATCCAATTTTGTTTCAAACAGTAGCTAGAGCGGCTATAACTTTGGCAACTGTAAACCAATATTATTCTAAACAATAGCTAGGGTGGTTAAAATTTTGGTAACTGAAAATCGATTGTGTTTTAACCAGTAACTTGGGCGGTAATAATTTTGGCAACTAAAAAGGAATTGCTTTAAACCACCACTAAGCCGGTTATAACTTTGGAAACTGAAAACCAATATTATTCTAAACAATAGCTAGGGTGGTTAAATTGTTTGCATCTGAAAAACAAGTTTGTTTTACCAAGATGCTAGGGTGGTTATAATTGCGGCAACTGAAAAGGAATTGCTTTAAACCACTAAATATAGGTTTTACTTTTTGCATCTGAAAACCAATTGTGTTTTACCAGTCCCTAGGCTGGGTATAACTTGTGAAACTGTAAACCAGTCGCGGGTCAAACCGTCACCAAGTCGGTTATAATTTTAGCAACTGGAAAGTAAAAATAAAACAGGTATAATGGTTACATGGGACTGTCTAAATAATGATGCACAACATACGTTCAATTTCCTTTCAATCTACTTCCGAATAAACCTGTGCAGTTCTTCTTTATGCCTTTATCGCTTACATCCTAAACATTTCTTCCTACGCGGAAATTTAAAACTTCTTACATTTAAAACAAAAATATATACTTTTTTAAAAATGAATTACCAGTTTTTATTTTATCTTTATTCTGCTAGTAAAATTCAACAACTGTTATGGAAATCTAGATCTTTACAAATAGTTCTCATATTAGCATTTACATAAGCATTTCCTTACTGATGTCGCTAAGTTCTAGCTGTGAGGACGTTTCTAAACACGCCGATGAAGAACATTAAATACAGAAACCTACATTATGTATTCACAACGCTGGAACATTCTATCGTATCCCGTACATTCAGAAAAATTTATTTAAATAAATGTTTCCATATAACGTCAATGCGTCGCAAAATTATCATAAATAAACAGTCAGGACCTCACATTGTGTGATACTGACAAAAAACGTGTATGGAAATTGGATGCTAAAAAAATATTAGCATTGTTTTGGTTTAAATTTTCTCCCGATTGTTAATTATTTTACCTTCCATGCAATATATTCTTGTTTCACCGTTTGTTGACGTCTTCTTTACATATGAAAATAACAGGAATTCATATGGTTTGAAAACAACCTAAACAAAATTACAAAATATATACCTTTTTAAAAATGAATTACCAGCTTTTATTTTATCTTTATTCTGCTAGTAAAATTCAACAACTGTTATGGAAATCTAGATATATACAAATAGTTCTCATATTAGCATTTACATAAGCATTTCCTTACTGATGTCGCTAAGTTCTAGCTGTGAGGACGTTTCTAAACACGCCGATGAAGAACATTAAATACAGAAACCTACATTATGTATTCACAACGCTGGAACATTCTATCGTATCCCGTACATTCAGAAAAATTTATTTAAATAAATGTTTCCATATAACGTCAATGCGTCGCAAAATTATCATAAATAAACAGTCAGGACCTCACATTGTGTGATACTGACAAAAAACGTGTATGGAAATTGGATGCTAAAAAAATATTAGCATTGTTTTGGTTTAAATTTTCTCCCGATTGTTAATTATTTTACCTTCCATGCAATATATTCTTGTTTCACCGTTTGTTGACGTCTTCTTTACATATGAAAATAACAGGAATTCATATGGTTTGAAAACAACCTAAACAAAATTACAAAATATATACCTTTTTAAAAATGAATTACCAGCTTTTATTTTATCTTTATTCTGCTAGTAAAATTCAACAACTGTTATGGAAATCTAGATATATACAAATAGTTCTCATATTAGCATTTACATAAGCATTTCCTTACTGATGTCGCTAAGTTCTAGCTGTGAGGACGTTTCTAAACACGCCGATGAAGAACATTAAATACAGAAACCTACATTATGTATTCACAACGCTGGAACATTCTATCGTATCCCGTACATTCAGAAAAATTTATTTAAATAAATGTTTCCATATAACGTCAATGCGTCGCAAAATTATCATAAATAAACAGTCAGGACCTCACATTGTGTGACACTGAGAAAAAGCGTGTATGGAAATTAGATGCTAAAAAAATATTAGCATTGTTTTGGTTTAAATATTTTCCCGATTGTTAATTATTTTACCGTCTATGCAATATATTCTTGTTTCACCGTTTGTTGACGTCTTCTTTACATATGAAAATAACAGGAATTCATATGGTTTGAAAACAACCTAAACAAAATTACAAAATATATACCTTTTTAAAAATGAATTACCAGCTTTTATTTTATCTTTATTCTGCTAGTAAAATTCAACAACTGTTATGGAAATCTAGATATATACAAATAGTTCTCATATTAGCATTTACATAAGCATTTCCTTACTGATGTCGCTAAGTTCTAGCTGTGAGGACGTTTCTAAACACGCCGATGAAGAACATTAAATACAGAAACCTACATTATGTATTCACAACGCTGGAACATTCTATCGTATCCCGTACATTCAGAAAAATTTATTTAAATAAATGTTTCCATATAACGTCAATGCGTCGCAAAATTATCATAAATAAACAGTCAGGACCTCACATTGTGTGATACGGACAAAAAACGTGCATGGAAATTGGATGCTAAAAAAATATTAGCATTGTTTTGGTTTAAATTTTCTCCCGATTGTTAATTATTTTACCTTCCATGCAATATATTCTTGTTTCACCGTTTGTTGACGTCTTCTTCACATATGAAAATAACAGGAATTCATATGGTTTCAAAACATCCTAAACAATAGTACAAAATATAACAAATATGTAAATATAATAAATATATATAAACATATGAATGTAATAGAAATATAACATAACATCAGTATGTTATGTTTCATAACACAGAATAACAGGATGAGAATATATTTAAATGTAGGCCTAAGTTATTACTTAAAGGGGCCTGGTATTCCCTATATTATCCATGTTCAGAATCCAAAATTTAGGAACATATACAAAACTATTAGGATACGTTTAGATAATTAAAACTTTGTACATACTTTACTTAAAACTTTTCGTAAGTTTACTACGTTTTAACTAAATGTATTATATTATCCTAAAATATTAATAATAATAAAAACTTTAAATGTTTCAATTTATTTACATATAATAATTTTTTTTTTGAACTTACCCTAAACAGGTAAAGCCATAAAAAGCAGTTAGCATTGTAGTATATAAAGTAATACACAGAAAAAATAAATACTCGGCCAAAACCCTTAGGGATTTTAGCAAGTAAAACCGTTTCTTTGTCTATTTGTATTATGTCTACTACGCAATTACTTTCTTGGTCATCACACAAATTCTGTATTACTTCCACTTCCCCCAAAGCACCACAGTTGAATGGAAAAAATGGCACCGAAACCAACATTCAATGTTTTAAATCAACAAAATTGTTTAGAAAATTTTGTCCAGATTATATTTTAAATGAATCATTCGGGTTTTGTGTTTAGCCGTTTAGATACTTTCTGAGCAAATTTGAGTTTGACAGGTTCAAATCAATATGCTTTATTACTAGCGTAATAAGTGCAGGCACTGCATGTTTAGGAATATACTTTTCACCTGAGCTCTACGATCTCTGATTTTTCACCAAGACAGTTCACTTTTCGTGAAGAGTGTGGATGATCATCGGTAGAAAGTAGATGCAAATATTTTGCCCACACCGCCTTTATTATTATTCTTTATCTATGTCTTTGCTGGTTTAGCCGAAAATCGTGTTTACAAAAGAACTTTAGTGGATATGCAATAAAATTGATTAGTTTCACTATATGATGGGGATTAGTGTCGTTATGTTAACTCGGAGTATTGTGACATTAGGTAGAGACGAATGTCGTATAACAAGAACTGTCGTAAATAGGATCGATGGCGAAGAAGGTTGGTTTATCGTTCAGTAAGTACGTACTTAGATGTTGTCTTTTAATGGTCGATTAAATGGCGTATTGTTCTGTGTTTGGTGTCTTCCTTCCTTGTGGCGATTTTGTATCGTGTGATATGACCGAAGTCGCGAATTTATGTAATATTCTTAAATGTTCATAAAGTAGTACACAATGTGGCAAAGTGCTATAGTAAAGTATACAATTCCAGCTTTGTGCAATTTATAGGTGCTAATTTAACAGCTCGTTTTTAACAAACAGTTTCGTTACATAACATACGACTGTAGTTTGTACAAGAGACGGTCATTTAATAACAAGGCTTTGTGAAGTAACTTGAACGTCACGTCATGTTTGTGGTACCGAACTATGTTTGATATTACTGTATTAACTGTGATGGAGAATCTCTTGGCGTTCAGTTGTTACAGAAAATAAACAAAACGTATTCATTGTGTTAGGAAAGTGATCCCGAGGAAGGTATAAATGAAAAGGATTTGCTTTAAAATGCGTGACCCATTCTGAATTAGAATCTTGTTTACCGGCTTCTCTATTCCCGTACGCTTTGTCCATTCTTTTCTTCTTTTCTCCTAGTTATTCCCCTTCTATACTTTTCATCTGATAAACAACTTTTTTATGTCTTCCTGGGGAAAAAAGGGTAAATATTTTAATCATTTGTATATTGTAAAATTCTTTTCCATATAAGTTGTCTGTTATAAAAACAAATTTTTCAGTCTAATGGAAATTCTGGGAAAATCAATCTTCGTGTAAAATATTCTAATGATGATATTCCAATAACAAATGTAGTGTATTTTTTAAATATTTTAAATATATAAAACGTCTTTACCTCGAAAACATTTTATTTACATCCGTATGTAGATTTATATATTTTACTTTTCGTATAGTTGTCATAATTTCATGTAAAAATGATTCTTTGGGATCAAAATTTGCATAAGGATTGAAATAAAAAGTTTTTCTGGTTAGTAGATTTTATTTAATACAATTTAAAAAAATATAATGAAAAACTATATTCCAATTTAAAAACATTTTAATGTATTATTGAATAAATTGATGTATATTAAAAATTGAATAATAATTGATAAATACAAACTATGTTATACATTTTAATTATAAATGAATAACAAAATTATTATAATTAATAAAATATCTCTTAATAATAAACGATATATTAAACAATTTATATGAAATTTAATTGAATAATGAAATAAATATTAACTAGAATAAAAACGTGAACTAATGTTATATGAAGCCATATGTTAGTGGAATTGTGTTAGAAGACAGATGTACAGAAGTCGAAATGTGAAAATTTTCAAATCTCTCCATATGCTTAATATTTTATACGTTTAGGAAAATGATGGTATAAATAAGTAGGGTTAAGATAATTGCGAGTAAACCTTGTCAGGAAACCTAGTAAGAGTTATGGGTCCCGCCAACAGGGTATTTCCGTAGTAGTTTGCGGTACCCATAAAAGAGGATATAATCAAGGTTACTATGAGGGAGTCAGAGGGACTGGCTGACCAAAATGAATTTTATTATTCATGAATATATTAAATAGAGGTTTAAATAAAATAAATTTAATGCGGACAAGAGAAAACCTTTGATGGATATAAAGAAATTTACTGAGTAAAAATTAACTATTTTATTGAAATTGATTCGAAAAAGTGTCAGAAGGGACTAAAGACGTTTTAATTTAAAGAGTTGAGTAGAAATATACAGCCTAAATCATTATAATATTTATCTAATTGTTGAAAAACAATTTAATAATAAATAATTATATTTTAATTAGGGATGGGCCGATTCCGATTCTCGATTCCAGGAATCGTCGATTCTAGGTGGTATCGAGGAATCGTCGATACTCGATTCTTCATTCATAAAAGTTTCGATTCCGATTCCTATTTTGTTAACTATTAAAATATGCGTGTGGAGTAATTATATTACCAAACAAAATTTATTATATTTGTGTGGAAAAATAATTAATTACCAACTATGTCTTATTTATGTATTAGTTGATTTGAATGAATTAAATGATTAAAGTAAACGAAAATATTATTATTTATGAAGCAACAGCAATCAAGATCGTAACCATTTCTGGTCGTTTGACATCGCTCGTCTCTCTCTCTCACTAGAGTGGGTTCGATACTCTCTTTTGCTCTCTCTCCCCCACGTGTCTTACTGCCACTGATTTATAGATGTCAGAACAAAACACAAAAAAGTACAGTAAAAACTCGATTAACCGTCACCGTCGAAACCGTGGCCATGACGGTTGAGCGAATAGACGGATAACAGAAACACTGTATTATTCCTCCGAAACTTAACCTTAATAAATTATATTATAGACAGATATCGCTCTCACGGTTGAAGGTTTTGTGTAGCCTATTACATTAAAACGGAACTTTTAAAAGGTTTTGCCATATGACCAAGATGTTAACTAAATTAATTATTGGAGAACTAGCATGTAAGCTAATATAACTTGAAAGAATCGAGAATCGAGTAAAGAATCGAGAATCGAAAGGAAAATTTTAGAATCGGAATCGGAATCGGAATCGAAAATTTTAGGAATCGGCCCATCCCTAATTTTAATGCCTTCTATTAACTCACACTCACTAAATTTATCTTGATCAAGATTTCAATCTTTATAATGATACTTATTTTCGCTCACTCGAGTTCAAATTGTAGAATACTGTTTTCAAATATCTATTCATATTTAAATTTATTATTCAATTAATTTTGGTTTTATATGGAAGAAAAACTTTTCACAAAATGGGCAAGTTATGCAAAATAGTTATTTTTTCCGATTTGGTTTAAAATAAGTGACAAGATACGATGCCATTAAAAAGCATGATTTTACGATGTTATGGGATGCAACGCATAGGTTATGAAACCAAATTTTTATTTTAAGCATAATTATTTATTAAAAATGGAATAAAAAGTGACGTGTTATTATTTGATAAACAAATATGAATAATAACATTTCAATAATATATTCAATAAATAAAACAACAGAAGAAACTAAGTGTTTAAAAGTCACTCTGCAACATAATCAATAATATAAAACCATAGGCTGTTATATGAAATCATATGTTATCACTTAATTTAAGTAAACATATGAAGAGCGTCTCGTGATGGAATGAAATGTGACAGATGAGTTGATTTTTCTCCCGCGCAATACATACATTAAATGTATAAATTTATACATTAAATTAATTTATGCATTATTTTATATTAAACCTATGTATACATTTTTATACCAAGCGCGTAAGAAAATATGTACAAAGCATACCTTCATAAGGATTATAGGTAGGTGCGAATGAATGTATTGTTACTGCGCCAACTCTTAAGATTTCAATTTAAAGTTAAATTCACAAGTGATCCGATTACACATAACGATCCCATGAATTTTAATTCTACGATCATCAAAAAATAGGAAACCTCGTTATTGGATAGAAATTGATGCGAGATAAATTGGTAGAAAGGAATTGCTTTTCAAAATCCCATTTCCTGCATTAAAACGACGTTAAAGTCTCCAGCTGAATTGCCCCGAATAATGTGTGTTTAATGTTGTAGCATAACAAAAGTTTATATAGGCAAGGGATATTAATTTTTAATATCGAAGAACTAATCCGCTTACGTCATTTCATCTAACTTCCGACTACTCGTGTAGTAAAAAACCAATTTCAATAGACAATGACGTCATATGCATATAACGTTTCTGAAACCATTTATTAGACTTTATTAAATAAGACAACAATATATTTCAAGTATACATAAAACTGTAACTACTAGCTGTAAGGTTAATTGGATTGGAAGGTTTTGACTTCATGTTTAAAAAAGACACGGAAATCATTTTAAATTTGCAAATTATACTAGTATTTCTGGCTCAATTATATTATAGTTAAGCCCTCGTGTATACCTACCCCATTTTTTGCAGACAGACTGTACTATCAGTTTTTTTCTTTTAGACAATTATTTGAATGTTGATTAAACTTCCTGAAACCACAAACTAAATAACTGCAAATTCATATTTTTACCAATTTATTGTATAAACTGTAAATGTGTTATAAAATTTGCTTTCTTACACACACCGTACCCAAAAGCAGCAAACGAATGTTTTTACAAACAATATAAATTTCATATGACGTTGTGTTGCTGATACGTCACAAATATAATATAATATGATATCATACAATATAATATATTATAATGTAATACAATATATTATAATAAAATATAATATTATATATTATTCTATAACACAACACAACACAATATGACATAGCATAGCATAGTATAGCATAACATAACATAGCATACCATATCATATCATAACATAGTATAGCATAATATAACGTAATGCAATATAATATAAGTAATTATGTTAAAATATAAGATGATATAGTGTAATTTAATATTATGTAATATAATAAATACATTAAAATATAATATAATATAGTTAATTATCATATAATATGATATGGTATGATTGATATTATGAAATAAAATATATTTGTGCGTATAAACATGTATATACAGTCTCTTCAGCAAGAGTTCATAGACTTATCCGCTCAGTCTTTCACCAGCTCAAAGGAAGTTCCCAATTAGGTTGGTTGTTCACGGTCGAAGGAATCGGGATTAAATTCCCATGTTAAAAGCTAATACCCTCTTACCATGGAATATCAGGAGATAGTGAAATAAAACTCTAAGATAAGTGTCATGCTAAGAGAGGGATGAAACACCCCTCAGGCAGCCCTGAGCAAACACTCAGGTGAATCCTCGCACAAAAGCCAAACCCTTTCAGGAAAAATATCGCAATAAATAATTAGTAAATTCTTTGGGCTTAGGATTTCCTTACGCTTAGGGATATGTAGCGGGATTACCTGACAATACCTTATTAGTGACGATATGTTGGGATTGTCATGGACCACTCGAAACTCATGTGGGTATCCAAAGCAGAATTAGTTCTTCCGTCGGAGCTTTGATTTATCTTTGAGATATGCCCCGCGTCACCTGAAGCAGAACTGTGAAGCAGAGTATTAAGAGTATGTGCATTTTTATTTTTTACCGGGTTTGTGGTGGGAAGGGCCGTACCAACCAAGTGTCTCTTTCTTCGGCGTATTGTTGCGTCAAACCAGTGAAACGTACCTGTGAACCAACCTGCGGCACGTCATGTGTGGGGGCGTGGCTAAAACTCTGAACTTTTGCCAAAAGCGATAAAAGCATACAGCCTTTGTTATTTCTAAGTTGCATGGTTTTGCTCCATTAATTTCTTCCGGGTAGAATCATGTTTACATTTTACATATATAATGTATCTCTTTTTAAAAGACTTCAAACCTTTTTATACCGACGTTTTGCAGGCCAATGATTTTGTTTTTGAAAAACTAATCGATATATGATACGTAGTTCAAAACCAAGTATTTACTAAAATTGGCCTAATCTTACGTTTTGTAAAAGTAATTATGAATATATCCGTTTAAATTTTCAATGAAAATGACGTTTTAAAAATGATATATGCCTATGCTATACCGCCGGATAAAAACGTTCATTATAATAACTAACAAACAAAATTATTTGGTAATTATTAACAATTACCTGGGCTCTGAAAATGTAGAACGCATGTAAGTCTTACTGGAAATAAATAGTTAGTGTGGTTTTAGTTAGTGTTAAACGTTTTGTAGGTCAGGATTTAGAATATTACTCCTAGAGATTGGCTATTTTCACTGGCTATGAACATGAAAAGACACGAGTTTGTTATAACTTTAATTAAAATCGGAAAATCTTACTTACAACTCTTCCATTAAAAGTATAAAACTTTATTTCTGCACATTTGCACGCTAAACAAGAACAATATAACAAGACTTGACAATAAAGTAAATTATTCTCAAGTAGAAATGTTTACTCTTGAAGGTGTAATCACAACTTGTAACTTGTTAATCCGTCTTGCCCCTATGTTAGTGGGGTGGGAGAAGTAAAAGTAGCAAGATTTAATTACGAGATTTTACTGCCTCCCCCACAGCTAATGTATGCCTTTGCTTTCTTTATCTGGTTTTATTTACAAACCCTATACAAGCCATTTCGAAAACATTGTCTATATATCAAATTATTTTTCGAAAACTTACTAAATTATTTCCGCTTTAATACTAAGCATCGTATAATTTACATACCAAGTAGTAATTCACTTTCAGTGAGGTTTTAAAAAAATAATTTCCCTCTGCTTATAGGTTCGAACTTTATGAAAAAAATAAAAAACACATTATATGTGAAAGTAATGTTCAAGACAACCGATAGTTATGTTTTAGGGAACGATTAATTAATTAAACAAAAATAATTTATTTACTAGAGAAATAATAAGGGAAGAATTAATAGAAATAAAAGACGACGTTTTGGAAATCTAGTATGACATTTTGTTCTGCTACGCCGACGTTTAGATACCTATTTCGTTATCATCATCAGGCCGATTACTGTTAAGTTCCTTCAATTCTGTCATATCTCTAAATATTATATCTTTTGTATAGCTATTTAGTATTTATATAATAAACTTCAGCTATATCCAAAACAACCAGTAATGTAAGTAATAAGGGAAGCTGTCTGTCGCTTCATCTAGAAATATTCTTTCAGCTATATTAAGGAATATTTATCAACTATATTTAGTCTTACAATGTCAATGAATTTATTTAGCTAAATACCTATCTTCCTTATTAGTTACATTGCTGCTTATTTAGGATTTAGTTTCGTTTATTATATAAATACTAAAAATAGTTCTATAATATTAATGAGAAATATGACAAAATTAAAGGAACCTAACAACGATTGGGCTGATGATGATGACTCGCAAAACTGTTGTCTTTCATGTTTAACAGCCAATAATTGAGAGTGTAATATGAATTAAGAGGAGAAGTAACTGTGTTAAAAAAGTAAGGTAATATTTCAATGTTCGCAGACAAAGTAAATTCGATTTTAGATTTGTTTGTTTTGTTGGTACACAAGTCTCGAACATGTGTTTACAGTCTCAACAAAATAGCACCTTTCGTTTAATTATAGAGGTTAGACTTGTTTTGGAGATTTTCCTGTTTTACGTCTGTACATTCTATGAAAAGCCCCCCGTGTAGGGTTAGGTAAGTTTAGATTAGGGACATAAGTTTCTCCGAGCGCTGCCTCACACCACCTGCCTCACATTTACTATGTCCTTCTCTAGATGAGTGCTGAGTAGTTATACACCGTGTATTTAACGAGATAAGAGGGTGTAAAAAGTGTAAAAAAATGTATCATATTAGAATATACGTTGTTACAATATGCATGCAAAAACAGTACATTATAGTTTTAGTTACTGGAGTATAGGTCACATAGACACACACACACACACACACACACACACACACACACACACACACACATACACACACACACACACAAACACACACACACTATATATATATATATATATAGTGTATAAAATGTAGCTTAGAGAAGAAAATATTACCGAAAAATGAAAAAACTTATCTAGCCAATATGTGCTATATAAATTTTACATATTTTTAAATATAATTTTGTTTATATACATAAGCTGTAAAATACAAATAAAATCTATTCTTTGAGGGTAGTTTAAGAAGTTAAGGTATTTGAACACAAAAGATATACATAAAACACACATATAATTCATTTATTCACTTATTCATTTCAAATACAAGTCGTCATCAAAAATGAGTGTTTATACTACAAACTAATTTATAACTCTTTTAACTTACAATTTGTTGTATCAACACTTCCTGATGATGGTGACTTTGTAATTGAAATGATTTTGAGTAACCAATTTATTGTTTTTGTGAGTTCTCTTTAAGTTTTTTTTTATTTGTTATTGTACAATAATAATATAAATTTTGTATACTATATTTATAATATTTTATATTATGCAACACGTTACGATACCATGCAACACATTGCGATGGGATGCTATTGTAATTAATACAAAATTGTTTAATGGTTGACAATGATATTTATCTTACAATATATGTGCAATAAAAAAACCAAAACACATTTCGAGTGGACTTTGTTGCATCCTGAAGATAATAAAAACGATTTAGTGTCAACATATCTAGGGATACAAAGATCTGATATTTAACAGTTCCTTGTTTTTCCTTCTGCACTTTATCTATAGAGTTTTGGATGGTGGAAATGTTAACTAGTGTTAACAACTTTCAACCCCAGATAGGACCAGATAAGCGACCTTCAAACATGGCACCTTGATCACGTGATATGTGGTATGATTCTCCGTATACTCTGTACCAGGAGGTTTATATCATCTCCTTAGTTCTTACGAATTATGTCTGCCCTTTCTTATGGATCATGATCTTTAGACTATTGTTTCAAGGATACGTAATCGGTTGACACTTCCATTTGAAGAAGAGTCTGGCTACTTCAAACATCCTATCATCTGACTATATTGTCTACCAGGGTAAAATGTCTACACCATATTTCTGTCTAAATTCACAATAACATCCTTTCAATGCGGATATTGCCAAACTGGGTTATAGTCTAAAAATGTAGAAACCTTCGTCTGTCTGTAACATTACAACTGCTTGCATACAACGCCCCTTTTTAGTTTACTTCCCGCTACTGTTTTCCTGCACAAACGTATAAAATCGTCCACGTCAATATTTCAAATTATAATTGAATTCGGAAAATCGTGAATTGTATTTCGGCGCATTTACGTAAGAGTACAACATCTGTTCACGTCAGTTTACTCCCCCCTTTCCTTCCGGAAGCCAATATGACGCGTTGAGTACACGTGCCCATAACGGGCGTGAAAAGCAATCTCACGCCTGACAGATTTCATGCAAATCGGTGCTGTTGTTTCAAAGAAAGACCGGTGTAGACGAAAACTGATTTTATGGCTTCTTCTAAAACTTTCCTAAAGAAATTATCGTGCAAATGTTGAGCCAACACTAAAGAGCGACTAAACGTTTCCCAGTGGAGGAAAGTAGCCAGCTCAAGTAGGGGTGGATAAAACGCATGATTAACAAGCAGGAGGCTAGAACACGACATTAACATTTTATTTATATAATAATGATGTACCCCGACAAAATTATCAATGAACAAAATATGTAAATAAATCTTTTACTTGCTTAGAGGTTTCCATAATAATTGTTGTGCTTCTCCCTCTAACACCATACCTCATTCCACCCTCTCTTTCCCTTATCCTCCTCTCTTCCTCCAGCGATCTCTTCCTTCCTTCGTCTCCTTCTTCCTCACTTTCTCCTTCTGCTTATTGTCCTTCCTATTCCCCCTCAAAAACGTCTTCCAACTCTACCTTCCTCCGTCTATTTCTCTCCACCTACTTTTATAGTGAAGAACGCTATAGTCCCCTACTAATGATCTAGAACGTGCACGATGCTATAAATCAACGTTTTAATATATTAAAATAATTAATTGTTTTTTTAATAAAAGCATTGGTCCTTCCAGATATTTCAAGCTTTGAGATAAAAGCGTTATTCTGAAGGACTATAGAGGATTAACAATCCGCTTTTAAGGAAATTTAATTAAATTTACTGATAAAAGCTTCTTTTAATATTGACTTTATTACACTTGTCTTGGTGAAAGAGAATATTTATAATCCTCCTGAGTATATGAAAATATTGTTAAACAGAAATGGTTTGTGACTGTGTGTGTCTGTTTTGTGTGAGTGTGTGTGTGTGTGTGTGTGTGTGTGTGTGTGTGTGTGTCGTGTGTGTGTGTGTGTGTGTGTGTGTGTGTGTGCGTGTGTGTGTATGTATGTGTGTGTGTCTGTGTATGTGTGTGTGTTTGTTTTGTGTGTGTATGTATGTATGTATATGTGTGATTGTCTGTGTGTATGTGTGGGTTTGTGTGTTTGTTGTGTGTGTGTGTGTATGTATGTATGTATGTGTGTGATTGTGTGTGTGTGTGTGTGTGTGTGTGTGTGTGTGTCTTGTGTGTGTGTCTGTGTATGTGTGTGTGTGTGTGTGTGTGTGTGTGTGTGTGTGTGTATGTATGTGGGTGATTGTGTGTGTGTTTTGTGTGTGGTATGTGTGTGTGTGTTTGTGTGTGTGTCTGTTGTGTGTGTGTGTGTGTGTGTGTGTGTGTGTGTGTGTGTGTGTGTGTGAGAGAGAGAGAGAGATAGAAAGCGTATATTTTTATAATTAATTCTCTACTATTAAGATTGTATCTGTGAGACTGTGTTTACATTTGGCTCCATATCATTTTACAGACTTCACCAGATTTCACGTTACTTCTTTTCATAAAACGATGACCGGAGAGTTGAAAAAGAATCCCGAAATATTTGTCACTACCAGAAAAATAGTTTGTGCACTTTTATGTAAAATAATCATTTTCGTTTATAAACTAGAACTTATTTTAAGTTTCTCTTGAACAGTAACCTAATGAAAGATGTGTATGTTTTTTAACAAGAACTTCCATCTAAACAATTCATGTTTTAATGAAACTTTCTAGATTGTAGCATTGCTTATCAATCTTTAACATACTATGTTTTTCAACTCATTTTTATCGTGAGAAATATTTATTTCGAGGAGTAATACACTTATTAAACAAACCCGTTTACGGACATTACTTAAAAGTTTGACTAAACAGATGGTGTTATTTACACTATTGGTAAGGTTAAACATTACTTAAAGATCTAATTGGTCGGGTGGTGTTATTTGCATTCCTGTCAATGGTAGGGGTTAAATAAAATTACATCTAGTCGAGTAGTAATATATGCATTTTTTTCCAAAGTGTGGGTAACTAGTCACGTGGTGTTATTTCCACTTGTGTCCAGTGTAACAGTAATTGGTCAGGTAGTGCTGTTTCCATTTCCGTCAAGGGTAATTGTAACTATTCAGGTGGTGTTATTTCCATTTCTGTCAAGGATATGAGTAACTTATCAGGTGCTGTTATTTGTTTCTGTAAAGGGTAAGGGTAACTAGTCGGGGTGTGTCATTTGCTTTTCTGCCAAGGGTGATGGTAACTAGTCAGGTGATGTTTTTCGCCATAATTGCAAGAGTAAGGGTAACAAGTCAGGTGGTGTTTTTGCCATACTTGCAAAGGTAAGGGTGACTAGTCAGGTGGTATTGTTTGGATTTATGTTAAGTTTAAGGGTAACTAGTCAGGTGGTGTTATTTCCATTTCTGTCAAGGATATGAGTAACTTTTCAGGTGGTGTTATTTATTTCTGTAAAGGGTAAGGGTAACTAGTCGGGGTGTGTCATTTGCTTTTCTGCCAAGGGTAATGGTAACTAGTCAGGTGATATTTTTCGCCATAATTGCAAGAGTAAGGGTAACAAGTCAGGTGGTGTTTTTGCCATACTTGCAAAGGTAAGGGTGACTAGTCAGGTGGTATTGTTTGGATTTATGTTAAGTTTAAGGGTAACTAGTCAGGTGGTGTTATTTCCATTTCTGTCAAGGATATGAGTAACTTTTCAGGTGGTGTTATTTATTTCTGTAAAGGGTTAGGGTAACTAGTCGGGGTGTGTTATTTGCTTCTCTGCCAAGGGTAATGGTAACTAGTCAGGTGATGTTTTTCGCCATAATTGCAAGAGCAAGGGTAACAAGTCAGGTGGTGTTTTTGCCATACTTGCAAAGGTAAGGGTGACTAGTCAGGTGGTATTGTTTGGATTTATGTTAAGTTTAAGGGTAACTAGTCAGGTGGTGTTATTTCCATTTCTGTCAAGGATATGAGTAACTTTTCAGGTGGTGTTATTTGTTTCTGTAAAGGGTAAGGGTAACTAGTCGGGGTGTTTTATTTGCTTCTCTGCCAAGGGTAAGGGTAACTAGTCAGGTGATGTTTTTCGCCATAATTGCAAGAATAAGGGTAACAAGTCAGGTGGTGTTTTTGCCATACTTGCAAAGGTGGTATTGTTTGGATTTTTTGTTAAGTTTAAGGGTAACTAGTCGGTTGGTGTTGTTTCCATTTGTGTCAAGGGTAAGGGTAGCTAGTCCGAGGGTGTTATTTCTATTTCTGCCAAGGGTAATATTGTAACTTGTCAGGTGGTGTTATTTGTACTTCTGGCAAGTTTAGGGCTAACTAGTCAGGTGGTGTTATTTCCATTTCTCGAAATGTAAATGTAACTAGTCAGTTGTTGTTATTAGCCATACTTGCAAGGGTAAGTGTAAAAAGGCGGATGGTGTTTTTCCCGTAAATACAATTAGAAAGTACTACTGGGCAAGAATTGTAATAAACGGTAAAGCCTATGAGTAAATATCCCAAAGCTTTCCTTCATTGGCTATAAGTAATTTATTCGACTTAATATTCTCAACTCCAGCCTTCCGCCTCACTGCTAAAATATTGCGGATGTAACGTTTTTACAGACTTTGATTTGGTCAGAGTTGAAGTTAATTCGTTATTCTTGTTTTCAGAGTTAATCAGTTCGCGAGGGAGTAAAACTTTCCCCATCTAATTTCGCATTGTTTATAACTGTAGCGTTTGTTTTAACTTTTTAATTTGACGCATAATAATTTAATTTCTGAATAATTCAACTTGAGAATTATACGAAATGGATAGGTTGGTAGATAGAGAGATGGATATACCTATAATAATAAAATGTAGAAAAACGTCTCATTATTGGAAATGTTTATAGAAATATATGATTGAAGCTTTTCTTCAATGTAGAATATCCTTAGGAATCCTTACAACTTCGACGGTTAACATTTTGTGTTATGATGAAAAGCTTGCAGCATGTACGTTTATAAATATTATTTTTATTGAAATGTATGCACATTAATAAATAAAAAAAGAAATACGTCATCTACAAATTATATATCAACTAATGGTAGCTACGTACGTAACAGGAGCCAACTATAAAATACCATAGCCTTGTTTCTAAAATACCTCTTAATGTTGTACTACGAAATAAAATTATTTAAAAATATTAAGTCAATTCAGTATACAATGCTTGATGTTATTAACCATATACCTAGTTTAGTAATAAGTAATATTACATTTAATTGTTAAGCACCAAATATGTCTTTGAATAGAATAAATATAGTGAAGATATTTTCTTGAATTTTTGAACATAGAAACAACCTGGTTACTTATTTAATTGAACTTCAATGACACAAGAATAGTTTACTAATAATTTAAATCTTAAAGTAGAACTTGATGCCAGCTAGCTTAATTACTTCTTGATCAGTGAATATTGTTCCTCAGTGCTTGTATCTTTCACTACTTCCCGATTCCCCCTCCTCATTTTAGTTTTATTATTGGGTATAATATTTTTGCACTGATTTATTGTTTGATTATTTTCAATTTTTAGATTTTTATTTATAAATTACTTCTGTGAAAAAAAGTTGTCGACTTGCAGAGCAAAATATTACATTACTTTAAACATTATTAAAGGCATTCAAATAGTATGAATTCCTTTTATTTTAAACTAACTTTACGCAGTCACGCTTTGCTGCGGCACATTGTGATTGCAAGGATGAGAAATGAGGAACAAAACAAAGCATACCTTACATAGAGGTTTAATTTTGCAATACGTTAGAGGCTAAGGCAATACAAGCCTAAGGTTTTGTCATTCTTAATCGATCGGCTACAGAATCAATCCGATATGAAATGTTTCGGAATTTCCCCCCAGACACATCGAAGAAGAAGTCCCCCCCCCTAACACCGTCATTTATTAACACCACTATGCAATAATAAAAGCCCTTATGTATTCCCCCATAATTTCGGAATACTTGATTGGGCATATGACTGGAGACCACAGGTGTTGTAGTCGCTGCCAAGATGGGTGCTGTCATTCACAAGTCACCTGTTCTTACGATTCGGCGAAAGGCGCAGTTCAATCCCATGATCACTCAAATGTTCCTCAGATAGGGGGAATATTAAATTCAGACTGTATAATAATCTGTATGAGACGCAAGTGGATAGGTTTGTTTGTGTTAATAAACAATGTAATTGGGCGCAGGTTATGTTTCACATGTAACTGTGGTTGCCGTTAGATACTATGGTGAGTCTTCCTCTCACTTGAGACCGATGGCGCTGTTGCTGGTGCATAGCTGAGAGTTAAAAAAAGTTGTTTCCTCGCGGTCGCGGGAGAGGTACTTGCACGATAAGTACATAAAACAATCTTTAAACGGGATTGTTTAAATCTTAGCACAACCTTTCAAGTCTTTTTTCCTGTTCAGGAGAGAAACAAAGATTTGGTAGTGAAACGTAAATAAAAAGATTCCTCATTTTCCCATTAGTTTTTGTATCCCAGATGTTGGTAATGCGAATGGCAATGACGAACTCATTTATGCCTTTGTTTAGTAATATTGGTCACATGCAAAAATAGTCGTTTTGAAACGTTTTCTTCAATAGTCTTGTGTACAGAGAGCAGAGAAGCAAAACAAACAGTAATTCAAATTTTCGCTAACACAATCTTCAAGTCTAGACACACGTAAATACTTGGTGATTATAAATCTCCTCGGAGACACTGAAAAAGACAAACAGTGAACTTGTCAAAACTCGGCGTTACAATGTGTTAAAGTAACGCTTCGATGCAGTTACAAGATTTGTAACTTTACTCTTAGCAACGCAACTGTCAGACTTGTGTAACGATTCAAGTTACAAGAGCAGAAGTTGGTTCTTGTGTTTGACAAAATACGAACTGAGCCTCAGTAATAAAGAAAAGATGTACGAGGAGACTGGGACAAAGTTATAAATAAGCACTGCCCTAGATCTCTGGAACAAATGGAATCAAATTATCTTAATTTTCTTTGAATAATTAGATTAGTATTTAGAAGCAAATATTTGAATGGTTTTCAGGCAACTGTTGAAATGAAAATTCCCTAATTGTAGGGAAAAAAGGAAGAATTGTATCGGTTGCATGAAACTCCTAATGGTTTACGTATTCAGAAACTAACTTTTTTCCAACTAAATTCAGGCAGCTTGAGTATTTTTGTGCTTAACTTTAACATGCAGCGCTAATGTGCCACGCTACAGAGACAGTAACATGCTACATTCTAAGTTAGGCTAACCGGGATACTACGTGGTTCACGATATTTGAAGTCACATTCTTCCTATTTACCATGTATTCTTGAGTAACAAATTTAACAAACCAAAAAACAAAGGAAATTTTGTCTACAGAACGAATTTTGGCTTAGAGTCACTGCATAAAACAACTCTCAAGACGTTTGGGAGATTTGACGCCATCAATTATTTGCTAGAGCAACCTGGAAAGAATTTGGTGGCTGTGCATTCAAGGTGTCCTTTTTAAAGTTTTTAACATTATATATATATATATATATATATATATACAATTTTTTTCTTCGAGTATATATTTCTGCCTTTCATAACATTACAATATTTTCCTTTGTTCAATCACTCCATTTTTAAAACCAAAACATAGTAGTCTAATTAGGCATTAATGTTTTGGTATTGTTTACGGTTTGCAGCATTTAAAGTAGCATTCTTCTTGTTTAAAATGTATTTTGTAGTAACAGATGTAAGAAAAGAGACTTCACGATCATCTAAGGGCAGTAGCTCTTCAACCTTTCGAGAACCAGTACATGGTTAGAAGATTGAAGAGAACCAAACCATTTGAGTTAGTGTAGTGTTGCGTTGGGCTAGCTCTATTCAAATATATGTAATTGACAAGAACATGTAAGAATATATGTAATATTCGTATATGTCCAGAAAAGAAGTAAAGAGTAAATGGACACTTCAGTGATACGATCATTTGGGGTAAAGGTAATACAAACAAAATTAATGGTTGGTTTAATAACAACAGTTTTATTGAAATCATTAAATGTGGTTGAGTAACAGTCAACGTTTACAAAACATTCTGCTTATAGGAAAGAATTCGGCTTACAGAGACATTGCAAGAAATAATGAACTTAAAGGGATAAGGGGGTTTGCCTCCATAAAATAAGTGCAACATAAGCTAAAGCTCCCTCGATTAAGGAAAGAATTTCAAAATTAACAGCATTAATCGGGATAAACAAAGCTAAAGTTGAAGTAAAAAAGTGCATTTTTACTAACAAAGAACAAAATAATTACTTCAGAAAAAATAATTATTTATGTTTTAAGGGAGCAAAATGAGTCATTGTCGCCTAGAGATAGAAAGTTTCGCACGAATAGAAGTCGCGGCGATGAGAGCTACAATCTCTGAAATGCAATTAAACTTTGGTCTTGGATCATACACAAGTTTTTATCATGTGGTTTTCTTTTAAATGGTAATTTTCCAATATCCTGCAGTTACATAAACTCATTAAAACACTGAGCTTTTATACACTGACGTAGTGATATTATGTTAAAAACATCGTACCGGGAATAATTTTCAGGTAATTTTCGTACAGCCGATAATAGCACCAGATGAATTCATAAACAGATATTTGTTCAAAACTTATAAGAAAATAATCACATTTAAATGTCAGCACAGGCTAAAACGTTTATCTCCAAAATGTTACCTTAATATTTAACTCTGTAAAAGAATTGAGGTAATAGTGAAATATTACATTTAACTTAGTATTCTTGTAGACGTCGAAATAATTATAAGATATTGCAATTTAGTAAACAGGTCGTGTAATGTTTTAGTCAATAGCTGTTGGGATTCGTTGAGAGTTGTTTAAAGTTAGTACAAGTCAGTACAGCCATTGTCACATACTAAATATTTTAAAGGATTGGATATTACGTAGTAACAACATAGGGACATTTACCCTCCTGAAAAAAAATTAAGGGCAGGGGATCAAAGCATCATGCGTACAGGAAACGTACTTGAACCAGACCTACTCTCTTTGGGGTCATAAACAATTGACTACACGTTTATCTCTTTGTAAGAAGAATAGAATATGATATATAGTACTAGATAGGTCTATGCAAGGAACAGTGCTTGTAATAACGGAAAATTATGGCTCGCGTAGGCAGGAACGCTTATCTAAAAAAAGTGTTCCTCTCAAAGCCGGAACCAATCCTTGATCGGTGATCAAGAGGAAAAATATTTGTTTTATAGTCAAATATATATGACAAACAGATTGGTTTGAAATCGATTATTGGGAGCATTATTTTATTTCATAAAGGATTTATTTTGGAATACTTATTTATATATAATTAAATGTATATATATATATATATATATATATATATAGGTTATTCCTTAATTTTATAAATATAATTTAATGTTTAATTTTATACAGATAATTTATTAAAGTTAGAGGCTGACGTGTTTCGGATGTTTATTCCATTTTTAGTTTTACTGTTGAATGTTTTTACTTGTTTTTCATGAGTTACGTTTTACAAAATGTTTGAAAGCATTTGCGTTTACTCTTTATGGATATATAGCTTGTTCGCCTACATTCCACGACATCTGTTGGCCTTATCACGAAGTTATGTTAGGTGCACAGTTTTCATTAGCATAACATTTCCATGTGAGTGGAAAATAAGAAAAAAAAATTTGAACATTTTAATTAATTAGATTAGGTAATTAAAAGTGAGTTTTAAATAACATTTAAATTATAATTAGTTTTTAAATCTAAATTAAATTACATTGTAAGGGAACAATGTAAGATTCGTATTTGGTGAGCTAAAGTATCTCTAAGAATAACTCCTCTTTAACGGATAAATTAATTCAAAACGATCTTGTCTAATACGGAGCACAAGTACCTCATTTACGGACGCAAGAAGGACTTTAAAGTTTAGCCATAAATTCTCGTTTTTATCATCATTATAAAACCAAATTTCTCTGCTTGTATTTTGCAATTTAACCTGCTTTGCATATAAACGCAGGGTTAATGGAATTTCTCGTTGGCGTGAAATTAAAAACGTAAAATGTGATGTCAGCAGAATATTACCGGGCCAACTTGTATGATTGATGCCGCGGTCGGGTGGAGTGGCAATGATAAAATGTGTGAAGTATACTGTGAAGGACTGCTAATGCCCCTCGAAACTGTCGCCTTCTAGTTTGAGTCAGTTGAATTATTTGTGACTAGTTTGGTTGGTTATATTCATACACTACTTTAAAATGCAACCATGGGTAGTATATATAATTGTAATCAGTTTTCCTGTGTTTAAAGACTTATTCGTGGGACCTATATATACAGTTTGCCGTTTGGTGGGATTTGTCCAATTAGAAATTCCGACCGTGACTTATGCAACGCTCAACCTAATACGATTTGTTGAATGGAGAGGAGGGATCACAGTTGGGGGAAAATTGTGAGAAATATAAGGGGTAATACGAAGGTTAAGAAATAAAAAAGGGTGGTGCACTGAAAAAACCAGTATTACCGAGGACAAATACAGCCGTATTTCCAAACTTTAAAAGAATAACAATTCCAGGTTAACTGACGTGTTTCTAGTCTTGTTTCATTGATTTGTTCTAAATATACACCTTACTGCAGTTTCGTATTATTGTTGAAAGAACGATCAGGTTAATTTATAAAACTAGCTTATTATTACGAGATCAATATGTTTATCAATATATAAATCGGAAGTAATTAAAATTAACATTGTGATTAGGAAGGGATACAACTCACGAGTAATAAAAACGGATGCGGTAAATAATTGTCTACAATATGATATTTTAATTTAATTCAAATAAATGAATCATTGGAAGAACGAGTTAAACATAAGCATTAGGCAAAGACTAAAACTGTTATTACAGATATCCTACTGCAATATTTGTTTACAAGATATCTAAATATTATGAAATTTAAAAATGGGAGCTGTTCGTAAGTTTAAACGCTGTCCCCTGTGCCCTGACAAGGAACGTCGAGGTTCTTAACCTTTGGATGGCGACCACCATTGTGTCTTCAGAGCCACCACCGAATATGCCACGAGGACTCCTTTATTTGTCCTCTCTGCCTTGAGGATGAGGTTACGGATTATCGTCTGATACTCTTAGGCGCACTAGATCACTTCAATAATGAGGACACCTAGCAGGGATGGGAGGGTGTCTACTGGAAGGCACGGAGTTCAATGGTAGAGTTATCTCAGACAGGCGTTAACTGAGTAAAGAGTAAGTAAAAAATATTACGACCGCTTAATTTAATCTAATATATCAGGCCGTTGAATTTAGAGTTTATTTAAACATAGCCTCCAAGTAACCTCTAAGTGGAGAAGTATTCTACGCGTCATGTTTTCAGAAATTCTTTGGGATAATTAGGTAGAGTACTGTGCGGGTATAAAAGATCATAAACATTCTTCATCAGTTAACTATGATTTTTAAAGTTGATTATGAGATATCATCTTCTGTTGGCGAAGTGGGTTGTTTTTTGATTGTATTATTTTATATGGGTTGAAATTTTTTGTGCAGGTTGTTTTTGTAGGTAAATTCTTCGAAAAGGTTTCGAATTATGTCTTCAATTAACTCTTGTCTGTGATTTATTGGCGTGATAATCACTATATGCGGGACAAACACAGTATTGTTAAATACAAAATGACTGTATTCGGATACAAGTAGGTGTGCTAGAGCATTCTTGGAAGTGTTTATGTTTGTTACTGCTTAGTGTTTGAAGTTACACACTTACTGACACCGTCCCTATATAAGTTACAAATATGTATTTGTGAGCTTCAAAACTTGTAGTAGTCCTGTATAAGTTATACAATGATGCAAATGGAATAGTTTATGTTATGACTAATTACCAAATAGTACGAATTATTGCGTAACTTTTTAAATGTTTACAATGTTAAAATCATCCTTGATTTGGCTTTATTTTTATTTTAACCAAAAGCGTTCACAGATTAAATTATTATTTTTTGCTAGATTTTTACCGCAACTCTTGACTCAGGTGCTACAATAAACTAATAGAAATTTAAATTCGTTCACTTTTCGCAGAGAGAGTTAGAAATTCAATATAAAACCATTCGCTTTCAATACGAATCCTTTTTCACCTTATTTCAACATGTTAAAAAAAGTGATTAAGCAGAAAGCCCTAGCACAAGGAATACAAACAGCTGATTTATGTTTATTTAATGAATGCTGGTATTGCTGAAACGTGAGTTGAATATGTCGTGGCTGAAAAAAATACTTTACGTTCCTACTGACGTCGAATATTTGTAAAATTATTTTTCATAGGATTCTAACAGTTTAGATTGAGCCAGGTAAAACTCTTCGCTACTGAGTTTGCTCATTCTGTCGAGGTTTGTTTTATTCCTATTAGCAATCGAGCCTCATTTCTATATGTTGTGAGTAGGAATGAGTATATTCCGATTCTCAGTTTTAGGAATCGATTGTTTTAGTAAGATCGAGAAATAGCCGATTCTCAAATGACTAAAGTGCTGATTCCTAAGAATGTTTTTTAACTGTTAAAATACGTGTTAGGTGTAACCTATTCTAAAAATAATTAATTACTAACCTTGTCTTATTTATGTATAAGTTGCTTTGAATGAACTAACATATGAAGCAAATGCCGATTTGAGATAACAAAAATATTATTATTATTATTTATGGCAACAACTAAGAGAATCGGAAGCCTTGCTGGTCGTCTCGCTCAGCTGCCTCACTTGGGCTCTCTCTCTCTCTCCCTCTGTCAATCTCTCGACGTATGTTATCGATACTACTCCGCCACCGCTTCATACATGTTGAAATAAAACGCAATGAAGAATTACTTTCAATTTCTCCAGCTATACAAACTGGAATGGCTATTACTGAAGTTATAATGTAGTTGTGAACTGAAGTTCGTATTTTTAATTTTATATACATCATTACTTTTATCCGATATGTTTTGCCACTCATGCTTTTCTTGTAGTTTATTACATTAAAACGGAACTTTGAAACTGTTTCACCTTGACTTAGATGTTTACTAAATTCATTATTAGAGAATATATGGAGGCCTATATAACAGAAACGGAAGACAAATTTTAGAATTGAGATCGAAATTTTTCTATCGGAAAATGGAAGAAAAAATGAATTATAGAAGAACGTACATTTTACTAAAAAAAGGATGTAGAGGAGACCATTCTAATCCTTATCTCATTCTTATAATGCTGTTTAAACTTAACTTTTACAATAAAACTAGTTACTAGTCATAAAAAGCAGAATATGTTTTATCCGTGGAAAGAGGCTTTCTAATAGTGCCAAGGTTAACACTAGCAGGTGTAAGGTACTGCGGTCTCACAGCCTTTTACAGAGAGATTCTAAAGACTCGTTGTTAGTACACACTCATTGTTAGTATGAATAGGAAATGCCACATAAATCTGGTGTTACGCTTTAATAACACGTTTTAGGAAGAAGGTATAATAGAAGATAATAAAGTTGGCAGGCTACACAAGTATACAATGGTCAAACTGCAGTTTTGTGGAGCTCTAAAGACTTCGAAAGGGTTTTTGGCAATTTAGCGGGCGGAATGAGTGTCATTAGATAAGAGGCCGTTCTGCCATACATGAGGAGGAAGAGTTTTGATGTTATGCAATTCCTTCTATAAGTTCACATCCCCCCCCCTGATATCTTGTTCAAATTACTAATCGTTATTAAAATACATTTTACTCATCCAATGAAGTTCAAATACTTTTTTTATAAACATGTAGTGGACTACATTTGAAGTTATGCAGTTTTTTTAAAATATTAGAACATTAATTAAATTTAATGAATTAATTTTGTTTTATAGGGAAAAACCTTTTCCACAAGATTGAGCTCTTCATTTCAAACAGATTTTACTGAATGCAGTTACCTCTCCCTTTCTTTCTTTATCTCTTCACGCTTTTACAACCGACTGAATCAAAATGTTATTACCTCGACTCGAACGTGTGCTACGCTTGGTTTGTTTTGTAAATAAATCGGGTCTGCTTTACTAACAGGTGGTAATTCTATATCTATAAATAGCCCCTTTGTATTTATGGTTAGCAATGAAGGCGTGGACATTTTACAACACGACATGTGCATCATACCTGAAAGATCATTTGGTGAAAGGAATTGTGGGAGTTATTCTCGGAAAGTCAAGTCGCCTACATATAAACATTTTTACACTCAATTAAATATTGTGATATGCGCTCAATTGCTCTATAAAGTAGAATAAAACCAGAGATTGTGCTACATAATTAGAACAAATTTACTGGAATAAAACTTTTCATTTACTGGAATAATAACATTATAATTTTTATTATTTCAAATATTAACTACTTGAATTTTCCAATAATTAAAAGATATATATATATATATATATATATATATATATATATTTATTATATTAAATATGGTGATATGTTTTCTTGTAATATATTTATTAAATTAAAAATATTTCAAAAAGAAGAATACTTTTAGTGAATATATTTATTCAAAGCTTTTCGCCGAGGAAAACAATTATCTAATAAATTGTTTTTTTCTATTAGAAAAAATATTTTATTAGATAATTATTTTCCTGAAGATGCTGGTACTTTTTTATCAGCGAAAAGCTTTGAATAAATATATTCATTAAAAGTATTCTTGTTTTTGAAATATTATAAATTTATTATATATATATATATATATATATATTTATATATATATATATATATATATATATATATATACAGGTGTACCCACCAGTATTATTAGCCGTTATCGCAATTCAAACGCCATTTTTGTTTTTGCGATGAATCATCCTATATATCTATTTAGTTCATACCTATTCTATTCCCATTACGCCATGATTTCCTTGATCTCTTGATTCTCCTTTCTTCTATTGTGTCTGTACATTTAATATATCTTTCATTTTGTGCATTCTTATATAATTCTGTAATGAGTATCAACAACATCTCCAGAAATCGTTTTCGAGCGCTATCATTCGTCTCTGTATGTTCGTGTTCACTGTCCAGGCTTCAGGGCCATAGGTCGCTGTATCTTCCACCAGTGTTGTAAACAGCTGTCTTTTTGTTACTTTCTGTGTGTCCTTATTTTATAATAATGAATTCAGTTCACCTATCTTCCTCTTATCTCTTCTATCAATTCCATCTTCAGTCAATGTTACTCTTATATATTTTGATTCTTTAGTATTATGCATATTGCTTCCATCAAACATTAAATCCGGTCATGAGCATCCTACTGAGATGTATTTTGTTTTCTCAATAATCATTTTCAGATCCTCCTAGTTTTCTAACCAAATATATTGCATCATCCATAAATTGAATGATTTAACTTTAAGAAAAAAATTGAACATATTTTCTTATAAAGTAAATTGTTAAAATGTAATCTCATTTCTTTCTACTGAAAGGTATTTAAAATTAAAATACTTATAATTGTTTTTAACACATATTTCTAAACTGCATATACGCTCGTTCTTTCAGATTCAGATTAGGTCTGTATTTAAAGTAGAATATATTAACTAGATATATTGTATTGTTCGCTTGAAATACTTCTTATAAATAGTTCGTATAAAACCAGTGAAGAAGGTTAAATGTGATAGCTGCCAATAATTTATGTTCTGCTACTTTATCAGTAAGAATTAAAATATGATTGAAATTAAGGAAATGCATATTGAGTAGTCTAAAATGGCATAAAAGACCCGAATTTAAGTTGCCCGTTCGGAATATCTTACTTGACTCCCATCATTTCTTCCGGGGTAATTAATTAACTTAATACGAAATAACTTTACCACAGCATGGTATATACAATTAATTATAAACTTTGCTTTAAACTCTTATGTCTAAGAATCCTGATGCAAAATCCTCTCAAGATGCTTACCTCGTAAAAGGGATTCAGTAATTCCACGATAGCTTTAACAAAGTTGGTAAATAAATAAATACACTTTTAAAAGTTAAAATAATAGCATTTAATATACACAGAGGTTAAGAAGAAAGTTCGTTCAAAATAAAGAACTGTTAGGAACACGTTGGTGAGATAAGAACCGAATAACTGTAAGAGAGAACTGAATCAACACAGAAAGCGCCTTGAATGATTGAATTTGAGCTTGCGATATTTCTATGAAAGATCGATTAAAGTTAATTCTCCGAAAAAGCAACCTGGTTATAGCGAAAGGTCATATTTAGTAATAGCTAGTTGTTTTAAACCTATAATATTAGATTTTTCTTGGTAATCAGATGTAATTTAATATGAAACTTGTTAGTAAACTGGTACGCTTAAAATTATTTTTATGCTATATAAGATTAAATTGAAACTAGATAGGCTTAGTTCCTTCTGCTGGCGCTTGGTTTAATTTGTATGGGTGCTTGAGACACTTGAAATAAGTTTTTCTACTTTAGAATTTTTTTTTTCAGTAACATGTAGGGAAAAAACAAGTTTGATTTCTCTTTGTCAAGTATTACCATTCTGGCATAGAACTACGTAGATTTTAAACGGGATAACTGGTAATAAAATTTGGTTAGTTGTACAGTTATAAGGCGATCAGTAAAATTGGAAATTACAAGTAAAGAAGATGGGCAGGTTTCTTAATAATAGGTAGAATCCGTTTGTCTGAAATATTTGAAGGGATCGGGTCATTATGAGTGCAGAGGGGTTGTAAGTGATGGACATCTACAGAGGATAGAAAAGTGTCAATCAATAACAATGCAAAAAATTATAAATAGGCATTAACATCTCCCATAAAATTCTAGTTTGATGGTAAAGGAGTATTTTTAATACTACAATAAATTACGTTACAATTAAATAACTCAGAATATATAATAGGAAAAAAATCTGTATCTGATTTGAGTCGCCTAAGTTTTAAAATCTATCCTATTTACTACAATATAAAACGAATTTTATAACTTCATTATAAATCGAAAAATATCCATTCATTTAAAATATCTATAAAAAAATCACCTTAGGCTACATGCTTTCTAAAAAATGAAACTATATGTGCAATAAAATAGACTACATATCTCCTAAAAGAAGCACATTGAATAATTGTTTACGAAGTCGTACTTAAGTGTTGGTTATTTAAAATATGGACAAATTAATAATAAAATATAAATAATATATTTGCTCTAAATTATAAAGTTATTTAATGTTACTTTAAACCATTAAACTCGGAGATAAAATTAATTTATATCAGTGCATTGAAAACACTGTTATATCCAAAGCATTTTATTTTATCGACTGTTTTTCCCAATATGAAATCAATAGTAATTCATTAAATTTAATAATTGGATTATTATTTGAAAACAAAACTATAATACTAGCTATTGTCGTCTACTAAAGTTTTAAAATAATGTATTTGAACTTTAGCGGAGGAATAAAAGAATGTTATTATCGATAGAAAGTTTGAACAAGATAATCAATATATAAGGAAAGTGTGGAATAATGGAAGGAATTGAGATCGTTCCATAGTCTATATATTTTATTTAATTTTTTTTATCTTGCTTAGTGAAATAGGTAGCTTAACTCCTAAAAAAATTAGTAAATCATTATTTTCAAAAACTTACCTAAGTGAAAACAATTTAAAATACTAATTGAATAATAAAGTTAATAATATACATCCCTATCCTCTAAATTGAAAAGTTATTTGATGCCATTTCAAATCGATATACAGGAGCAATATCGTTAATTAAAGTGAGTGTATAGATAACATTGATGTATTTAAAGTATTGTATTTTTACCGATAATGAATATATGATTACCATTATAGAAGTTCAGTATATAATCTAAGCAAAGCGACGACTGAATCAGTAAGGCAGTGGGATTTGTGCAACAATTGAATTAAATGTCAGTTGACTCAAATTAATTCACACATAAATTTAGTTGTATTGTTTGTGCGATATTTTTCATTTCAGAGATTCTAATTCAGTGTTACTTTTTTTCGGTATTGTAGTTCTATTTTATGTAAATGAGTTTATATTGTATAATTTACATGGTGAGTAAATATACGTGTTTAATTTATAGTTAATTGATTTATCAATAAAGTAAATAGTTAAAGGTTAAGATCTAATGAAATATGTATATATTATTATTTGGACTTGGGATAGTTAAATAGGCTCATGCTTACAATTATCGGTTATGTTATAATTATTACAATACAATTATTAGTTTGTTAGGTTATGTGCGTCAACAAATTCGCCAGTTTACTAAAATAGCCTTGGACTCTACAATGATAAATAAAAACAAACATGTTAATAAATCTGAATATGTTGTATTTATCCTTTCTTATAAAATATTTATATGATCTGATTAAGTTATATTTCGTTCTTAGCAATAATATGAATTAAACCCACTTATTAAAAAAAATAAATACATTTAAAATGAAATCAATTTCATCAAGGGTGCAGTAATTAATCTAATAAGGTTGAGGCTTTCAATTATTTGTTGTCAGAATTGCTTGAAAGCTCATAGGTTTGAAGTGTTTTTAAAGGTTTTTATAGAAATGTTTTAATAGACTATATTAAAAACCCTGACCTTCATTCTAAAGTTCAACAGTTTAAAATTTCAAATGCTTACCAATTAAATAAATCAAAAAAGCAGTGTATCGTTCTTCTTACGTTCTTTATTATTTATGCATTTATATCTTGTAGCACATTTTATTTTAGAATTGTATTTATTCTCGTTGTTTAGTACTTCCTACATTAAATACATGAATTAAATAATAATTTTTCCATGTCGTGTATTTTTTGTTATAATATTTGTATAGTAAACTGCAACACGATAAGTTTAATTTATTAACCTCTATGTGTTAATTACATTTATTGGTAATGACATAACGCGCAATCAGTAGCGTACATTACAAAGTTTATAAGCCCACTAAAACCGAAATTCTCGTTACACGAATTAGAGATGTTTTCCTCTACTTTACCTATGTTTCATACATTTATTTACGTAAAGATATTTGTGTTGGTAGCAATTTCTGAGTGGCATATCTTTTTCCTTCAATGTTAAAACCTCTAACTCTTTGAATCTAAAACAGTCTGTTACAGGAAATACTGCAAAAATTTCGTATGTTTATTCAATTTAGGTTTTTTTGAAGGTGGTTTAATTATTCACTTTTTAAAGTGGCTAATAGGAAAATAGCTTCTTTAAAAAAAAAAAAAAAAAAACACTAACCAGCAGAATAAGATAATAACTTTAAGGTCAAATCGGTAAGCCGATCATGTTCGTGGCCTTGGCCAGGCGATTCGGTTCGACTGTGAATGGGGTATGTCCTGAGGATTGGTTGTGTGTATGTGTTTGTTTGTGTGTGTATGTGTGTGTGTGTTTGTGTATGTGTGTGTCTTGTGTGTGTGTGTGTATGTGTGTGTGTGTTTGTGTATGTGTGTGTCTTGTGTGTGTGTGTGTTTATGTTATGCTACATATTTTTACTTATTAAATTTGTTAATATGGTAATAAATATTGAAGTATTTCTCATGGTATTCTAAAACGTTTAAAAGCTTTTTTGGAATCTTTAAATCTTTGGTTAGCCCTTATCTATCATTTTAACGAAATATCAATCACCCTAGGCAACCAATAATGCTAGAAAGGATTGTGGCCACAATCCCATGCCTGACAGTTCTGTCTATACAGACAGGTTAGTAGCCATTTCACTCACTAAACAATATTTTGTGAATGTGCATGAGTATGATAAGTGTATTGTGTTTTGCATTTGTGTTGTTAGTGTCATGTAGCTTGACGAGGGTTCTGTCAGTTGGAGGAGCTTCCGTACGTCACTTAAGGTCAGATTGATAAGTGGTGGCGACCGTATTGCCGGCATTCTACACAAAAATTATATATATGGGGAGAGAGAGAGAGAGAGGGAGGGAGGGAGAGAGAGAGAGAGTTGTGATAAAATACAAAATATAATATAATACCTATTATATGCTTTAAAGTATTTCATTTCTATTTTAACAGTGTCCCTATTTATTAGAGTATTATTTTATATTACTCTATTAAATTAAATTTACATGTTTATATTAAATTTTAAAGGTAATCAAATATTTTATATCATTTATCTTAGGAAATGAAATGGTGGGAGCATTAAACGAACATGATTTGAACGGAGTAACGAGCGTGTAAGACAAACCAGCCATTCTGAAGTGGAAAAAGTTGATGCGAAACACAACATTGTGAGTAAATAGATAAACGTATTTATCTTAGAGATCAAGAATCAAAATTATAGTTCTTTATGTCCTATTTGCTGATTAATTAGATACATACAGCTCACATACGAGACGGAAAACACTTTTAAATTTTGTAAGATATTACATAGTTTGATTAAAATCACTCATAATGTGTAAAGTTATTGACCTAAAACAAATGTTAGTTTGTCTTGTCCCTCATTAGTTTTCATATTTTTCGGCACTTCCTCATTGATTTCAAATAATGTTTATCTTTTTTTTCAATCATTTACTAGGAATATTTATTTGTACCGCTCGTTTTAACAATAACACAGGAACAAAACAACCTGTTATTATGTATTTTAACAAAACAATTGCTTTTGTTTCTCTCCTTGCTTCTCTGTGCAATTACCTTTTTTTTCCATTTCTGTGCCATATATTAATTCCATCACCTCCGCTCTCAGCTCTCACAGTTTTCTATGTCTCGCGAAGTGGAATTTGAAAACGTTTGCCAATCCCCGTTTACATTTTGACCGGCCACATTGCGATGGAAGAATAGAAAATAATATTATATTTAGGTAACAAAGTTAGTATATAAGGGTGAAGAAAAAAGGAATTTATGCTTCATGAAAGTTTGCATGTTGCAATAACATAACAAATCTGGCGGCTCATAACCGTACACTCGTGATGACAAACACCGCAAGCAACGCACTCTTTATATCTAGTTATCCAAAATCATTCAGTAATTCCGTCAATGTTTCAACCCTTATGGCCAAAACTTATTCCAAGTAAAGTAACAAATATCAACCACTATAAGATTTTTTATACATATTTTGTTGTTGTTGTAAAAACGTTAGTCTTAAGATGGCTATAAATCAATTAGCGGAAATATTAAAGTAAATAAATAACTAGTTAGATATTAAAACAAATAAAACACATACACAAATTTTACAAATAAATCGTTTATTGACTCATAGTGTTGAGTAGCAACACTCACTGATGATGATGACTTTGTCGTTGAAACGCGTATGAGTCAATAAATGAATAATTTGTGAGTTTTGTGTATGTCTTTTATTTGTTTTAACATTACCTCTTAAGCTATGCTCAAAGAATAGTTCTATGGTTACATATTGTATTGTATTCATCAGGTTTCTGATTATTTATACCTGTATTTTTTGTTTATATTAAAAATATAATTTTATGTAGAGCGTCGGCCAATTAGAGTTCCCGCTGTTATGTCACTATATAATACTAAGTAGAGTTCGGATAGGATTGTCGTTAAAACGCAGGGTGTTATAATTCTTATACTCACAGATAATGACGACTTACCATTGAAACGTGTATGAGAAACTAATAATTATTTGTGAACTGGGGTTCGTTACTATCGTATTACTAGGAGTAACCTCTAAACATATTCCGGAAGTAGGTGAGTGGATTATCTAAATATACTCAAAATATTCTGGCTTTACTTCTGCAGAAACAATATCGAGACTGTAAAATTACACTTTAACATGTATTTAGTATTTTACAATGTATTTTATACGGACGTAATTCTTTGACAGTACAGGCTGTGTCGAAAACCACAGATTGATTGATATTAATAGCAGTGTAACATTCGTTAAATTTAGCTAATCTTAGCGGCCATACATTATTTTAAAATCCTTTAATTTAGTTTCGCTTTCACAGAAGGGTTTCCTGACAGACTCTCAGTGCGTGAAACGACCTAAACGGCGACAAATCCCATAACAATTTGACTGCTTTTTCAGCAACTGAAACTAAGAGTAAAACCTTGTCGCGTTGTCATCTTGTTTATTCCGGAATTAAGTTTCATCTCCCTCCTGTCCTGCGAGACGTGACGTCCCTTATTTGTCTTGTAAAAGCAAATTCCAAACTGTGTTTGCTGTTGCAGAGTACGTTGTGAGATGGTAGTCTAATGGATCAAGAGCTTTCCTTTAATGTATGCATTTTTAAAATTAGTTTATTGTATGTTGAACAAAGAACACTTGCATGCCAATGAACATGATGGTACAATGCATTCTTTAATCGAGTCAAGAAATATATTAAAAACGAATTGTCAGTACAAATGCGAGTTATATTTTGTTGCACTCCAGTGAAAGGGGTAATTGTATGTATTAGAAATTTGTAAAAAAGCTATGTATAAAAACAAAATATAATCAAATTAAGGTAACCCATCTTATTTTAACCCTGAGTTTGTAAATTTAGCTCACAGTTCAAACCCCCAAAAAGCAATTATAAAACAACCTTATAATTAAAATAGGTAGCACAAATACCAAAGCAAAATGTAGAATAAAAGTATAAGTCTATTTTTATCAATCTGGGAAATATTTAGTCTACTGATAATTAAAAGTTGACAATTGAAACAGAAAACATGGTCCTTTGTTAGATTCACATAACCTTAATCACTAGGCTGGTTATAATCTGAGCAACTAAAAACCCACAGTGTCTTGAACAGCTGCCAGTGCGGTTGTAATTTTGGCAACTGGAAACCAATTGTGTTTTAAAGAGTAGCCAGAGCGATTATACTTTTTCCAAGGTTAAATCTATTGTGTTTTAAGCAGTAGCTAGGGCGGTTATAAGTTTCGCAACTGAATTCTATTTGTGTTTTAAATAAGAGCTAGACCGGGTTAAACTTTAACAACTAAAAACCAATTGTGTTTTAAACAATAGCTAGGGCGGTGTTTAATTTGGCAACTGAAATTAAATTTTCTTTTAAATAATAGCTAGGGTGGTTATAAATTTGGCAACTGAAATCCAATACTATTCTAAACAATAGCTAGGGTGGTTAACATTTTGATAATTGAAAATCAATTGTATTTCAACCAGTAACTAGGGCGGTAATAATTTCGCAACTGAAAAGAAATAGCTTTAAACCGTCACAAACAGCTCACTCACTAGTCGGTTATAATTTGATCAACTGGAAACTAAAAATGGACAACTGTTCTAAGTTATGCGGGTTACATGTAACCGTCTAAATAATGATGGACACCATCCGTTCAATTCCCTTTTAATTCACTTCTGAATAAATAAATAAGAATGCAGTTCTTTTTTACGCATTTATGGCTTACATCCTAAACTTTTCTTCCTACGCGGAAATTTAAAACCTCTTACATTTAAAACAAAAATATACGCCTTTTTAAAATATATTTCACTTACCAGCTTTTATTTTATCTTTATTCTGCTAAGTAATTTCAACAGCTTATATGCAAAACTAGAGCTCACACATAGGTATCATATTACCATTTACTTATTAGCATTTCCTTTTTGATGTCGCCCAGTTTTAGCTGTGAAGACGTTTCTAAACACGCCGATGTAGAGCATTAAATACAGAAACCTACATTATGTATTCACAACACTGGAACAACATTCTATCGTATCCCGTACATTCAGAATAATTTATTTAAATAAATGTTCCCATGTACCTTCAATACGTCACAAAATTATCATAAATAAACAGTCAGGACCTGACATTGTGTGATACTGAGAAAACACGTGTATGGAAATTGGATGCTAAAAAAATATTAGCATTGTTTTGGTTTAAATTTTCTCCCGATTGTTAATTATTTTACCGTCTATGCAATATATTCTTGTTTCACCGTTTGTTGTCGGCTTCTTTACATATGAAAATAACAGGAATTCATATGGTTTGAAAACAGCCTAAACAAAAATGCAAAATATAACAAACATGTAAATATAATAAATATATATATATATATATATATATATATAAACATATGAATATAATAGAAATATAACATAACAATAATATGTTATGTTTCATAACACAGGATAACAGGATGAGAATATATTTAAATGTAGGCCTAAGTTATTACTTAAAGGGGATTTGTACTCCTTAAATTATCCATGTTCAAAATCCAAAATTTAGGAAAACATGAAAAACTATTAGCCTACGTTTAGATAGTTAAAACTTTGTACATTTACTTAGAACTTTTTGAATTATGTTTACTACGTTTTAACTAAATGTATTGTATTATCCTAAAATATTAATAATAATAAAAACTTTAAATTTTGTAGTTTGTTTTACATAGAATCATTTTTTCGAACTTACTCTAAACAGGTAGCATCAAAAAAGCAGTTAAGATTGTAGTATATAAAGTAATACACAGAAAAAAATAAATACTAGGCCAAAACCATTAAGGATTTTAGCATCTAAAATTCTTTTTAGGCTATTTGTTTTATGTCACTACACAATGATCTCATGGATCATCACAAAATTTCTGTATTACTTGCACCTTACCCAAAGCACCACAGCTAAATGAAATGATGGCATCTGACCGACCAACAATCAATGTGTTACCCCAACAAAATTGTTTTTAGGGATTCTTGTTCAAATAAAATTTTTAAATGACTTATTCGGGTTTTGTGTTCGCTTGTGAAGATACTTTCTGAGCAAATTTGGGTTTGGCAGGTTCAAAACAATAGGTTTTATGTGTAGCATATTAAGTTCAGGTATTGCGTGTTTATGAATATATTTCTCACGTGAAATCAACGATCTCTGATATTTTCACCAAGACAGTTGACTTTTCATGAAGAGTGTGGAGGATCATCGGTAGAGAGTTGTGGAAATATGTTGGCCATACCAAATTTATTACTAATCGTATCTAAGTCTTTACTTGTTTAGCCGGTAACGTTGTCCACAATAGAATTTGAGTGGATTTGCAATAAAATTCATTAGTTCCACTATATGATGGGGATTGGTGTCGGTAAGTTAACTCGGAGTATTGTGAAATTAGTGAGCGACGGGTGTCGTAAAACAAGAACTGTCGTAAATAGGATCGATGGCGAAGAAGGTTGGTTTATCGTTCAGTAAGTACGTACTCAAATGTTGTCTTTTAATGGTCGATTAAATGGCGTATTGTTCTGTGTTACGTGGTTTCCTTTCCTTGTTTTGTGGAGAGTTTATATTATGTGATGTGATTGAAGTCGCGAGTTTATGTAATGAATACTCATTAAGTAGTACACAATCTGGCACTGTGCTGTAGTAAAGTACATAGCTTCGTGCATTTTAATAGGAGCTAATTAACCAGTTCGTATTTATGAAATTTGTATAATTAAAATATCAAATCAGTTTCGTTACATAGCATACGACTGTAGTTTGTACAAGAGACTGACATTTAATAACAAGGCTTTAAGCAATAACTTGAACGTCATGTAATTAATGTTTGTGGTAACGAACTATGTTTGATATTACTGTATTAACTGTGATGGAGAATCTCTTGCAGTTCAGTTGTTACAGCAAATGAACAAACTAGATAAAACGTATTCATTGTGTTAGGAAAGTGACCCACAGATAAACATAAAGAAAAAGGATTTGCTTTAAGATGTGTTCTCATTCTGAATTAGAATCGCGTTTAACAGCTACTCTATTCCCTCTTACGCTTTGTCCAATCTCTTCTTCTTTTCTCCTATTTATTCCCCTTCTATTCATTTCATCTGAGAAAACCCTTTTATGTCTTCCTGAGGAAAACCAAATAAAGGGTATATATCATGTCTATGTAACTTAAGGATCAAAGATTTTGGGATCAAAATGTACATAAGGCTTGTAATAAAACGTTTTTGTGAATAGTAGGTGTAATTTATTTGAAATATAAAAATAATAATAAAATAAATTACATTTTAGGTTTAATACCATTTAAAATTTAATTATATTATCCCTAAATTGAATAATTGATAAATAGTCTATAAGCTATCATACAAATTTGCATTGTAAATTAATAACTAAGTTATTTTAATTAATAAAATAACTTATAATAATAAATGCTAAGTTAAATAATTAATTATGAAACCAGCAGAGTACCCGTCCTTCGTACGGGGTTGACGATTATTTGATTTAATCTCTATTTGGGTTGAACTTAATTTACTGAAATTAAATCCCAATAAATATTAGCTATTGTTTGTAAACCTACCGTTAAGGGAGTTTCCAAGGCCAGAGGGGTTCCAAAGCCAGAACAAACCTAGAATCACGTAGATTAGGTAAGGGACAGAGAATACTCAAGATCTCAGTACAATTCATAGAGTCCTTTGTCGGCAGTTTATGAATTACTCAAAGTTGCGGCACGAAGTACTCAACTAAAGCAACAGAAGTTTGCGGTACTATTAGAAGAGGATAGAATCAAGATTACAATGTGGGAGTAACCATTATGAGTTATTTAATACACGAATATAGGTAGAGGTTTTAATAAAATAAAGCTACTGTGGACATTAGAAAACCTTTGATGGATGTTGAGAAATGTTCTCAGTAAAGTTTTCTCAACTATTTTATTTAAATCCTCTCAAAACAATTGTCTGATGAAACTAAGGAAGTTTTAAATGAAACATGTGAGTAAAAATATATAACCTAAATCATTAATATATATTTTTTTGAGGTATGTAGAAATTGACTTTGAAAAATGTTTGATTATGTTACGTGTTATTATTTGATAAACAAATATGAATAATGACATTTAAATAATATATTCAATAACCAAATTATATTCAATAAATAGAGCAACAGAATGTAAGTGTTTACAAAGTTATTCTGCAACATAATCAATTTTATAAAATCATAAGCTGTTGTATGAAGTCATATGTTATCACTTAATTTAAGTAAAAATATGAAGCGCGTCTCATGATGGAATGAAGTGTGATAATGAGTTGATTTTTCTCCCGTGAAATAGATACATTCATACCAAGCATGTAAGAAGATATGTACCATGCATACCTGAATAGTGAGTATAGGTAGGTGTGAATGAATGTATTTTTGATGAGAGCTATTCATGACTTACATCTCTCCACGCTACGAGTGGTATTAATAGACACATACGAGTGGTATTAAATATAAACTAATCCCTTATTGTTACTGCGCCCATTCTTAAGATTTCAATTTGAAGTTAAATTCACAAGTGATCCGATTACACATAACGATCCCATGAATTTTAATTCTACGGTCATCAAAAAACAGGAAAGCTCGTTATTGGATAGAAATTGATGCGAGATAAATTGGCAGAAAGGAATTGCTTTTAAAAATCCAATTTCCTGCATCAAAACGACGTTAAAGTCTCCAGCTGAATTGCCCCGAGTAATGTGTGTTTAATGTTGTAGCATAACAAAAGTTTATACAGGCAAGGGATATTAATTTCTAATATCGAAGAACTTTAATCCGCTTACGTCATTTCATCTAACTTCCGACTACTCGTGTAATTAAAAAACCAATTTCAATAGACAATGACGTCATATGCATATAACGTTTCTGAAACCATTTATTAGACTTGAATTAATTAGGCGACAATACATTTCAAGTATAGATAAAACTGTAATTACTAGCTGCACGGTTATTTGGATTGGAAGGATTTGATGTCATGTTTAAAAAATACACTGAAACCATTTCAAATTTGCAAGTTATACTAGTATTTCTGCCTCAATTATATTATAGTTAAGCCCTCGTGTATACCTACCCCATTTTTTGCAGACAGACTGTACTAGTAGCTGAATTTTCTTTTTAGACAATAATTTGAATGTTGATTAAACTTCCTGAAACCACAAACTTGAAAACGACAAATTTATTTTTTTATACCAATTTATTGTATAAATTGTAAATATGTTATAAAATTTGCTTTTTCTTAAACATACCGTATCCAAACCAAAGAAACGATTTTTTTTTTACAAAGAATATAAACGTTCAGAAGACGTTGTGTGGCTGATACGTCACAAATACAATATAATATGATATCATACAATATAATATATTATAATATAAAGTAATATAATATATTATAATAAAATATAGAATAATTAATTATTCTATAACACAACACAGCACAACATGACATAGCATAGTATAGTATAGCATAGCATAACATATCATAGCATAGCATAGCATATCATATCATATCATAACATAATATAATATCATATCATAATATAACGTAATGCAAAAATATAAGCCTCGCGCAAAAAACAAACCCTTTCAGGAAAAATATCGCATTAGATATTACGTAAACTCTTGGGGCTTAGGATATCCTTACACTTAGGGTTATGTAGCAGGATTACCTGACAAATACTTTATTATTGACGATGCATTGGAATTGTCATGGACCACTCGAAACAAATGTGGGTATCCAAAGCAGAATTAGTTCTTCCGTCGGGGCTAAGATTTATCTTTGAGATGTGCCCCGCGTCACCTGAAGCAGAACTGTGAAGCAGAGTATTAAGAGTATGTGCTTTTTTATTTTTTACCGGGTTTGTGGTGGGTAAGGCCGTACCAACGACGTGTCTCTTTCTTCGGCGTATTGTTGCGTCAAACCAGTGAAACGTACCTGTGAACCAACCTGCGGCATGTCATGTGTGGGACCGTGGCTAAAATTCTGAACTTTTGCCAAAAGCAATAAAAGCATACAGCCTTTGTTATTTCTAAGTTTCATGGTTTTCCTCCATTAATTTCTTGCGGGTAGAATCATGTTTACGTTTTACATATATAGTGTATCTCTTTTTAAAAGACTTCAAACCTTTTTATACCGACGTTATGCAGGCAAATGATTTATTTATTAACTAAATTTATTTAGTTTTTGTTTTCTATTTCTATTTTAAATTTCTATTAAACTTTTCTATTTTAATTTCTATTTCATAAAAGAACCAACTGTGAACTTTTGCCAAAAGCAATAAAGGCATAAAAATAGTGTACTTCTTAGTTGCACGGGTTTTCTCCATTACTTTTTTGGCGTTAGAATCACTTGCAGATGTTACATTTTTCAAATATATACTATCCATCTCTCTTTAAAAGAATTTAAAAATTTTTTGCCCCAATGTTTAACACAAATGATTTTTTTGGGAAAAAATAACGCTTTATGATTCGGAGTTCAAAATCATGGATTTACTCAAATATATTTAGTTTTGTTTCCAATTTCTTCTCTTAGTTTATAGTGTTCTTAAATATATCTTGTTCAAATTGTCAATCGTAATTAAAATACTTTTTATTCATCCACTCAAGTTGAAATACATTCTCTTGTAAAAGGGGCAAGCTATCCAATCTAGTTATTTGGCTTAAAATAAGTGATAACCTAAGATTTCATAAAACAGCAGACTATGGTATAAGTTATGTGATAGAACAGCTGTTTTAGCGCATAGGTTATGTTATTTTTTTTATTTGCAATTATTTAATAAGTAATAACTAAAATGAAAACTTTTTCTTTACCAAATACGAATTGATTTTACAAAATGTTTGTTTATATAACCTAATGTGTGTTATTATAAGTATAAGTAAACCGATATTTAGTAGAATAAATTTAAAACACTTTTGTTTAGAATATGAAGAAGGTTGTGTCAACGATTCAAGAATGATTATTTATTACGACGGAGTTTTTATATTTATACATTTTATTACCTTTTTCTCCCTTTCCTAACATTAAAATTACATCTTAATGTTATAAAAGGCAGAAAAACTATTCAAATAATTTCAAATATTCCTAAGAGAAGTGAAGATGAGTATATTGTGAATTTCTATACTTATCTCTTTCTCCTTTTCATATGGCCTAAAGAAAGAACATCGACATTGTCTGTGATCAAATCTTTGTAACATTAACCTTAATTATTCTAATACTCATGTTATTTTTAATAATATCATGATATGAAGGAAAACTTAGTATAATAAAAGTAATTATGAATATATCCCTTTAAATTTTCAATGAAAAAGATGTTTTAAAAATGATATATGCCTATGCTATACCGCCGGATAAAAACGTTCATTATAATAACTAACAAACAAAATTATTTGGTAATTATTAACAATTACCTGGGCTCTGAAGATGTAGAACGCATGTAAGTTTAGAAAATGTCTTACTGGAAATAAATAAAAACATGTTATTGTAGGTGTTAGTTAGTGTTAAACGTTTTGTAGGTCAGGATGTAGAATATTACTCCTTGAGATTGGCTATTTTCACTGGCTATGAACATGAAAAGACACGAGTTTGTTATAACTTTAATTAAAATCGGAAAATCTTACTTACAACTCTTCCATTACAAGTATAAAACTTTATTTCTGCACATTTGCACGCTAAACAAGAACAATATAACAAGACTTGACAATAAAGTAAATTATTTTCAAGTAGAAATGTTTACTCTTGAAGGTGTAATCACAACTTGTAACTTGTTAATCCGTCTTGCCCCTATGTTAGTGGGGTGGGAGAAGTAAAAGTAGCAAGATTTAATTACGAGATTTTACTGCCTCCCCCACAGCCAATGTATGCCTTTGCTTTCTTTATCTGGTTTTATTTACAACCCCTATACAAGCCATTTCGAAAACATTGTCTATATATCAAATTATTTTTCGAAAACTTACTAAATTATTTCCGCTTTAATACTAAGCATCGTATAATTTACATACCAAGTAGTAATTCACTTTCAGTGAGGTTTTAAAAAAATAATTTCCCTCTGCTTATAGGTTCGAATTTTATGTAAAAAATACAAAACATATTATTTGTGAAAGTAATGTTCAAGACAACCGATAGTTATGTTTTAGGGAACGATTAATTAATTTCAACAAAAATAATTTATTTACTAGAGAAATAATAAGGGAAGAATTAATAGAAATAAAAGACGACGTTTTGGAAATCTAGTATGACATTTTGTTCTGCTACGCCGACGTTTAGTTACCTATTTCATTATCATCATCAGGCCGATTACTGTTAAGTTCCTTCAATTCTGTCATATCTCTCAATATTATATCTTCTGTATAGCAATTTAGTATTTATATAATAAACTTCAGCTATATCCAAAACAACCAGTAATGTAAGTAATAAGGGAAGCTGTCTGTAGCTTCATCTGGTTTTATTTACAAACCCTATACAAGCCATTTCGAAAACATTGTCTATATATTGAATTATTTTGCGAAAACGTATTATACTATTTCCGCTTTAATACTAAGCATCGTATAATCCGCTTTACATACCAATTAGTTATTCACTTTCAATGAGGTTTTAAAAAAAAACAGTTTCCCTCTGCTTATAGGTTCGAACTTTATGAAAAAATACAAAGAACATTATATGTGAAAATAATTTTCAAGACAACCGATAGTTATTTTCTAGGGAGCGAATAGTATTAACAAAATAGTAATTGTGTTAAATAAGTAACGTACTTTTTCAACGTTCGCAGCAAAGAAAGTACATTTGATTTTAGATTGTTTTGTTTTATTTTGTTGTGTTGGTACATATGTCTTGAATATATGTTAAAAGTTTCAACATAATAGTATTTTCGTTTGTTTATTGAGGTTAGACTTGTTTTTGGTGTGGCAGGCTGTTTTCTGTTTTAAACAAAAATATTTGGGACAGTAAAACGTCACAGGCGGAAATATGGTGAGCTTCGGCAAATGTCTGGTAAATATGGGGGCTGAGGAATGATTGTGGTGTTGTTTTAGCCTAAGAGATCTCTTACAAGCTACGACAAGTGAAGAGGTACATTATCATGGTGCAAAAGCCATGCATTGTTTTTCCACAATTGCATTGTAAAGCCAATAACGTCAGCAACGTCTGTGATAGTCGTTCAAAAATTTTCCAAAACAATTTCCATCGCTGATTCAACGTTTTCATATGTTGTTGACTAGCCGGAACGTCGAGAGCGAGGTCCTTCATTGTTGTTTTTTCCACCATCTTGGTAGAGCTTGTACAACATATATTTATTTTTTTACTCAGAGCAGACTCATCATAAGCCATTGTCAACATGACAAGGACCTAGTTCCATTATTCGTTTTACAAAATCTGATGCAATATTTAGCAGAAATAGCCGATACAGAAATATTTAATACAGAAGAAATTGCCGAGCTCCGCAAAACACGTCTAGTCTTTGTAGCTGAAAAATCAAAAACAAAATATGCTATATTGTTGAACGGGGAAATGCATGTACGAGACGTATCTACGACAAAACAAAAAATCGATTGTATGTTCCTCCCGAAATTTCAAAAGCCACCTTAATTTATGAACAAACCTCGTAGTGTGGCGTGGGATTTTCTTGTTTTACGTCTGTACATTCTATGAAGACCCTCCGTGTAGGGTTAAGTAAATTTAGATTAGGGGCATAAATCTCCGCGAGTGGTGGGATCATCGCTCACACGACCTGCCTCACATTTACTATGTCCTTCTCTAGACAAGTGCTGAGTAGTTATACACCGTGTATTTAAAGAGATAAGAGGGTGTATAAGAGATTTATGTATTCACACATCTCTTGTACTATTGTGACAGGTACAGAACGGTCATCTTTCTTTAAAAACACGCCAGTTTTACTGTGGTCGTTAACTGGTGAATAATACGTGCGACAGAATTCAATTTTATATTAGAAAATGTTATTATTGTAATATTTGAAGAAAAAATGTATAATATTAGATGTGTTACAATGTGTACACAAAAACAGTACAATATAGTTTTAGCTACTGGAGTATAGGTCTACATATATATATATATATATATATATATATATATATATATATATATATATATAGTGTATAGAATGTAGCTTAGAGAAGAAAATATTAACGAGAAATGAAAGAACTTGTCTAGCCGATATGTCCCATATAGATTTTACATAATTTTAAATATATATATATATATATATATATATATATATATATATATATATATATATATATATATGGGGTGTAAAATACATATATTCTTTGAGCGTAGTTTAAGAAGTAAAAAGGTATTTGCACACAAAAGACGTACATAAAACTAACAAATAATTCATTTATTCACTCAGACGCATTTCAACGACAAGTCATTACCAACAATGAGTGTTGACACTACAAACTAACTTATAACTCTTTTAACTTAGAGATTGTGGTATCAACACTCCCTGATGATGGTGACTATGTTATTGAAACGCGTTTGAATCAAAAAATTATTGTTTTTGTGAGTTATCTGTACGTTTTTTATTTGTTATTGTATAATAATAACCTAAATATTATATACTATAATAATATATAGTATTGGTACAACATTGTAATTAATACAAAAAGGTTTAATGGTCGACTAAGTTATAGGTCTATTCACTTTTTAATATATGTGCATTAAAGAAAACAAAACCCATTTCGAGTGGACTTTGTTGCATCCTGAAGATAATTAAAACGATTTAGTGTCAACATATCTAGGGATACAAAGATCTGATATTTAACAGTTCCTTGTATTTCCTTCTGCCCTGAATCTATAGATTTTTGGATGGTGGAAATGTTAACTGGTGTAAACTACTCTCAGCCCCAGATAAGACCAGATAAGCGACCCTTCAAACATGGCACTTTGATCACGTGATGTGATTCTCCGTATACTCTGTACCAGGAGGTTTATATCCTCTTCTTAGTTCTTACTAATTATGTCTGCCCTTTCTTATACATGGATCATGCTCTTTAGACTATTATTTCAAGGATACGTAATCGGTTGACACTTCCATTTGAAGAAGAGTCTGGCTATTTCAAACATCCTATCATCTCACTATATTGTCTACCAGGGTAAAATGTCTACACCATATTTCTGTCTAAATTCACAATAACATCCTTTCAATGCGGATATTGCCAAACTGGGTTATAGTCTAAATGCGGAGAAACATTCGTCTGTCTGTAACATTACAACTGCTTGCATACAACGCCCCTTTCCTCTTTTTAGTTTACTTCCCGCTACTGTTTTCCTGCACAAACGTATAAAATCGTCCACGTCAATATTTCAAATTATAATTGAATTCGGAAAATCGTGAATTGTATTTCGGCGCATTTACGTAAGAGTACAACATCTGTTCAAGTCAGTTTACTCCTCCCCTTTCCTTCCGGAAGGCAATATGACGCGTTGAGTACACGTGCCCATAACGGGCGTGAAAAGCAATCTCACGCCTGACAGATTTCATGCAAATCGGTGCTGTTGTTTCAAAGAAAGACCGGTGTAGACGAAAGCTGATTTTATGGCTTCTTCTGATACTTTCCCGAGGAAATTATCGTGCAAATGTTGAGCCAACACTAAAGAGGGGCTAAACGTTTCCCAGTGGAGGAAAGTAGCCAGCTCAAGTAGGGGTGGATAAAACGCATGAATAACAAGCAGGAGGCTAGAACACGACATTAACATTTTACTTATATAATAATGATGTACCCCGACAAAATTATCAATGAACAAAATATGTAAATAAATCTTTTACATGCTTAGAGGTTTCCATAATAATTGTTGTGCTTCTCCCTCTAACACCATACCTCATTCCACCCTCTCTTTCTCTTATCCTCCTCTTTTCCTCCAGCGATCTCTTCCTTCCTTCGTCTCCCTCTTCCTCACTTTCTCCTTCTGCTTATTGTCCTTCCTATTCCCCCTCAAAAACTTCTTCCATCTCTACCTTCCTCCGTCTATTCCTCTCTCTATCTACGTTTATAGTGAAGAACGCTATAGTCACCTACTAATGATCTAGAACGTGCAGAATTCTATAAATCAACGTTTTATTATATTTAAATAATTAATTGTTTTTTAATAAAAGCATTGGCACTTCCAGATATTTCAAGCTTTGAGATAAAAGCGTTATTCTGAAGGACTAGGGAGGATTAACGATCCGCTTTTAAGGAAATTTAATTAAATTCACTGATAAAAGCTTCTTTTAATATTGACTTTATTACACTTGTCTGACTTTGGTGAAAGAGAATATTTATAATCCTCCTGAGTATATGAAAATATTGTTAAACAGAAATGGTTTGTGACTGTGTGTGTGTGTGTTTTGTGTGAGTGTGTGTGTGTGTGTTTGTGTGTCGTGTGTGTGTGTGTGTGTGTGTGTGTGTGTGTGTATGTGTGTGTGTCTGTGTATGTGTGTGTGTTTGTTTTGTGTGTGTATGTATGTATGTATATGTGTGATTGTCTGTGTGTATGTGTGGGTTTGTGTGTTTGTTGTTTGTGTGTGTATGTATGTATGTATGTGTGTGATTGTGTGTGTGTGTGTGTCTTGTGTGTGTGTCTGTGTATGTGTGTGTGTGTGTGTGTGTGTGTGTGTGTGTGTGTGTGTGTGTGTGTGTATGTGTGTTTTTATGTGGGTGATTGTGTGTGTGTTTTGTGTGTGGTATGTGTGTGTGTGTGTGTGTGTGTGTGTGTGTGTGTGTGTGTGTGTGTGTGTGTGTGTGTGTGTGTGTCTGTTGTGTTTGTGTGTGTCTGTTGTGTGTGTGTGTGTGTGAGAGAGAGAGAGATAGAGAGAGATAGAAAGCGTATATTTTTATAATTAATTCTCTACTATTAAGATTGTATCTGTGAAACTGTGTTTACATTTGGCCCCATATCATTTTACAGACTTCACCAGATTTCACGTTACTTCTTTTCATAAAACGAATGACCGGAGAGTTGAAAAAGAATCCCGAAATATTTGTCACTACCAGAAAAATAGTTTGTACACTTTTATGTAAAATAATCGTTTTCGTTTATAAACTAGAACTTATTTTAACTTTCTCTTGAACAGTAACCTAATGAAAGATGTGTATATTTTTTAACAAAAACTTCAGCTAAACAATTCATGTTTTAATGAAACTTTCTAGATTGTAGCATTGCGTATCAACCTTTAACATACTACGTTTTTCAACTCATTTTTATCGTGAGAAATATTTATTTCCAGGAGTAATACACTTATTAAACAAACACGTTTACAGACATTACTTAAAAGTTTGACTAATCAGATGGTGTTATTTACACTACTGACAAGGTTAAACATTACTTAAAGATCTAATTGGTCGGGTGGTGTTATTTGCATTCCTGTCAATGGTAAGGGTTAAATAAAATTACATCTAGTCGAGTAGTAATATATGCATTTTTCCCCAAAGTGTGGGTAACTAGTCAGGTGGTGTTATTTCCACTTGTGTCCAGTGTAACAGTAATTGGTCAGGTAGTGCTGTTTCCATTTCCGTCAAGGGTAATTGTAACTATTCAGGTGGTGTTATTTCCATTTCTGTCAAGGATATGAGTAACATTTCAGGTGGTGTTATTTATTTCTGTAAAGGGTAAGGGTAACTAGTCGGGGTGTGTTATTTGCTTCTCTGCCAAGGGTAATGGTAACTAGTCAGGTGATGTTTTTCGCCATAATTGCAAGAATAAGGGTAACAAGTCACGTGGTGTTTTTGCCATACTTGCAAAGGTGGTATTGTTTGGATTTATGTTAAGTTTAAGGGTAACTAGTCGGTTGGTGTTGTTTCCATTTGTGTCAAGGGTAAGGGTAGCTAGTCCGAGGGTGTTATTTCTATTTCTGCCAAGGGTAATATTGTAACTTGTCAGGTGATGTTATTTGTACTTCTGGCAAGTTTAGGGCTAACTAGTCAGGTGGTGTTATTTCCATTTCTCTAAATGTAAATGTAACTAGTCAGTTGTTGTTATTAGCCATACTTGCAAGGGTAAGTGTAAAAAGGCGGATGGTGTTTTTTCCGTAAATACAATTAGAAAGTACTACTGGGCAAGAATTGTAATAAACGGTAAAGCCTATGAGTAAATATCCCAAAGCTTCCCTTCATTGGCTATAAGTAATTTATTCGACTTAATATTCTCAACTCCAGCCTTCCGGATCACTCCTAAAATATTGCGGATGTAACTTTTTTACAGACTTCGATTAGGTCAGAGTTGAAGTTAATTCGTTATTATTGTTCTCAGAGTTAATCAGTTCGCGAGGGAGTAAAACTTTCCCCGTCTAATTTCGCATTGTTTATAACTGTAGCGTTTGTTTTAACTTTTTAATTTGACGCATAATAATTTTATTTCTGAATAATTCAACTTGAGAATTATACGAAAATGGATAGGTTGGTAGATAGAGAGATGGATATACCTAAAATAATAAATGTATAAAAACGTCTCATTATTGGAAATGTTTATAGAAATATATGATTGAAGCTTTTCTTCAATGTAGAATATTCTTAGGAATCCTTACAACTTCGACGGTTAACATTTTTGGTTATGATGAAAAGCTTGCAGCATGTACGTTTATAAATATTATTTTTATTGAAATGTATGCACATTAATAAATAAAAAAAAGAAATACGTCATCTACAAATTATATATCAACTAATGGTAGCTAGGCACGTAACAGGAGCCAACTATAAAATACCATAGCCTTGTTTCTAAAATACCTCTTAATGTTGTACTACGAAATAAAATTATTTAAAAATATTAAGTCAATTCAGTATACAATGCTTGATGTTATTAACCATATACCTAGTTTAGTAATAAGTAATATTACATTTAATTGTTAAGCACCAAATATGTCTTTGAATAGAATAAATATAGTGAAGATATTTTCTTGAATTTTTGAACATAGAAACAACCTGGTTACTTATTTAGTTGAACTTCAATGACACAAGAATAGTTTACTAATAATTTAAATCTTAAAGTAGAACTTGTTGCCAGCTAGCTTAATTACTTCTTGATCAGTGAATATTGTTCCTCAGTGCTTGTATCTTTCACTACTTCCCGATTCCCCCTCCTCATTTTAGTTTTATTATTGGGTTTAATATTTTTGCACTGATATATTGTTTGATTATTTTCAATTTTTAGATTTTTATTTATAAATTGCTTCTGTGAAAAAAAAGTTGTCGACTTGCAGAGCAAAATATTACATTACTTTAAACATTATTAAAGGCATTCAAATAGTATGAATTCCTTTTATTTTAAACTAACTTTACGCAGTCACGCTTTGCTGCGGCACATTGTGATTGCATGGATGAGAAATGAGGAACAAAACAAAGCATACCTTACATAGAGGTTTAATTTTGCAATACTTTAGAGGCTAAGGCAATACAAGCCTAAGGTTTTGTCATTCTTAATCGATCGGCTACAGAATCAATCCAATATGAAATGTTTCGGAATTTCCCCCCAGACACATCGAAGAAGAAGTCCCCCCCCCCTAACACCGTCATTTATTAACACCACTATGCAATAATAAAAGCCCTTATGTATTCCCCCATAATTTCGGAATACTTGATTGGGAATATCACTGGAGACCACAGGTGTTGTAGTCGCTGCCAAGATGGGTGCTGTCATTCACAAGTCACCTGTTCTTACGATTCGGCGAAAGGCACAGCTCAATCACATGATCACACATATGTTCCTCAGATAGGGGGAATATTAAATTCAGACTGTATAATAATTTGAACGGGATGCAAGTGGATAGGTTTGTTTGTGTTAATAAGCAATGTAATTGGGCGCAGGTTATGTTTCACATGTAATGGGGGTTGCCGTTAGATACTATGGTGAGTCTTCCTCTCACTTGAGACCGATGGCGCTGTTGCTGGTGCATAGCTGGGAGTTAAAAAAGTTGTTTCCTCGCGGTCGCAGGAGTGGTACTTACACGATAAGTACATAAAACAATCTTTAAACGGGGTTGTTTAAATCTTAGCACAACCTTTCAAGTCTTTTTTCCTGTTCAGGAGAGAAACAAAGATTTGGTAGTGAAACGTAAATAAAAAGATTCCTCATTTTCCCATTAGTTTTTGTATCCCAGATGTTGGTAATGCGAATGGCAATGACAAACTCATTTATGCCTTTGTTTAGTGATATTGGTCACACGCAAAATTAGTCGTTTAGAAACGATTTTCTTCAATAGTCTTGTGAACAGAGAGCAGAGAAGCAAAACTAACACTAATTCAAATTTTCGCTAACACAATCTTAAAGTCTAGACAAAGGTAAATACTTGGTGATTATAAATCTCCTCGGAGACACTAAAAAGACAAACAGTGAACTTGTCAAAACTCGGCGTTACAATGTGTTAAAGTAACGCTTCGATGCAGTTACAAGATTTGTAACTTTACTCTTAGCAACGCAACTGTCAGACTTCTGTAACTTTTCAAGTTACAAGAGCAAAAGTTGGTTCTTGTGTTTGACAAAATACGAACTGAGCCTCGACAATAAAGACCTGATGTACGAGGCAACTGGGACAAAGTTGTAAAATATGCACCGCCCTAGATCTCTGGAACAAGTGGAATCAAATTATGTTAATTTACTTTGGATTATTCGCTTCGTATTTGAAAGCAAATGTTTGAATATACTACGCTACGGGAATGGTTTTCAGGCAACTGTTGAAATGAAAATTCCCTAATTGTAGGGAAAAAAGGAAGAATTGTATTGGTTGCATGAAAATCCTAATGGTTTACGTATTCAGAAACTAACTTTATTTTCCACCTAAATTCAGGCAGCTTAAGTATTTTTGTGCTTAACTAATAACGTGCAGGGATAATGTGTCACGCTACAGAGACAGTAACCTCCTACATTCTAAGTTGGGCTAACCTAACTTAATACTACGTGGTTCACGTTATTTAAAGTTACATTCTTCTTATTTACCAAGTATTTTTGTGCTTAACTAATAACGTGCAGGGATAATGTGTCACGCTACAGAGACAGTAACCTCCTACATTCTAAGTTGGGCTAACCTAACTTAATACTACGTGGTTCACGTTATTTAAAGTCACATTCTTCCTATTTACCATGTATTTTTGTGCTTAACTAATAACGTGCAGGGATAATGTGTCACGCTACAGAGACAGTAACCCCCCACATTCTAAGTTGGGCTAACCTAACTTAATACTACGTGGTTCACGTTATTTAAAGTCACATTCTTCCTATTTACCATGTATTTTTGTGCTTAACTAATAACGTGCAGGGATAATGTGTCACGCTACAGAGACAGTAACCTCCTACATTCTAAGTTGGGCTAACCTAACTTAATACTACGTGGTTCACGTTATTTAAAGACACATTCTTCCTATTTACCATGTATTTTTGTGCTTAACTAATAACGTGCAGGGATAATCTGTCACGCTACAGAGACAGTAACCTCCTACATTCTAAGTTGGGCTAACCTAACTTAATACTACGTGGTTCACGTTATTTAAAGTCACATTCTTCCTATTTACCATGTATTTTTGTGCTTAACTAATAACGTGCAGGGATAATGTGTCACGCTACAGAGACAGTAACCCCCCACATTCTAAGTTGGGCTAACCTAACTTAATACTACGTGGTTCACGTTATTTAAAGTCACATTCTTCCTATTTACCATGTATTTTTGTGCTTAACTAATAACGTGCAGGGATAATGTGTCACGCTACAGAGACAGTAACCCCCCACATTCTAAGTTGGGCTAACCTAACTTAATACTACGTGGTTCACGTTATTTAAAGTCACATTCTTCCTATAAACCATGTATTTTTGTGCTTACCTAATAACGTGCAGGGATAATGTGTCACGCTACAGAGACAGTAACCCCCCACATTCTAAGTTGGGCTAACCTAACTTAATACTACGTGGTTCGCGTTATTTAAAGTTACATTCTTCTTATTTACCAAGTATTTTTGTGCTTAACTAATAACGTGCAGGGATAATGTGTCACGCTACAGAGACAGTAACCTCCTACATTCTAAGTTGGGCTAACCTAACTTAATACTACGTGGTTCACGTTATTTAAAGTCACATTCTTCCTATTTACCATGTATTTTTGTGCTTAACTAATAACGTGCAGGGATAATGTGTCACGCTACAGAGACAGTAACCTCCTACATTCTAAGTTGGGCTAACCTAACTTAATACTACGTGGTTCACGTTATTTAAAGTCACATTCTTCCTATTTACCATGTATTTTTGTGCTTAACTAATAACGTGCAGGGATAATGTGTCACGCTACAGAGACAGTAACCTCCTACATTCTAAGTTGGGCTAACCTAACTTAATACTACGTGGTTCACGTTATTTAAAGTCACATTCTTCCTATTTACCATGTATTTTTGTGCTTAACTAATAACGTGCAGGGATAATGTGTCACGCTACAGAGACAGTAACCTCCTACATTCTAAGTTGGGCTAACCTAACTTAATACTACTTGGTTCACGTTATTTAAAGTCACATTCTTCCTATTTACCATGTATTTTTGTGCTTAACTAATAACGTGCAGGGATAATGTGTCACGCTACAGAGACAGTAACCTCCTACATTCTAAGTTGGGCTAACCTAACTTAATACTACGTGGTTCACGTTATGTAAAGTCACATTCTTCTTATTTACCATGTATGTTTGTGCTTAACTAATAACGTGCAGGGATAATGTGTCACGCTACAGAGACAGTAATCTCCTACATTCTAAGTTGGGCTAACCTAACTTAATACTACGTGGTTCACGTTATTTATAGTCACATTTTTCTTATTTACCATGTATTTTTGTGCTTAACTAATAACGTGCAGGGATAATGTGTCACGCTACAGAGACAGTAACTTCCTACATTCTAAGTTTGGCTAACCTAACTTAATACTACGTGTTTCACGTTATTAAAAGTCACATTCTTCTTATTTACCATGTATTTTTGTGCTTAACTAATAACGTGCAGGGATAATGTGTCACGATACAGAGACAGTAACTTCCTACATTCTAAGTTGGGCTGACCTAACTTAATACTACGTGGTTCACGTTATTTAAAGTTACATTCTTCTTATTTACCAAGTATTTTTGTGCTTAACTAATAACGTGCAGGGATAATGTGTCACGCTACAGAGACAGTAACCTCCTACATTCTAAGTTGGGCTAACCTAACTTAATACTACGTGGTTCACGTTATTTAAAGTCACATTCTTCCTATTTACCATGTATTTTTGTGCTTAACTAATAACGTGCAGGGATAATGTGTCACGCTACAGAGACAGTAACCCCCCACATTCTAAGTTGGGCTAACCTAACTTAATACTACGTGGTTCACGTTATTTAAAGTCACATTCTTCCTATTTACCATGTATTTTTGTGCTTAACTAATAACGTGCAGGGATAATGTGTCACGCTACAGAGACAGTAACCTCCTACATTCTAAGTTGGGCTAACCTAACTTAATACTACGTGGTTCACGTTATTTAAAGACACATTCTTCCTATTTACCATGTATTTTTGTGCTTAACTAATAACGTGCAGGGATAATCTGTCACGCTACAGAGACAGTAACCTCCTACATTCTAAGTTGGGCTAACCTAACTTAATACTACGTGGTTCACGTTATTTAAAGTCACATTCTTCCTATTTACCATGTATTTTTGTGCTTAACTAATAACGTGCAGGGATAATGTGTCACGCTACAGAGACAGTAACCCCCCACATTCTAAGTTGGGCTAACCTAACTTAATACTACGTGGTTCACGTTATTTAAAGTCACATTCTTCCTATTTACCATGTATTTTTGTGCTTAACTAATAACGTGCAGGGATAATGTGTCACGCTACAGAGACAGTAACCTCCTACATTCTAAGTTGGGCTAACCTAACTTAATACTACGTGGTTCACGTTATTTAAAGTCACATTCTTCCTATTTACCATGTATTTTTGTGCTTAACTAATAACGTGCAGGGATAATGTGTCACGCTACAGAGACAGTAACCCCCCACATTTTAAGTTGGGCTAACCTAACTTAATACTACGTGGTTCGCGTTATTTAAAGTTACATTCTTCTTATTTACCAAGTATTTTTGTGCTTAACTAATAACGTGCAGGGATAATGTGTCACGCTACAGAGACAGTAACCTCCTACATTCTAAGTTGGGCTAACCTAACTTAATACTACGTGGTTCACGTTATTTAAAGTCACATTCTTCCTATTTACCATGTATTTTTGTGCTTAACTAATAACGTGCAGGGATAATGTGTCACGCTACAGAGACAGTAACCTCCTACATTCTAAGTTGGGCTAACCTAACTTAATACTACGTGGTTCACGTTATTTAAAGTCACATTCTTCCTATTTACCATGTATTTTTGTGCTTAACTAATAACGTGCAGGGATAATGTGTCACGCTACAGAGACAGTAACCTCCTACATTCTAAGTTGGGCTAACCTAACTTAATACTACGTGGTTCACGTTATTTAAAGTCACATTCTTCCTATTTACCATGTATTTTTGTGCTTAACTAATAACGTGCAGGGATAATCTGTCACGCTACAGAGACAGTAACCTCCTACATTCTAAGTTGGGCTAACCTAACTTAATACTACGTGGTTCACGTTATTTAAAGTCACATTCTTCCTATTTACCATGTATTTTTGTGCTTAACTAATAACGTGCAGGGATAATGTGTCACGCTACAGAGACAGTAACCCCCCACATTCTAAGTTGGGCTAACCTAACTTAATACTACGTGGTTCACGTTATTTAAAGTCACATTCTTCCTATTTACCATGTATTTTTGTGCTTAACTAATAACGTGCAGGGATAATGTGTCACGCTACAGAGACAGTAACCTCCTACATTCTAAGTTGGGCTAACCTAACTTAATACTACGTGGTTCACGTTATTTAAAGTCACATTCTTCCTATTTACCATGTATTTTTGTGCTTAACTAATAACGTGCAGGGATAATGTGTCACGCTACAGAGACAGTAACCCCCCACATTTTAAGTTGGGCTAACCTAACTTAATACTACGTGGTTCGCGTTATTTAAAGTTACATTCTTCTTATTTACCAAGTATTTTTGTGCTTAACTAATAACGTGCAGGGATAATGTGTCACGCTACAGAGACAGTAACCTCCTACATTCTAAGTTGGGCTAACCTAACTTAATACTACGTGGTTCACGTTATTTAAAGTCACATTCTTCCTATTTACCATGTATTTTTGTGCTTAACTAATAACGTGCAGGGATAATGTGTCACGCTACAGAGACAGTAACCTCCTACATTCTAAGTTGGGCTAACCTAACTTAATACTACGTGGTTCACGTTATTTAAAGTCACATTCTTCCTATTTACCATGTATTTTTGTGCTTAACTAATAACGTGCAGGGATAATGTGTCACGCTACAGAGACAGTAACCTCCTACATTCTAAGTTGGGCTAACCTAACTTAATACTACGTGGTTCACGTTATTTAAAGTCACATTCTTCCTATTTACCATGTATTTTTGTGCTTAACTAATAACGTGCAGGGATAATGTGTCACGCTACAGAGACAGTAACCTCCTACATTCTAAGTTGGGCTAACCTAACTTAATACTACTTGGTTCACGTTATTTAAAGTCACATTCTTCCTATTTACCATGTATTTTTGTGCTTAACTAATAACGTGCAGGGATAATGTGTCACGCTACAGAGACAGTAACCTCCTACATTCTAAGTTGGGCTAACCTAACTTAATACTACGTGGTTCACGTTATGTAAAGTCACATTCTTCTTATTTACCATGTATGTTTGTGCTTAACTAATAACGTGCAGGGATAATGTGTCACGCTACAGAGACAGTAATCTCCTACATTCTAAGTTGGGCTAACCTAACTTAATACTACGTGGTTCACGTTATTTAAAGTCACATTTTTCTTATTTACCATGTATTTTTGTGCTTAACTAATAACGTGCAGGGATAATGTGTCACGCTACAGAGACAGTAACTTCCTACATTCTAAGTTTGGCTAACCTAACTTAATACTACGTGTTTCACGTTATTAAAAGTCACATTCTTCTTATTTACCATGTATTTTTGTGCTTAACTAATAACGTGCAGGGATAATGTGTCACGATACAGAGACAGTAACTTCCTACATTCTAAGTTGGGCTGACCTAACTTAATACTACGTGGTTCACGTTATGCAAAGTCACATTCTTCTTATTTACCATGTATTTTTGTGCTTAACTAATAACGTGCAGGGATAATTTGTCACGCTACAGAGACAGTAACCTCCTACATTCTAAGTTGGGCTAACCTAACTTAATACTACGTGGTTCGCGTTATTTAAAGTCACATTCTTCCTATTTACCATGTATTTTTGTGCTTAACTAATAACGTGCAGGGATAATGTGTCACGCTACAGAGACAGTAACCTCCTACATTCTAAGTTGGGCTAACCTAACTTAATACTACGTGGTTCACGTTATGTAAAGTCACATTCTTCTTATTTACCATGTATGTTTGTGCTTAACTAATAACGTGCAGGGATAATGTGTCACGCTACAGAGACAGTAACCTACATTCTAAGTTGGGCTAACCTAACTTAATACTACGTGGTTCACGTTATTTAAAGTCACATTCTTCTTATTTACCATGTATTTTTGTGCTTAACTAATAACGTGCAGGGATAATGTGTCACGCTACAGAGACAGTAACCTCCTACATTCTAAGTTGGGCTAACCTAACTTAATACTACGTGGTTCACGTTATTTAAAGTCACATTCTTCCTATTTACCATGTATTTTTGTGCTTAACTAATAACGTGCAGGGATAATGTGTCACGCTACAGAGACAGTAACCTCCTACATTCTAAGTTGGGCTAACCTAACTTAATACTACGTGGTTCACGTTATTTAAAGTCACATTCTTCCTATTTACCATGTATTTTTGTGCTTAACTAATAACGTGCAGGGATAATGTGTCACGCTACAGAGACAGTAACCTCCTACATTCTTAGTTGGGCTAACCTAACTTAATACTACGTGGTTCACGTTATGTAAAGTCACATTCTTCTTATTTACCATGTATGTTTGTGCTTAACTAATAACGTGCAGGGATAATGTGTCACGCTACAGGGACAGTAATCTCCTACATTCTAAGTTGGGCTAACCTAACTTAATACTACGTGGTTCACGTTATTTAAAGTCACATTTTTCTTATTTACCATGTATTTTTGTGCTTAACTAATAACGTGCAGGGATAATGTGTCACGCTACAGAGACAGTAACTTCCTACATTCTAAGTTTGGCTAACCTAACTTAATACTACGTGTTTCACGTTATTAAAAGTCACATTCTTCTTATTTACCATGTATTTTTGTGCTTAACTAATAACGTGCAGGGATAATGTGTCACGCTACAGAGACAGTAACTTCCTACATTCTAAGTTGGGCTGACCTAACTTAATACTACGTGGTTCACGTTATGCAAAGTCACATTCTTCTTATTTACCATGTATTTTTGTGCTTAACTAATAACGTGCAGGGATAATTTGTCACGCTACAGAGACAGTAACCTCCTACATTCTAAGTTGGGCTAACCTAACTTAATACTACGTGGTTCGCGTTATTTAAAGTCACATTCTTCCTATTTACCATGTATTTTTGTGCTTAACTAATAACGTGCAGGGATAATGTGTCACGCTACAGAGACAGTAACCTCCTACATTCTAAGTTGGGCTAACCTAACTTAATACTACGTGGTTCACGTGTTGTAAAGTCACATTCTTCTTATTTACCATGTATGTTTGTGCTTAACTAATAACGTGCAGGGATAATGTGTCACGCTACAGAGACAGTAACCTACATTCTAAGTTGGGCTAACCTAACTTAATACTACGTGGTTCACGTTATTTAAAGTCACATTCTTCCCATTTACCATGTATTTTTGTGCTTAACTAATAACGTGCAGGGATAATGTGTCACGCTACAGAGACAGTAACCTCCTACATTCTAAGTTGGGCTAACCTAACTTAATACTACGTGGTTCACGTTATTTAAAGTCACATTCATCCTATTTACCATGTATTTTTGTGCTTAACTAATAACGTGCAGTGATAATGTGTCACGCTACAGAGACAGTAACCTCCTACATTCTAAGTTGGGCTAACCTAACTTAATACTACGTGATTCACGTTATTTAAAGTCACATTCTTCCTATTTACCATGTATTTTTGTGCTTAACTAATAACGTGCAGGGATAATGTGTCACGCTACAGAGACAGTAACCTCCTACATTCTAAGTTGGGCTAACCTAACTTAATACTACGTGGTTCACGTTATTTAAAGTCACATTCTTCCTATTTACCATGTATTTTTGTGCTTAACTAATAACGTGCAGGGATAATGTGTCACGCTACAGAGACAGTAACCTCCTACATTCTAAGTTGGGCTAACCTAACTTAATACTACGTGGTTCACGTTATTTAAAGTCACACTCTTCCTATTGTAACACTCCTTAAAATAAGATGTTACATATAAATTCATTTATATATTTAATTTTTAGTTAATAATTATATCTTCCCAATATAAAAGAAAATTTTTGTTTTATTCGTGCTCATTGTGAAGTTAGCATAGATAGTAGCACCCCTAGCGGGCAAAAATGTAAAATATCGTACGAGGTAGTAACTCAGGGTAATTAACAGATATCACCCGATGTGACGTAAGCATGGTCTGATATCGCCTGATCTGACGGACCAATCAGAATATACATAATGATAAGTAAGGGTGTTAAAATTCAGTTAGCGCGTCCTTGCAACGAGCCCAGTTCTCCAAAAGTCTTTGAACGAGACGGACGTAATGGCACTTTCGGACATAACCTAGAAATTTATAAGCTTCCAGCATTCAAAATTTTAAGATATCAAGGCCGGTACCAAATTTATTTAACTCAGCTAAAGAAGAAGTCAGAAGCGAATATTTACGTATTTCAAATGAGTAAAAGTTAATATCATTTTTGTTTAAGTGCGCTGATTTGCAAGAGCAATGTGTTAAGTGATTAGTGATTCCAAAAGCAATGTTTAATATGTGTTAAAGTGTTTTAAAAATAAGTAATGTGCACAAGCAGGTACGTTTTAGATAATAATAAAGAAAATGTATTTTAATGTTAACTAAGTTGAAAAATTTTTAATTGATAAACGGTTAACACATGAACGGTAGAAATTGTCCCTTGAATATTCATTTCAGAATTAATTTGGAAAACTTAAGTTACTATCTTGTCGATATATATAAATTTTAAAAGATAATAAGTAATTAAAATGTATGGAATAATTAGCAGTAATTAAAAGTAAATTACTCGACACATTGGTGTTATTTGTTCTTTTGTAATTTGTCACTGATTAATAAATTGTATGACTTTGTAATTTAAAAATATAAATTCTTATTTCATTTCAAGTAACCTAGTTCTACCTTCCAATGATATCGTTTACAGAAAGACATTATTATGCCTGGCTGAAAACGGAGAACTTAGGAGCCCCTGGCAAGTAAGGTTAATTAATTTGTTAATTAGTAATTAACACACATTTTTAATAAAGCCCTGATAAATACATACCCCCAGGAAAAAGGCTCCAACTGTTACACTATTTACCATGTATTTTTGTGCTTAACTAATAACGTGCAGGGATAATGTGTCACGCTACAGAGACAGTAACCTCCTACATTCTAAGTTGGGCTAACCTAACTTAATACTACGTGGTTCACGTTATTTAAAGTCACATCTTCTTATTTACCATGTATTTTTGTGCTTAACTAATAACGTGCAGGGATAATGTGTCACGCTACAGAGACAGTAACCTCCTTCATTCTTAGTTGGGCTAACCTAACTTAATACTACGTGGTTCACGTTATTTAAAGTCACATTCTTCTTATTTACCATGTATTTTTGTGCTTAACTAATAACGTGCAGGGATAATGTGTCACGCTACAGAGACAGTAACCTCCTACATTCTAAGTTGGGCTAACCTAACTTAATACTACGTGGTTCACGTTATTTAAAGTCACATTCTTCATATTTACCATGTATTTTTGTGCTTAACTAATAACGTGCAGGGATAATGTGTCACGCTACAGAGACAGTAACCTCCTACATTCTAAGTTGGGCTAACCTTACTTAATACTACGTGGTTCACGTTATTTAAAGTCACATTCTTCATATTTACCATGTATTGTTGAGTAACAAATTTAACAAACCAAAAAACAAAGGAAATATTGTCTACAGAATGAATTTTGGCTTAGAGTCACTGCATAAAACAACTCTCAAGACGTTTGGGAGATTTGACGCTATCAACTATTTGCTAGAGCAACCTGGAAAGAATTTGGTGGCTGTGCATTCAAGGTGTCTTTTTTAAAGTTTTTAATATATATATATATATATATATATATATATATATATATATATATATATATATGAAGTTAATATATTACTATGTAAGTAATTTTATCCACCATTAAGTGCAATAATTTTACCTTGAGTGATTCGACAATGGTCAATTGACCGAAAGGTGCCTCATCACTCAAGGTAAAATTATTGCACTTAATGGTGGATAAAATTACTTACATAGTAATATATTAACTTCATAAAATCAGTGCAACGGAAAAACAATGGATAACGTTAAATATCAAGAATATATATATATATATATATATATATATATATATATATATATATATATATACAATACAATATATATATATATATATATATATATATATATATACAATTTCTGCCTTTCATAACATTACAATATTTTCCTTTGTTCAATCACTCCATTTTTAAAACCAAAACATAGTAGTCTAATTAGGCATTAATGTTTTGGTATTGTTTACGGTTTGCAGCATTTAAAGTAGCATTCTTCTTGTTTAAAATGTATTTTGTAGTAACAGATGTAAGAAAAGAGACTTCACGATCATCTAAGGGCAGTAGCTCTTCAACCTTTCGATAACCAGGACATGGTTAGAAGATTGAAGAGAACCAAACCATTTGAGTTAGTGTAGTGTTGCGTTGGGCTAGCTCTATTCAAATATATGTAATTGACAAGAACATGTAAGAATATATGTAATATTCGTATATGTCCAGAAAAGAAGTAAAGAGTAAATGGACACTTCAGTGATACGATCATTTGGGGTAAAGGTAATACAAACAAAATTAATGGTTGGTTTAATAACAACAGTTTTATTGAAATCATTAAATGTGGTTGAGTAACAGTCAACGTTTACAAAATATTCTGCTTATAGGAAGGAATTCGGCTTACAGAGACATTGCAAGAAATAATGAACTTAAAGGGATAAGGGGGTTTGCCTCCATAAAATAAGTGCAACATAAGCTAAAGCTCCCTCAATTAAGGAAAGAATTTCAAAATTAGCAGCATTAATCGGGATAAACAAAGCTAAAGTTGAAGTAAAAAGGTGCATTTTTACTAACAAAGAACAAAATAATTACTTCAGAAAAAATAGCTATTTATGTTTTAAGGGAGCAAAATGAGTCATTGTCGCCTAGAGATAGAAAGTTTCGCACGAATAGAAGTCGCGGCGATGAGAGCTACAATCTCTGAAATGCAATTAAACTTTGGTCTTGGATCATACACAAGTTTTTATCATGTGGTTTTCTTTTAAATGGTAATTTTCCAATATCCTGCAGTGACATAAACTCATTAAAACACTCCTTCGCGGTACCCTAGCCTAACACTACACCACTCACAAAAACCAACACACACACATACACACACCAACACAATCTATACACATTTCAACACTTACATCTTCGCTTAGGGAATTTTGACTGGTCAGAACCGTTGCGCGTTGGGAGTGCTGAAAAGTCCAGAGCGTGACAAACTCTGGTCTGGGACGCTGATGTGAGCTTGCTCTGCCGAAGACGTAAGCGCGGTTTCTGGTCTACCAGCCGCTTCGGTCCTTGGTCAGGGAGTGTCCGCGGTGCATGGGTGTCGGAGCCTGTGCACAGTATTACGAGTTCTCGACTGATGCCCATCCAGTCGAGCTAAGGAGAAAAGCTATAGGCCTCAGAGTTCTGAGGGTTGGAAATGATCTTAATGTGATCCAAGGGTGTACCCGTTCCTATAGTCTCGCCCGTAACGCTTGACACGATGGCTGGCAAAAAATATTTATGGATTCCAAAACCACGTCAAATATGACTAGTCTGAAGAGGACACGCCAGGATTCTCCTGACGATAGTCAAGATCTGAGTAAAAAAGTTGATGGTGGCAACGTCGCAGACATTGCCATCAGCAAAGTATTTAGTTGTTTCTAGTGCCGAAGAAGGGAAAGATCTTTCCAAAGTTTCTCCTTTCCTGATTAACAAGGCTATTACTGCGTGTGCTGGAGGCCCAGTAGCCTCTATTAAGAAACTTCGAAACGGAACACTTTTAATTGCGACTTCCACCGACAGACAAACCCGTTCTCTATCAAAAATGACCTCCTTCTTTGACCAGGTCATGGTATCTGTGGCTCCCCACAGATCCTTGAATTACTCAAAGGGGGTCATCACATGTAGGGATTTAATGCACCTTCCAATCGATGAAATAAAGTCCGAACTGTCTTCTCAGTTAGTTACGGACGTTATCCCTATAATGAAAATGGACAAAGGAGAAAAAGTAGCAACAGCGTCTTTTATCGTAACTTTTGGAAAGCCGGAAATACCCGAATACTTGCATGCAGGTTACCAAAGGATCTCAGTTAGACCATACGTGGCTAACCCTAGGCGCTGCTTCAAGTGTCAGCGTTTTGGGCATATCAGCTCTACCTGTTCGAAGCAGAACGTATGCGGTATATGTAGCGTTGAAGGCCATGATGATAAGGATTGTGTAAATTCTCCGAAATGCGCCAATTGTGGTGGTGACCACCCAGCGCGATCCTACAACTGTCCTACCTTTAAGGAAGAGAAAGCTATCCTAGGCATCATGGCGAAAGACAAGCTGTCGTTTCCAGAGGCCAAAAAACTCTATCGATCCACTCAGCCAAAGACAGACAGCAATACTTATGCCGCTACCCTGACCGCTTCAAAATCGTCTTGTACCAACTGTTCTGAGCTGTCCAAGAAGATTGAAGCTCTAACTGAACAAGTGTCTCGCCTTTTGAGCTTAGTCTCAAATGGTCCGTCTTTGAATTTGTTACAACCTGCAGCAACTGATAGTGTTTTGCCTCGTGTACCTATCCCTTCCATTGGGGGGATTGGAGCACGAAATAAGTCACTAAGCGAGCCTTGTGTTTCTGTGCAGAAGATATTATCAACGGGTAATAAACCTTCTGTGCAGAAGACGTTGGAAAAATCCAAACCACGTAAACCAGTGTTACGTCAGACCACATCGCCACCGTCGTTACCGGGTATTAAGAAAAATGCTAACAAAGGAGGGAATGTGAAAACTACCCCTCCCAAACCCAAAACTTCCTCAGATTCCATCCCTGAACGGGTGGATATGGAATCTAAGAAATGTAAGCCTGAGACGTCTAAAAACGTCCCAGGCAAGAAAGGAGAGAGCAAATAGGTGTCAAATAAATCCTTTGCTAAGCTAATAAATGTCTTTGCTTAGGAAGTCAGTGATACAATGGAACGTCAACGGTGTTAGGAGTCACATAGAAGAACTTAAAGTACTCGTGCGAGATGTGTATCCAATGTTTGTATGTCTACAGGAGACACATCTCCACGAATCGCATAATTTCCATTTAAGAGAGTATTTAGTTTTTAGATCGGACTTCGTTACAGAAGATCGAGCTAGAGGTGGCGTAGCCATCCTAGCCTGTGACTGTATCGATGCTGTTTCTCTAAACTTAATAACTCCTTTACAAGCAGTAGCCGTTCAAACAGCTGTCCCGTATAAAATCACTGTGTGTTGTGTCTACTTGCCACCACAAGAAAACCTGCATCACAGTGATTTAGTGAATTTAATAAGCCAGTTACCAACTCCGTTCTTATTGGTAGGGGATTTTAATGCCCACCATTCGTCTTGGGGATCTCCGACTAGGAACTCTCGAGGTGACCTTGTTGAGAGTGTGAGAACGGAACTGGACTTATGTCTGCTAAATGACGGTTCGCCTACCCATTTAGCAGCATATACTGGTGGATGGACAGCTGTTGACCTATCGATTTGCAGCCCTCAATTAGCTACTACATGCACATGGTCGGTACTCAACGATTTGTATGGAAGCGACCATGTGCCTATTAAGATCAGTTTATGTGACTCCCAACCCTGTTATGCTCGAAATCCCAGTTGGATTTTGCGAAAAGCCAACTGGGACTCATACTCGAATTACCTTGTATCACTTGACATGGATTATTTGACACCCATTGATGAAAATATAGAAAATATTACGAAAGCAATTTTAAATGCCGCTGAAAAGACCATTCCGAAAACCTCTACGCATCCACGCCGACCGCCTGTGCCGTGGTGGAACGATGAATGCACAGAAATCCTCCGTTTACGACGAAGAGCTCTTAGGAAATTTAAACGACACCCAACAAATGGAAACCTTCAGGAATATAAAATACTCCGTGCGAAAGCACGGAGGATATTTAGGCTGAGTAGAAAGAACTCTTGGGAACAGTACATTAGCACAATTAGACGAACAACTCCGTCCTCCACAGTGTGGAGGAAACTAAGATCAGTTTGTGGTACTTCCATTTCGTTGCCAGCCATTGCGCTGAAGCAACCAGATGGGAGATTAATCACAAACAGTGATGACATTGCTAATGAACTTGGAACATCTTTTTCTAACTTTTCTGCTACTACAGCCTATAATAGATTGTTCCAGATGTATAAACTGAAGGAAGAAGCAATACCGTTTACCGTTGGGTTGTCTGAGGACTCTACTTTAAACACCCCTTTCTCTATAGGGGAATTGGAGTCAGCTCTTGCGTCAACGAAGGATTCTGCACCAGGTCCTGATTCCATTGTGTACTCCATGCTAAAACATCTACCATCATCGGCGAAACTTGTCCTCCTTCGAGTATACAATCGTTTATTCGAGGAGCGCTCTTTCCCCGATGCATGGTTAGAATCGACTGTAATTCCTCTTTTGAAGCCAGGTAAGGACAAAACCAACCCCAGTAGTTACAGGCCTATATCACTTACAAGCGTCTTGTGCAAACTACTGGAGAAGATGGTCAACCGCCGTCTTGTCTGGTACCTAGAAACCAACAACCTTCTTAGCAACGAACAATGTGGTTTCAGACTAGGACGCTCATCAGTTGACCAATTGGTTTTGTTAGAATCCGCTATTCAAGATGCCTTTCTCTTGCGTCAAACGCTCGTTGCGGTTTTCTTTGACCTTGAAAAGGCATATGATATGGCATGGAAAAGAGGAATTCTGAACACTCTGAAATCATGGAGTATACAAGGGAATATCCTAGCATTCATCGCTAACTTTCTTTCAAACAGATCTTTCCGCGTTCGACTTGGAGGCACGTATTCAAACAGCTATACACAAGAGAATGGTGTACCTCAGGGCAGCGTGCTGAGCGTCACGCTGTTTGCCGTTGCAATAAATAGTATCACCAGTAATATACGATCTCCGGTACACTGTTCCCTTTTTGTGGATGACTTTTGTATATATGTGCCTGCTCGTAGTATGGCAACTGCGGAAAGATCTTTGCAGTTAGCAATATACAGATTGGAGGAATGGTCAAAATCTACAGGTTTCAAATTCTCTGCTTCGAAGACCCAATGTGTAGCATTTAGTCGTCGTAGGCAACACCAGGAGCCGATCCTTTATCTTGACGGGGTTCAGCTTCAAACCACGGATAGTGTTCGATTTTTGGGTCTTTTATTTGATAAAAGACTCTCATGGGGTCCACATGTTCGTGATTTGAAGGTGAGATGCAGCAAGAAATTGGATATGTTAAGAGTCCTTAGTGGAACGAATTGGGGAGCAGACAGAACTAGTATGCTTCGATTTTATCGCGCAGTCGTGAGATCGCGCATAGATTATGGTTGTCAAGTCTACTCATCTGCACGACCTACAGTTCTGAAAACTCTTGATACCATCCACCACTCTTGACTTAGACTGGCTACTGGTGCATTTAGAACTAGCCCAATCCCTAGTCTTCTTGTCGAAGCTGGGGCACCTGCCCTTTCTTTCACGTTTCTGTTCTTCGAAGCAAACCCAACCACCCGGCATTTGAAATAGTCTTTAATAATAAGCTAAATCAAGTGTACAATACACGTCAACGTTCGACCGCTCCATTTGGCATACGAACTTTAAGAATATTGGATGACCTTGAGTTGCAACTTCCAACTATGTTTGAACGACAAATGTGCTATCTACCTCCATGGATAATAAGAACGCCGCACTTCGATTTCTCATTGTCCAGTTATATAAAACACGATACTCCTGTTGTGGTCTACCACCAGGAATTTTTATCCATTTATAAATCTCACCAACACAGTGAAATTATTTTCACTGATGGATCTAAATTGGACAATGGCGTTGGGTGTGCGTTTTATGCATCTGGATGTACCTACACGTACGGATTGCCCTCAGCTTGCAGTGTTTTCACGGCAGAACTATTTGCTATTTTTAAAGCTTTGACCGTCATTCAATCTCGATCCTCGCATTATCTTTTGTGTTCTTCAGGCTCTTCAGGATGTTTTCTCTAGCAACCCTTTAGTTGGGGACATTTTGTGTGCTGTACACAGGCTTCAATTGAGGGGTGTGGGGGTGACTTTCTGTTGGGTACCTGGACATTGCGGAATACTTGGAAACACAAAAGCGGATGAAGCGGCGAAGAAAGCTACAAGTTTGGTGCCTATTACTCAACTAATTATGGCATCTGACTATGTGTGTTTCGCGAAACATTTATTGCTCGCTGCTTGGAATGACGAGTGGCATACTGTGATTGAGAATAAGCTGAGGGAAATTAAAGATACCGTCCGTCCATGGAGGTTTTCAATTCGTTCAAAACGTAGGGAGGAAGTGGTGGTTATACGCCTTCGCGTTGGCCACTCTTTTGCAACTCATGGATATTTGATGAGGCGTGAAGATCCACCAATATGCCAATACTGCGGGGGTATCTTCACAATAAAACATATTTTGGTAGATTGTGTTAGTGTAGGCAATGTTCGTGCCCTTTTTAATTTAAAAGGGAGTTTAAAGGTGGTACTAAGGGACGATGCCTCGGCCATTGACCGAGTCATCGCTTTCTTGCACCACTTGAAAATATTTTTTAAAATTTAATACATAAATATATAAATTTTTTAATTTTATTTATACATATAGTTCTCTGTGTTTCATTTATTTATTTTAATTAAATTTATTTTCTGTTCTTTTATTGTTATTGAGATTTATTTATTGCTAAATTGTTACCTATTATTGTTTAACATATTATTTATTTACTGTTATATTGTTCTTTGTTGTTATTTTGTTACTTAGTTTTTAAGAATTTTTTCATTGTTATATTGTTGTTTTTTGTTTTTTATTGTTGGTGTTTTTTTTTGTTTTGTAATTTTTGTTGTATTTATTTATTTATTAATTTATTTGATTTTATTTAAAACAATATCGTTCAGTGTTAGATTTTGTTTGGCGATGATAACCACAATTGGTTTTTCGCCAGGAAAAAAAAAAAAAAAAAAAAAAAAAAAAAAAAAAAAAATCATTAAAACACTGAGCTTTTATACACTGACGTAGTGATATTATGTTAAACATCGTACCGGGAATAATTTTCAGGTAATTTTCGTACAGCCGAAAATAGCACCAGATGAATTCATAAACAGATGTTTGTTTAAAACTTATAAGCAAATAATCACATTTAAATGTCAGCACAGGCTGAAACGTTTAGCTCCAAAATGTTACCTTAATATTTAACTCTGTAAAAGAATTGAGGTAATAATGAAATATTACATTTAACTTAGTATTCTTGTAGACGTCGAAATAATTATAAGATATTGCAATTTAGTAAACAGGTCGTGTAATGTTTTAGTCAATAGCTGTTGGGATTCGTTGAAAGTGGTTTAAAGTTAGTACAAGTCAGTAGAGCCATTGTCACATACTAAATATTTTAAAGGATTGGATATTACGTAGTAACAACATAGGGACATTAAACCTCCTGAAAAAAAATTAAGGGCAGGGGATCAAAGCATCACGCGTACAGGAAACGTACTTGAACCAGACCTACTCTCTTTGGGGTCATAAACAGTTGACTACACGTTTATCTCTTTGTAAGAAGGATAGAATATGATATATAGTACTAGATAGGTCTATGCAAAGAACAGTGCTTGGAATTACGGAAAATAATGGCTCGCGTAGGCAGGAACGCTTATCTAAAAGAAGTGCAAAGCCGGAACCAATCCTTGATCGGTGATCAAGAGGAAAAATATTTCTTTTATAGTCAAATATAGATGACAAACAGATTGGTTTGAAATCGATTATTGGGAGCATTATTTTATTTCATAAAGGATTTATTTTGGAATACTTATTTATATATAATTAAATGTATATATATATATATATATATATATATATATATATATATATATATATATATATATATAAGTTATTCCTTAATTTTATAAATATAATTTAATGTTTAATTTTATACAGATAATTTATTAAAGTTAGAGGCTGACGTGTTTCGGATGTTTATTCCATTTTTAGTTTTACTGTTGAATGTTTTTACTTTTTTTTTATGAGTTACGTTTTACAAAATGTTTGAAAGCATTTGCGTTTACTCTTTATGGATATATAGCTTGTTCACCTACATTCCACGACATCTGTTGGCCTTATCACGAAGTTATGTTAGGTGCACAGTTTTCATTAGCATAACATTTCCATGTGAGTGGAAAATAAGAAACAAAAAATTGAACATTTTAATTAATTAGATTAGGTAATTAAAAGTGAGTTTTAAATAACATTTAAATTATAATTAGTTTTAAAATCTAAATTAAATTACATTGTAAGGGAACAATGTAAGATTCGTATTTGGTGAGCTAAACTATCTCTAAGAATAACTCCTCTTTAACGGATGAATTAATTCAAAACGATCTTGTCTAATACGGAGCACAAGCACCTCAATTACGGACGCAAGAAGGACTTTAAAGTTTGGCCATAAATTCTCGTTTTTATCATCATTATAAAACCAAATTTCTCCGCTTGTATTTTGCAATTTAACCTGCTTTGCGTATAAACGCAGGGTTAATGGCATTCCTTGCTGGGGTGAAATTAAAAACGTAAAATGTGATGTCAGCAGAATATTACCGGGCCAACTTGTGTGATTGATGCCGCGGTCGGATGGAGTGGCAATGATAAAATGTGTGACGTATGCTGTGAAGGACCACTCGAAACAGTCCGCTTGTAGTTTGTGTCAGTTGAATTATTTGTGACTAGTTTGGTTGGTTATATTCATACACTACTTTAAAATGCAACCATGGGTAGTATATATAATTGTAATCAGTTTTCCTGTGTTTAAAGACTTATTCGTGGGACCTATATATACAGGTAGCCGTTTGGCGCGATTTGTCCAATTAGAAATTCCGACCGTGACTCATGCAACGCTCAACCTAATGCGATTTGTTGAATGGAGAGGAGGGATCACAGTTGGGGGGAAATTGTGAGAAATATAAAGGGTAATACGAGGGTTAAGAAATAAAAAAGGGTGGTGCACTGAAAAAACCAACATTATCGAGGAGAAATACAACCGTATTTCCAAACTTTAAAAGAATAACAATTCCAGGTTAACTGACGTGTTTCTAGTCTTGTTTCATTGATTTGTTCTAAATATACACCTTACTGCAGTTTCGTATTATTGTTGAAAGAACGATCAGGGTTAATTTATAAAACTAGCTTATTATTACGAGATCAATATGTTTATCAATATATAAATCGGAAGTAATTAAAATTAACATTGCGATTAGGAAGGGATATAACTCACGAGTAATAAAAACGGATGCGGTAAATAATTGTCTACAAATGATGTTTTAATTTAATTCAAATAAATGAATCATTGGAAGAACGAGTTAAACATAAGCATTAGGCAAAGACTAAAACAGTTGCTACGGATATCCTACTGCAATATTTGTTTACAAGATATCTAAATATTATGAAATTTAAAGATGGGAGCTCTTCGTAAGATTAAACGCTGTCCCCTGTGCCCTCACAAGGGACGTCGAGGTTCCTAACCTTTGGAGGGCGACCACCATTGTGTCTTCAGAGCCACCACCGAATATGCCACGAGGACTCCTTTATTTGTCCTCTCTGCCTTGAGGATGAGGTTACGTATTATCGTATGATACTCTTAGGCGCACTAGATCACTTCAATAATGAGGACACCTAGCAGGGATGGGAGGGTGTCTACTGGAAGGCACGGAGTTCAATGGTAGAGTTATCTCAGACAGGCGTTGACTGAGTAAAGAGTAAGTAAGAAATATTACGACCGCTTAATTTAATCTAATATATCATATAGGCCGTTGAATTTAGAGTTTATTTAAACATAGCCTCCAAGTAACCTCTAAGTGGAGAAGTATTCTACGCGTCATGTTTTCAGAAATTCTTTGGGATAATTAAGTAGAGTACTGTGCGGGTATAAAAGATCATAAACATTCTTCATCAGTTAACTATGATTTTTAAAGTTGATTATGAGATATCATCTTCTGTTGGCGAAGTGGGTTGCTTTTTGAATGTATTATTTTATATGGGTTGAAATTTTTTGTGCAGGTTGTTTTTGTAGGTAAATTCTTCGAAAAGGTTTCGAATTATGTCTTCAATTAACTCTTGTCTGTGATTTATTGGCGTGATAATCACTATATGCGGGACAAACACAGTATTGTTAAATACAAAATGACTGTATTCGGATACAAGTAGGTGTGCTAGAGCATTCTTGGAAGTGTTTATGTTTGTTACTGCATAGTGTTTGAAGTTACACACTTACTGACACCGTCCCTATATAAGTTACGAATATGTATTAGTGAACTTCAAAACTTGTAGTAGTCCTGTATAAGTTATACAATGATGCAAATGGAATAGTTTATGTTATGACTAACTACCAAATAGTACGATTTAATGCGTAACTTTATGAAAGTTTACAATGTTAAAATCATCCTTGATTTGGCTTTATTTTTATTACAACCAAAAGCGTTCACAGATTAAATTATTATTTTTTGCTAGATTGTTACCGCAACTCTTGACTCAGGTGCTACAATGAGATAATAGAAATTTAAATTCGTTCGCCTTTCGCAGAGAGAGTCAGACATTCAATATAAAACCATTCGCTTTCAATACGAATTCTTTTTCACCTTATTGCAATATGTTAAAATAAGTGATTACGCAGAAAGCCCTAGCACAAGGAATACAAACAGCTGATTTATGTTTATTTAATGAATGCTGGTATTGCTGAAACGTGAGTTGAATATGTCGTGGCTGAAAAAATACTTTACGTTCCTACTGACGTCGAATATTTGTAAAATTACTTTTCATAGGATTCTAACAGTTTAGATTGAGCCAGGTAAAACTCTTCGCTACTGAGTTTGCTCATTCTGTCGAGGTTTGTTTTATTCCTATTAGCAATCGAGCCTCATTTCTATATGTTGTGAGTAGGAATGAGTATATTCCGATTCTCAGTTTTAGGAATCGATTGTTTTAGTAAGATCGAGAAATAGCCGATTCTCAAATGACTAAAGCGCTGATTCCTAAGAATGCTTTTTAACTGTTAAAATACGTGTTAGGTGTAACCTATTCTAAAATTAATTAATTACTAACCTTGTCTTATTTATGTATAAGTTGCTTTGAATGAACTAACATATAAAGCAAATGCCGATTTGAGATAACAAAAATATTATTATTATTATTTATGGCAACAACTAAGAGAATCGGAAGCCTTGCTGGTCGTCTCGCTCAGCTGCCTCACTTGGGCTCTCTCTCCCTCTGTCAATCTCTCGACGTATGTTATCGATACTACTCCGCCACCGCTTCATAGATGTTGAAATAAAACACAATGAAGAATTACTTTCAAATTCTCCAGCTATACAAACTGGAATGGCTATTACTGAAGTTGTATTGTAGTTGTGGACTGAAGTTGGTATTTTTAATTTTAAATAAATCATTACTTTTATCTGATATGTTTTGTCACTCATGCTTTTCTAGTAGTTTATTACATTAAAACTGAACATTTAAAATGTTTCACCTTGACTTAGATGTTTACTAAATTCATTATTAGAGAATATATGGAGGCCTATATAACAGAAACGGAAAACAAATTTTAGAATTAAGATCGAAATTTTTCTATCGGAAAATGGAAGAAAAATATGAATTATAGAAGAACGTACATTTTACTAAAAAAAGGATGTAGAGGAGACCTTTCTAATCCTTATCTCATTGTTATAATACTGTTTAAACTTAACTATTACAATAAAACTGGTTACTAGTCATAAAAAGCAGAATATGTTTTATCCGTGGAAAGAGGCTTTCTAATAGTGCCAAGGTTAACACTAGCAGGTGTAAGGTACTGCGGTATCACAGCCTTTTACAGAGAGATTCTAAAGACTCGTTGTTAGTACTCACTCATTGTTATAATGTTGTTTAAACTTAACTATTACAATAAAACTGGTTACTAGTCATAAAAAGCAGAATATGTTTTATCCGTGGAAAGAGGCTTTCTAATAGTGCCAAGGTTAACACTAGCAGGTGTAAGATACTGCGGTCTCACAGCCTTTTACAGAGACATTCTAAAGACTCGTTGTTAGTACTCACTCATTGTTATAATGCTGTTTAAACTTAACTATTACAATAAAACTGGTTACTAGTCATAAAAAGCAGAATATGTTTTATCCGTGGAAAGAGGCTTTCTAATAGTGCCAAGGTTAACACTAGCAGGTGTAAGATACTGCGGTCTCACAGCCTTTTACAGAGAGATTCTAAAGACTCGTTGTTAGTACTCACTCATTGTTATAATGCTGTTTAAACTTAACTATTACAATAAAACTGGTTACTAGTCATAAAAAGCAGAATATGTTTTATCCGTGGAAAGAGGCTTTCTAATAGTGCCAAGGTTAACACTAGCAGGTGTAAGGTACTGCGGTCTCACAGCCTTTTACAGAGAGATTCTAAAGACTCGTTGTTAGTACTCACTCATTGTTATAATGCTGTTTAAACTTAACTATTACAATAAAACTGGTTACTAGTCATAAAAAGCAGAATATGTTTTATCCGTGGAAAGAGGCTTTCTAATAGTGCCAAGGTTAACACTAGCAGGTGTAAGGTACTGCGGTATCACAGCCTTTTACAGAGAGATTCTAAAGACTCGTTGTTAGTACTCACTCATTGTTATAATGCTGTTTAAACTTAACTATTACAATAAAACTGGTTACTAGTCATAAAAAGCAGAATATGTTTTATCCGTGGAAAGAGGCTTTCTAATAGTGCCAAGGTTAACACTAGCAGGTGTAAGATACTGCGGTCTCACAGCCTTTTACAGAGAGATTCTAAAGACTCGTTGTTAGTACTCACTCATTGTTATAATGCTGTTTAAACTTAACTATTACAATAAAACTGGTTACTAGTCATAAAAAGCAGAATATGTTTTATCCGTGGAAAGAGGCTTTCTAATAGTGCCAAGGTTAACACTAGCAGGTGTAAGGTACTGCGGTATCACAGCCTTTTACAGAGAGATTCTAAAGACTCGTTGTTAGTACTCACTCATTGTTATAATGCTGTTTAAACTTAACTATTACAATAAAACTGGTTACTAGTCATAAAAAGCAGAATATGTTTTATCCGTGGAAAGAGGCTTTCTAATAGTGCCAAGGTTAACACTAGCAGGTGTAAGATACTGCGGTCTCACAGCCTTTTACAGAGAGATTCTAAAGACTCATTGTTATAATGCTGTTTAAACTTAACTATTACAATAAAACTGGTTACTAGTCATAAAAAGCAGAATATGTTTTATCCGTGGAAAGAGGCTTTCTAATAGTGCCAAGGTTAACACTAGCAGGTGTAAGGTACTGCGGTATCACAGCCTTTTACAGAGAGATTCTAAAGACTCGTTGTTAGTACTCACTCATTGTTATAATGCTGTTTAAACTTAACTATTACAATAAAACTGATTACTAGTCATAAAAAGCAGAATATGTTTTATCCGTGGAAAGAGGCTTTCTAATAGTGCCAAGGTTAACACTAGCAGGTGTAAGATACTGCGGTCTCACAGCCTTTTACAGAGACATTCTAAAGACTCGTTGTTAGTACTCACTCATTGTTATAATGCTGTTTAAACTTAACTATTACAATAAAACTGGTTACTAGTCATAAAAAGCAGAATATGTTTTATCCGTGGAAAGAGGCTTTCTAATAGTGCCAACGTTAACACTAGCAGGTGTAAGGTACTGCGGTATCACAGCCTTTTACAGAGAGATTCTAAAGACTCGTTGTTAGTACTCACTCATTGTTATAATGCTGTTTAAACTTAACTATTACAATAAAACTGGTTACTAGTCATAAAAAGCAGAATATGTTTTATCCGTGGAAAGAGGCTTTCTAATAGTGCCAAGGTTAACACTAGCAGGTGTAAGGTACTGCGGTATCACAGCCTTTTACAGAGAGATTCTAAAGACTCGTTGTTAGTACTCACTCATTGTTATAATGCTGTTTAAACTTAACTATTACAATAAAACTGGTTACTAGTCATAAAAAGCAGAATATGTTTTATCCGTGGAAAGAGGCTTTCTAATAGTGCCAAGGTTAACACTAGCAGGTGTAAGGTACTGCGGTATCACAGCCTTTTACAGAGAGATTCTAAAGACTCGTTGTTAGTACTCACTCATTGTTATAATGTTGTTTAAACTTAACTATTACAATAAAACTGGTTACTAGTCATAAAAAGCAGAATATGTTTTATCCGTGGAAAGAGGCTTTCTAATAGTGCCAAGGTTAACACTAGCAGGTGTAAGATACTGCGGTCTCACAGCCTTTTACAGAGACATTCTAAAGACTCGTTGTTAGTACTCACTCATTGTTATAATGCTGTTTAAACTTAACTATTACAATAAAACTGGTTACTAGTCATAAAAAGCAGAATATGTTTTATCCGTGGAAAGAGGCTTTCTAATAGTGCCAAGGTTAACACTAGCAGGTGTAAGATACTGCGGTCTCACAGCCTTTTACAGAGAGATTCTAAAGACTCGTTGTTAGTACTCACTCATTGTTATAATGCTGTTTAAACTTAACTATTACAATAAAACTGGTTACTAGTCATAAAAAGCAGAATATGTTTTATCCGTGGAAAGAGGCTTTCTAATAGTGCCAAGGTTAACACTAGCAGGTGTAAGGTACTGCGGTCTCACAGCCTTTTACAGAGAGATTCTAAAGACTCGTTGTTAGTACTCACTCATTGTTATAATGCTGTTTAAACTTAACTATTACAATAAAACTGGTTACTAGTCATAAAAAGCAGAATATGTTTTATCCGTGGAAAGAGGCTTTCTAATAGTGCCAAGGTTAACACTAGCAGGTGTAAGGTACTGCGGTATCACAGCCTTTTACAGAGAGATTCTAAAGACTCGTTGTTAGTACTCACTCATTGTTATAATGCTGTTTAAACTTAACTATTACAATAAAACTGGTTACTAGTCATAAAAAGCAGAATATGTTTTATCCGTGGAAAGAGGCTTTCTAATAGTGCCAAGGTTAACACTAGCAGGTGTAAGATACTGCGGTCTCACAGCCTTTTACAGAGAGATTCTAAAGACTCGTTGTTAGTACTCACTCATTGTTATAATGCTGTTTAAACTTAACTATTACAATAAAACTGGTTACTAGTCATAAAAAGCAGAATATGTTTTATCCGTGGAAAGAGGCTTTCTAATAGTGCCAAGGTTAACACTAGCAGGTGTAAGGTACTGCGGTATCACAGCCTTTTACAGAGAGATTCTAAAGACTCGTTGTTAGTACTCACTCATTGTTATAATGCTGTTTAAACTTAACTATTACAATAAAACTGGTTACTAGTCATAAAAAGCAGAATATGTTTTATCCGTGGAAAGAGGCTTTCTAATAGTGCCAAGGTTAACACTAGCAGGTGTAAGATACTGCGGTCTCACAGCCTTTTACAGAGAGATTCTAAAGACTCGTTGTTAGTACTCTCTCATTGTTATAATGCTGTTTAAACTTAACTATTACAATAAAACTGGTTACTAGTCATAAAAAGCAGAATATGTTTTATCCGTGGAAAGAGGCTTTCTAATAGTGCCAAGGTTAACACTAGCAGGTGTAAGGTACTGCGGTATCACAGCCTTTTACAGAGAGATTCTAAAGACTCGTTGTTAGTACTCACTCATTGTTATAATGCTGTTTAAACTTAACTATTACAATAAAACTGATTACTAGTCATAAAAAGCAGAATATGTTTTATCCGTGGAAAGAGGCTTTCTAATAGTGCCAAGGTTAACACTAGCAGGTGTAAGATACTGCGGTCTCACAGCCTTTTACAGAGACATTCTAAAGACTCGTTGTTAGTACTCACTCATTGTTATAATGCTGTTTAAACTTAACTATTACAATAAAACTGGTTACTAGTCATAAAAAGCAGAATATGTTTTATCCGTGGAAAGAGGCTTTCTAATAGTGCCAACGTTAACACTAGCAGGTGTAAGGTACTGCGGTATCACAGCCTTTTACAGAGAGATTCTAAAGACTCGTTGTTAGTACTCACTCATTGTTATAATGCTGTTTAAACTTAACTATTACAATAAAACTGGTTACTAGTCATAAAAAGCAGAATATGTTTTATCCGTGGAAAGAGGCTTTCTAATAGTGCCAAGGTTAACACTAGCAGGTGTAAGGTACTGCGGTATCACAGCCTTTTACAGAGAGATTCTAAAGACTCGTTGTTAGTACTCACTCATTGTTATAATGCTGTTTAAACTTAACTATTACAATAAAACTGGTTACTAGTCATAAAAAGCAGAATATGTTTTATCCGTGGAAAGAGGCTTTCTAATAGTGCCAAGGTTAACACTAGCAGGTGTAAGGTACTGCGGTATCACAGCCTTTTACAGAGAGATTCTAAAGACTCGTTGTTAGTACTCACTCATTGTTATAATGCTGTTTAAACTTAACTATTACAATAAAACTGGTTACTAGTCATAAAAAGCAGAATATGTTTTATCCGTGGAAAGAGGCTTTCTAATAGTGCCAAGGTTAACACTAGCAGGTGTAAGGTACTGCGGTATCACAGCCTTTTACAGAGAGATTCTAAAGACTCGTTGTTAGTACTCACTCATTGTTATAATGCTGTTTAAACTTAACTATTACAATAAAACTGATTACTAGTCATAAAAAGCAGAATATGTTTTATCCGTGGAAAGAGGCTTTCTAATAGTGCCAAGGTTAACACTAGCAGGTGTAAGGTACTGCGGTATCATAGCCTTTTACAGAGAGATTCTAAAGACTCGTTGTTAGTACTCACTCATTGTTATAATGCTGTTTAAACTTAACTATTACAATAAAACTGGTTACTAGTCATAAAAAGCAGAATATGTTTTATCCGTGGAAAGAGGCTTTCTAATAGTGCCAAGGTTAACACTAGCAGGTGTAAGGTACTGCGGTCTCACAGCCTTTTACAGAGAGATTTTAAAGACTCGTTGTTAGTACTCACTCATTGTTATAATGCTGTTTAAACTTAACTATTACAATAAAACTGGTTACTAGTCATAAAAAGCAGAATATGTTTTATCCGTGGAAAGAGGCTTTCTAATAGTGCCAAGGTTAACACTAGCAGGTGTAAGATACTGCGGTCTCACAGCCTTTTACAGAGAGATTCTAAAGACTCGTTGTTAGTACTCTCTCATTGTTATAATGCTGTTTAAACTTAACTATTACAATAAAACTGGTTACTAGTCATAAAAAGCAGAATATGTTTTATCCGTGGAAAGAGGCTTTCTAATAGTGCCAAGGTTAACACTAGCAGGTGTAAGGTACTGCGGTATCACAGCCTTTTACAGAGAGATTCTAAAGACTCGTTGTTAGTACTCACTCATTGTTATAATGCTGTTTAAACTTAACTATTACAATAAAACTGGTTACTAGTCATAAAAAGCAGAATATGTTTTATCCGTGGAAAGAGGCTTTCTAATAGTGCCAAGGTTAACACTAGCAGGTGTAAGATACTGCGGTCTCACAGCCTTTTACAGAGAGATTCTAAAGACTCGTTGTTAGTACTCACTCATTGTTATAATGCTGTTTAAACTTAACTATTACAATAAAACTGGTTACTAGTCATAAAAAGCAGAATATGTTTTATCCGTGGAAAGAGGCTTTCTAATAGTGCCAAGGTTAACACTAGCAGGTGTAAGGTACTGCGGTATCATAGCCTTTTACAGAGAGATTCTAAAGACTCGTTGTTAGTACTCACTCATTGTTATAATGCTGTTTAAACTTAACTATTACAATAAAACTGGTTACTAGTCATAAAAAGCAGAATATGTTTTATCCGTGGAAAGAGGCTTTCTAATAGTGCCAAGGTTAACACTAGCAGGTGTAAGGTACTGCGGTCTCACAGCCTTTTACAGAGAGATTCTAAAGACTCGTTGTTAGTACTCACTCATTGTTATAATGCTGTTTAAACTTAACTATTACAATAAAACTGGTTACTAGTCATAAAAAGCAGAATATGTTTTATCCGTGGAAAGAGGCTTTCTAATAGTGCCAAGGTTAACACTAGCAGGTGTAAGGTACTGCGGTCTCACAGCCTTTTACAGAGAGATTCTAAAGACTCGTTGTTAGTACTCACTCATTGTTATAATGCTGTTTAAACTTAACTATTACAATAAAACTGGTTACTAGTCATAAAAAGCAGAATATGTTTTATCCGTGGAATGAGGCTTTCTAATAGTGCCAAGGTTAACACTAGCAGGTGTAAGGTACTGCGGTCTCACAGCCTTTTACAGAGAGATTCTAAAGACTCGTTGTTAGTACTCACTCATTGTTATAATGCTGTTTAAACTTAACTATTACAATAAAACTGGTTACTAGTCATAAAAAGCAGAATATGTTTTATCCGTGGAATGAGGCTTTCTAATAGTGCCAAGGTTAACACTAGCAGGTGTAAGGTACTGCGGTCTCACAGCCTTTTACAGAGAGATTCTAAAGACTCGTTGTTAGTACTCACTCATTGTTATAATGCTGTTTAAACTTAACTATTACAATAAAACTGATTACTAGTCATAAAAAGCAGAATATGTTTTATCCGTGGAAAGAGGCTTTCTAATAGTGCCAAGGTTAACACTAGCAGGTGTAAGATACTGCGGTCTCACAGCCTATTACAGAGACATTCTAAAGACTCGTTGTTAGTACTCACTCATTGTTATAATGCTGTTTAAACTTAACTATTACAATAAAACTGGTTACTAGTCATAAAAAGCAGAATATGTTTTATCCGTGGAAAGAGGCTTTCTAATAGTGCCAACGTTAACACTAGCAGGTGTAAGGTACTGCGGTATCACAGCCTTTTACAGAGAGATTCTAAAGACTCGTTGTTAGTACTCACTCATTGTTATAATGCTGTTTAAACTTAACTATTACAATAAAACTGGTTACTAGTCATAAAAAGCAGAATATGTTTTATCCGTGGAAAGAGGCTTTCTAATAGTGCCAAGGTTAACACTAGCAGGTGTAAGGTACTGCGGTATCACAGCCTTTTACAGAGAGATTCTAAAGACTCGTTGTTAGTACTCACTCATTGTTATAATGCTGTTTAAACTTAACTATTACAATAAAACTGGTTACTAGTCATAAAAAGCAGAATATGTTTTATCCGTGGAAAGAGGCTTTCTAATAGTGCCAAGGTTAACACTAGCAGGTGTAAGATACTGCGGTCTCACAGCCTTTTACAGAGAGATTCTAAAGACTCGTTGTTAGTACTCACTCATTGTTATAATGCTGTTTAAACTTAACTATTACAATAAAACTGGTTACTAGTCATAAAAAGCAGAATATGTTTTATCCGTGGAAAGAGGCTTTCTAATAGTGCCAAGGTTAACACTAGCAGGTGTAAGGTACTGCGGTATCACAGCCTTTTACAGAGAGATTCTAAAGACTCGTTGTTAGTACTCACTCATTGTTATAATGCTGTTTAAACTTAACTATTACAATAAAACTGGTTACTAGTCATAAAAAGCAGAATATGTTTTATCCGTGGAAAGAGGCTTTCTAATAGTGCCAAGGTTAACACTAGCAGGTGTAAGGTACTGCGGTATCACAGCCTTTTACAGAGAGATTCTAAAGACTCGTTGTTAGTACTCACTCATTGTTATAATGCTGTTTAAACTTAACTATTACAATAAAACTGATTACTAGTCATAAAAAGCAGAATATGTTTTATCCGTGGAAAGAGGCTTTCTAATAGTGCCAAGGTTAACACTAGCAGGTGTAAGGTACTGCGGTATCATAGCCTTTTACAGAGAGATTCTAAAGACTCGTTGTTAGTACTCACTCATTGTTATAATGCTGTTTAAACTTAACTATTACAATAAAACTGGTTACTAGTCATAAAAAGCAGAATATGTTTTATCCGTGGAAAGAGGCTTTCTAATAGTGCCAAGGTTAACACTAGCAGGTGTAAGGTACTGCGGTCTCACAGCCTTTTACAGAGAGATTTTAAAGACTCGTTGTTAGTACTCACTCATTGTTATAATGCTGTTTAAACTTAACTATTACAATAAAACTGGTTACTAGTCATAAAAATCAGAATATGTTTTATCCGTGGAAAGAGGCTTTCTAATAGTGCCAAGGTTAACACTAGCAGGTGTAAGATACTGCGGTCTCACAGCCTTTTACAGAGAGATTCTAAAGACTCGTTGTTAGTACTCTCTCATTGTTATAATGCTGTTTAAACTTAACTATTACAATAAAACTGGTTACTAGTCATAAAAAGCAGAATATGTTTTATCCGTGGAAAGAGGCTTTCTAATAGTGCCAAGGTTAACACTAGCAGGTGTAAGGTACTGCGGTATCACAGCCTTTTACAGAGAGATTCTAAAGACTCGTTGTTAGTACTCACTCATTGTTATAATGCTGTTTAAACTTAACTATTACAATAAAACTGGTTACTAGTCATAAAAAGCAGAATATGTTTTATCCGTGGAAAGAGGCTTTCTAATAGTGCCAAGGTTAACACTAGCAGGTGTAAGATACTGCGGTCTCACAGCCTTTTACAGAGAGATTCTAAAGACTCGTTGTTAGTACTCACTCATTGTTATAATGCTGTTTAAACTTAACTATTACAATAAAACTGGTTACTAGTCATAAAAAGCAGAATATGTTTTATCCGTGGAAAGAGGCTTTCTAATAGTGCCAAGGTTAACACTAGCAGGTGTAAGGTACTGCGGTATCATAGCCTTTTACAGAGAGATTCTAAAGACTCGTTGTTAGTACTCACTCATTGTTATAATGCTGTTTAAACTTAACTATTACAATAAAACTGGTTACTAGTCATAAAAAGCAGAATATGTTTTATCCGTGGAAAGAGGCTTTCTAATAGTGCCAAGGTTAACACTAGCAGGTGTAAGGTACTGCGGTCTCACAGCCTTTTACAGAGAGATTCTAAAGACTCGTTGTTAGTACTCACTCATTGTTATAATGCTGTTTAAACTTAGCTATTACAATAAAACTGGTTACTAGTCATAAAAAGCAGAATATGTTTTATCCGTGGAAAGAGGCTTTCTAATAGTGCCAAGGTTAACACTAGCAGGTGTAAGGTACTGCGGTCTCACAGCCTTTTACAGAGAGATTCTAAAGACTCGTTGTTAGTACTCACTCATTGTTATAATGCTGTTTAAACTTAACTATTACAATAAAACTGGTTACTAGTCATAAAAAGCAGAATATGTTTTATCCGTGGAATGAGGCTTTCTAATAGTGCCAAGGTTAACACTAGCAGGTGTAAGGTACTGCGGTCTCACAGCCTTTTACAGAGAGATTCTAAAGACTCGTTGTTAGTACTCACTCATTGTTATAATGCTGTTTAAACTTAACTATTACAATAAAACTGGTTACTAGTCATAAAAAGCAGAATATGTTTTATCCGTGGAATGAGGCTTTCTAATAGTGCCAAGGTTAACACTAGCAGGTGTAAGGTACTGCGGTCTCACAGCCTTTTACAGAGAGATTCTAAAGACTCGTTGTTAGTACTCACTCATTGTTATAATGCTGTTTAAACTTAACTATTACAATAAAACTGGTTACTAGTCATAAAAAGCAGAATATGTTTTATCCGTGGAAAGAGGCTTTCTAATAGTGCCAAGGTTAACACTAGCAGGTGTAAGATACTGCGGTCTCACAGCCTTTTACAGAGAGATTCTAAAGACTCGTTGTTAGTACTCACTCATTGTTATAATGCTGTTTAAACTTAACTATTACAATAAAACTGGTTACTAGTCATAAAAAGCAGAATATGTTTTATCCGTGGAAAGAGGCTTTCTAATAGTGCCAAGGTTAACACTAGCAGGTGTAAGGTACTGCGGTATCACAGCCTTTTACAGAGAGATTCTAAAGACTCGTTGTTATTACTCACTCATTGTTAGTATGAATAAGAAATGCCACATAAATCTGGTGTTACGCTTCAATACCACGTTTTAGGAAGAAGGAATAGTAGACGATAATAAAGTTGGCAGGCTACACAAGTATACAATAGTCAAACTGCAGTTTTGGGGAGCTCTAAACACTTCGAAATTATTTTTGTCAATTTAGAGGGCGGAATGAGTGTCATTAGATAAGAGGCCGTTCTGCCATACATGAGGAGGAAGAGTTTTGGTGTTATTCAATTCTTTCAATAAGTTCACACTTGCCCCCGCATATCTTGTTCAAATTACCTGTCGTTAATAAAATACATTTTACTCATCCAATCAAGTTCAAATACTTTTTATAAACATGTTGTGGACTACATTTGATGTTTTGCATTTTTTCTATCCAAATATTAGAACATTAAATAAATTTAATGAATTAATTTTGTTGTATATGGAAAAAGCTTTTACACAAGATTGGGAAGGGGAAATATATATATTGTACAATATATATAGTATACTATATAGTTATATCGTTTCATTTGGCTTAAAATAAGTGATAACACATGATTTCGTAAAACAGCTGATTTATTTATTTTAGGACAAGTGGTAGAACAGCTGTTTAGAAAAAAGTTTTAGTTTGTAGGAATACCCAAGTAGGAATTGACTACAAAATGTTTTATTATATTACTTGCTTATATCATAATATACAAAAACGTTATCATTGCATCTGTCTCTTTGAGGATGACAAATATTTCATCTAGACAGAGAATTAACTATTCTAGTTATTGTTACCGGCGCACGAGCAGAGGCCTGACATGCACTGTCGATGTATTCCTGACCTACAATCATAGTTTTTTTTTTACTAGTTTTATTTTAGTAAGTTACATATGTATTTACAGATAGGTAAAAGTACTAATTTTAATAATAAAGGGTGCACAAGAAATTATGATCCCGTTTCTGCATTCTAGTTTTCTGTAAATCTGTCGTTTTGTGTTTGGAATGTTTTTGGGAATGATATTATTTTGACGTGAGTCTTCTCGTGCGCCAGTGACAGTACCACTCAGTTTAGAGCTTATTTAAACTTGTTTTTTACTCCTAGGATTTAGCAGTTGTTTTCTGTTTATAAAGTAGGCAACAAAAGGAATTGTGCCTAATAATAACGTTAGGCAAATTGCTACGGGCTTAATTATGAACAAGTTATTTCTAAAGCTATCTGCAATAAATCAATACTTTGTTATTTTTAAAAAAATATGAAACTTATTAGGTTAAAATTTGTTAAAAACTTTGTACAAGAATTACAAAAAAATTTAAAATGTATTGTTTTGGCAAGGTGTGTTTTGTTTTTAAATACATTTTTCTTCATTTTTCTGCCCGACGCGAAAGGGATTGAGTCGTTCATTTCAAACAGATTTTACTGAATGAAGTTACCTCTCCCTCTCGCCCTTTCTTTCTTTATCCCTTCACGCTTTTACAACCGACTGAATCAAAATGTTATTACCTCGACTCGAACGTGTGCTACGCTTGGTTTGATTTGTAAATAAATCGGGTCTGCTTTACTAACAGGTGATAATTCTATATCTATAAATAGCCCCTTTGTATTTATGCTTAGCAATGAAGGCGTGGACATTTTACGACACGACATGTGCATCATACTCGAAAGATCATTTGGTGAAAGGAATTGTGGGAGTTATTCTCGGAAAGTCAAGTCGCCTACATATAAACATTTTTACACTCAATTAAATATTGTGATATGCGCTCAATTGCTCTATAAAGTGGAATAAAACCAGAGATTGTGCTATATAATTAGAACAAATTTACTGGAATAAAACTTTTCATTTAGTGGAATAATAACATCATAATATTTATTATTTCAAATATTAACTACTTGATTTTTCCAATAATTAAAAGATTTATATATATATATATATATATATATATATATATATATATATATTATATTAAACATGGTGATATGTTTTCTTGTAATTAAGTTACTAAATTAAAAATATTTCAAAAACAAGAATACTTTTAATGAATATGTTTATTCAAAGCTTTTCGCCGAGGAAAATATTTATCTAATAATTTTTTTTTCTAATAAAAAAAATATTTTATTAGATAATTATTTTCCTGAAGATGCTGGTACTATTTTATCAGCAAAAAGCTTTGAATAAATATATTCATTAAAAGTATTCTTTTTTTGAAATATTTTAAATTTATTATATATATATATATATATATATATATATATATATATATATATATATATATATATATATATATATATATACATGTGTAACCACCAGTATTATTAGCCGTTTATCGCAATTCAAACGCCATTGTTGTTTTTGCGATGAATCATCATATATATTTATTCAGTTCATACCTATTCTATTTCCATTACGCCATAATTTTCTTGCTTTCTTGATTCTCCTTTGTTCTATAGTGTCTGTACATTTATTATATCTTTCATTTTGTGCATTCTCATATAACTCTGTAATGAGTATCAACAACATCTCCAGAAATCGTTTTCGAGCGCTATCATTCCTTTCTGTATGTTCGTGTTCACTGTCCAGGCTTCAGAGCCATAGGTCGCTGTACTTTCCGCCAGTGTTGTAAACAGCTGTCTTTTTGTTACTTTCTGTGTGTCCTTATTTCATAATTATAAATTCAGTTCACCTATCTTCCTCTTTTATTTTCTATCAAATCCATCTTCAGTCAATGTTACTCTTAGATATTTTGATTCTTTAGTATTATGCATATTGCTTCCATCAAACATTAAATCCGGTCATGAGCATCCTACCGAGATGTATTTTGTTTTCTCAATAATCATTTTCAGATCTCCCTAGTTTTCTAACCAAATATATAGCATCACCCATAAATTCAATTATTTAACTTTAAGAAAAAAATTGAACATATTTTCTTATAAAGTATATTGTTAAAATGTAATCTCATTTCTTTCTACTGAAAGGTATTTAAAATTAAAATACTTATAATTGTTTTTAACACATATTTCTAAACTGCATATACGCTCGTTCTTTCAGATTCAGATTAGGTCTGTATTTACAGTAGAATATATTAACTAGATATATTGTATTGTTCGCTTGAAAGACTTCTTATAAATAGTTCGTATAAAACCAGTGAAGAAGGTTAAACGTGATAGCTGCCAATAATTTATGTTCTGCTACTTTATCAGTAAGAATTAAAATATGATTGAAATTAAGGAAATGCATATTGAGCAGTCTATAATGGCATAAAAGACCTGAATTTAAGTTGCCCGTTCGGAATATCTTACTTGACTCCCATCATTTCTTCCGGGGTAATTAATTAACTTAATACGAAATAACTTTACCACAGCATGGTATATACAATTAATTATAAACTTTGCTTTAAACTCTTATGTCTAAGAATCCTGATGCAAAATCCTCTCAAGATGCTAACCTCGTAAAAGGGATTCAGTAATTCCACGATAGTTTTAACAAAGTTGGTAAATAAATAAATACACTTTTAAAAGTTAAAATAATAGCATTTAATATACACAGAGGTTAAGAAGAAAGTTGTTTCAAAATAATGAACTGTTAGAAAAGTTGGTGAGATAAGAATTGAATAACTGTAAGAGAGAACTGAATCAACACAGAAAACGTCTTGCATATTTGAATTTGAGCTTGCGATATTTCTATGAAAGATCGATTAAAGTTAATTCTCGAAAAATCAACGTGGTTATAGCGAAAGGTCGTATTTAGTAATAGCTAGTTGTTTTAAACCTATAATATTAGATTTTTCTTGGTAATCAGGTGTAATTTAATATGAAACCTGTTGGTAAACTGTCACGTTTAAAATTATTTTTATGCTATATAAGATTAAATTGAAACTAGATAGGCTTAGTTCCTTCTGCTGGCGCGTGGGTTAATTTTTATGGATGCTTGAGACACTTGAAACACGTTTTTCTACTTTAGAATGGTTTTTTTCAGTAACATGTAGGGAAAAACAAGTTTGATCTACTCTTTGTCAAGTATTACCATTCTGGCATAGAACTACGTAGATTTTAAACTGGATAACTGGTAATAAAATTTGGTTAGTTGTACAGTTATAAGGCGATCAGTAAAATTGGAAATTACGCGTTAAGGAGATGGACAGGTTTCTTAATAATAGGTAGACTTTGTTTGTCTGAAATATTCGAAGGAATCGGGCCATTGTGAGTGCAGAGGGGTTGTAAGTGATGGACATCTACAGAGGATAGAAAAGTGTCAATCAATAACAATGTAAAAAATTATAAATAGGCAATCGCATCTCCCATAAAATTCTAGTTTTATGGTAAAGGAGTGTTTTTAATACTACAATAAGTTACGTTACAATTAAATAACTCAGAATATATAATAAGAAAAAATCAGTACCTGATTTGAGTCGCCTAAGTTTTAAAATCTATCCTATTTACTACAATATAAAACGAATTTTATAACTTTATTATAAATCGAAAAATATCCATTCATTTAAAATATCTATAAAAAAATCATTTTCTAAAAAATGAAACTATATGTGCAATAAAATAGACTACCTATCTCCTAAAAGAAGCACATTGAATAATTGTTTACGAAGTCGTACTTAAGTGATGGTTATTTAAAATATGGACAAATTAATAATAAAATATAAATAATATATTTGGTCTAAATTATAAAGTTATTTAATGTTACTTTAAACCATTAAACTCGGAGATAAAATTAATTTATATCAGTGAATTGAAAACACTGTTATATCCAAATCACTTTATTTTATCGACTGTTTTTCCCAATATGAAATCAATAGTAATTCATTAAATTTAATAATTGGATTATTATTTGAAAACAAAACTATAAAATACTATCTATTGTCGTCTACTAAAGTTTTAAAATAATGTATTTGAACTTTAGCGGAGGAATAAAAGAATGTTATTATCGATAGAGAGTTTGAACAAGATAATCAATATATAAGGAAAATGTGGATTATTGGAAGGAATTGAGATCGTTGCATAGTCTATATATTTTATTTAATTGGTTTTATCTTGCTTAGTGAAATAGGTAGCTTAACTCCTAAAAAAATTAGTAAATCATTATTTTCAAAAACTTACCTAAGTGAAAACAATTTAAAATACTAATTGAATAATAAAGTTAATAATATACATCCCTATCGTCTAAATTGAAAAGTTATTTGATGCCATCTCAAATCGATATACAGGAGCAATATCGTTAATTAAAGTGAGTGTATAGATAACATTGATGTATTTAAAGTATTTTATTTTTGCCGATAATGAATATATGATTACCATTATAGAAGTTCAGTATATAATCTAAGCAAAGCGACGACTGAATCAGTAAGGCAGTGGGATTTGTGCAACAATTGAATTAAATGTCAGTTGACTCAAATTAATTCACACATAAATTTAGTTGTATTGTTTGTGCGATATTTTTCATTTCAGAGATTCTAATTCAGTGTTACTTTTTTTCGGTATTGTAGTTCTATTTTATGTAAATGAGTTTATATTGTATAATTTACATGGTGAGTAAATATACGTGTTTAATTTATAGTTCATTGATTTATCAATAACGTAAATAGTTATAGGTTAAGATCTAATGAAATATGTTTATATTATTATTTGGACTTATGATAAGTTAAATAGGCTCATGCTTACAATTATCGGTTATGTTATAATTATTACAATACAATTATTAGTTTGTTAGGTTATGTGCGTCAACAAATTCGCCAGTTTACTAAAATAGCCTTGGACTCTACAATGATAAATAAAAACAAACATGTTAATAAATCTAAATATGTTGTATTTATCCTTTCTTATAAAATATGTATAAGATCTGATTAAGTTATATTTCGTTCTTAGCAATAATATTATTTAAACCCACTTATTAAAAAAAATAAATACATTTAAAATGAAATCAATTTCATCAAGGGTGCAGTAATTAATCTAATAAGGTTGAGGCTTTCAATTATTTGTTGTCAGAATTGCTTGAAAGCTCATAGGTTTGAAGTGTTTTTAAAGGTTTTTATAGAAATGTTTTAATAGACTATATTAAAAACCCTGACCTTCATTCTAAAGTTCAACAGTTTAAAATTTCAAATGGTTACCAATTAAATAAACCAAATAAGCAGTGTATCGTTCTTCTTACTTACTTTATTATTTATGCATTTATATCTTGTAGCACATTTTATTTTAGAATTGTATTTATTCTCGTTGTTTAGTACTTCCTACATTAAATACATGAATTAAATAATAATTTTTCCATGTCGTGTATTTTTAGTTATAATATATATATATGTATAGTAAACTGCAACAGGATAAGTTTGATTTATTAACCTCTATGTGTTAATTACATTTATTGGTAATGACATAACACGCAATCAGTAGCGTACATTACAAAGTTTATAAGCCCACTAAAACCAAAATTCTAGTTACACGAATTAGAGATGTTTTCCTCTACTTTACCTATGTTTCATACATTTATTTACGTAAAGATATTTGTGTTGGTAGCAATTTCTGAGTGGCATATCTTTTTCCTTCAATGTAAAAACCTCTAACTCTTTGAATCTAAAACAGTCTGTTGCAGGAAATACTGCAAAAATTTCGTATGTTTATTCAATTTAGTTTTTTTGAAGGTGGTTTAATTATTCACTTTTTAAAGTGGCTAATAGGAAAATAGCTTCTTTTTAAAAAAAAAAAAAAAAAAACACTAACCAGCAGAATAAGATAATAACTTTACGGTCAAATCGGTAAGCCGATCATGTTCGTGGCCTAGGCCAGGCGATTCGGTTCGACTGTGAATGGGGTATGTCCGGAGGATTGGTTGTGTGTATGTGTTTGTATGTGTGTGTATGTGGTGTGTGTTTGTGTATGTGTGTGTCTTGTGTGTGTGTATGTGTGTGTGTGTTTGTGTATGTGTGTGTCTTGTATGTGTGTGTGTTTATGTTATGCTACATATTTTTACTTATTAAATTTGTTAATATGGTAATAAATATTGAAGTATTTCTCATGGTATTCTAAAACGTTTAAAAGCTTTTTTGGATTCTTTAAATCTTTGGTTAGCCCTTAACTATCATTTTAACGAAATATCAATCACCCTAGGCAACCAATAATGCTAGAGAGGATTGTGGCCACAATCCCATGCCTGACAGTTCTGTCTATACAGACAGGTTAGTAGCCATTTCACTCACTAAACAATATTTTGTGAATGTGCATGAGTATGATAAGTGTATTGTGTTTTGCATTTGTGTTGTTAGTGTCATGTAGCTTGACGAGGGTTCTGTCAGTTGGAGGAGCTTCCGTACGTCACTTAAGGTCAGATTGATAAGTGGTGGCAACCGTATTGCCGGCATTCTACACAAAAATTATATATATATATATATATATATAAATATATATATATATATGGGGAGAGAGAGAGAGAGAGAGGGAGGGAGAGAGAGAGAGAGAGAGAGTTGTGATAAAATACAAAATATAATACAATACCTATTATATGCTTAAACGTATTTCATTTCTATTTTAACAGTGTCCCTATTTATTAGAGTATTGTTTTATATTACTCTAGTAAATTAAATTTACATGTTTAGCTATATTAAATTTTAAAGGTAATCAAATATTTTATATCATTTATCTTAGGAAATGAAATGGTGGGAGCATTAAACGAACATGATTTGAACGCAGTAACGAGCGTGTAAGACAAACCAGCCATTCTGAAGTTGAAAAAGTTGATGCGAAAAACAACATTGTGAGTAAATAGATAAACTCATTTATCTTAGAGTTCAAGAATCAAAATTATAGTTCTTTATGTCCTATTTGCTGATTAATTAGATAAATACAGCTCACATACGAGACGGAAACTCGTAAATTTTGTAAGATATTACACAGTTTGATTAAAATCACTCATAATGTGTAAAGTTTTTGACCTAAAACAAATGTAAATTTGTCTTGTCCCTCATTAGTTTTCATATTTTTCGGCACTTCCTCATTGATTTCAAAGAATGTTTATCTTTGTTTTCAATCATTTACTAGGAATATTTATTTGTACCGCTCGTTTTAACAATAACACAGGAACAAAAGAACCTGTTATTATGTATTTTAACAAAACAATTGCTTTTGTTTCTCTCCTTGCTTCTCTGTGCAATTACCTTTTTTTCCATTTCTGTGCCCTATATTAATTCCATCACCTCCGCTCTCAGCTCTCACAGTTTTCTATGTTTTGCGAAGTGGCATTTGGAAACGTTTGCCAATCCCCGTCTACATTTTGACCGGCGACATTGCGATGGAAGAATAGAAAATAATATTATATTTAGGTAACAAAGTTAGTATATAAGGGTGAAAAATAAAGTAATTAATGCTTCATGAAAGTTTGCATATTGCAATAACATAACAAATCTGGCGGCTCATAAACGTATCTAGGGACACACGTAATGCTAAATTCCACAAGCAACGCACATTTTATATTTAGTTATCCAATATTATTCAGTATTTCCGTCAACGATTCAACCCTTATGACCGACCGGTTTCAAGGTTACAACTTATTCCGAAAAAAGTAACAAATATCAACCTCTATAAGATTTTTTATACATATTTTGTTGTTGTTGTAAAAACGTTAGTCTTAAGATGACTATAAATCAATTAGCGGAAATATTATAGTAAATACAACTAGTTAGATAATAAAAAATAATAAAACACATACAAAAATTTCACAAATTAATCGTTTATTGGCTCATACGTGTTCCAACTCACAAATTAATCATTTATTGACTCATAGTGTTGAGTAGCAACACTCACTGATGATGATGACTTCGTTGAAACGCGTATGATTCAATAAATGAATAATTTGTGAGTTTTGTGTATGTCTTCTATTTGTTTTAACATAACCTCACAAGCTCAGCTCAAAGAATAGTTCTTTGGTTAGATATTGTATTGTATTCATCAGGTTTCTGATTATTTATACCTGTATTTTTTGTTTATATTAAAAATATAATTTTATGTAGAGCGTCGGCCAGCTAAAGTTCCCGCTATTATGTCACTCTATAGTACCGAATATAGTGCTGATAGGATTGTCGTTAGAATGCAGGAGATATATGGGAATAGAGTGTTATAATTCTTATACTCACAGATAATGACGACTTACCATTGAAACGTGTATGAGAAACTAATAATTATTTGTAAGGTGGAGTTCGTTACTTTCGTATTACTAAGAGTAATCTTTAAACATATTCTGGAAGGAGGAGAGTGTATTATCTAAATATACTCAAAATATTCTGGCTATACTTCTGCAGAAACAATATCGACACAGAAAGATTAAACTTTAACACGTATTTAGTAAATATAAAAATCAAAGTAGTGGACTCAATATAATCTTTTTGAGATTTTAAGTCCACTACTTGGAGTATTACCTTTGTGAATAGTTCTCACTAGCTAAGCTTTAGGTAACTAAATACATATTTAGTAATTTACAATGTATTTTATACGGACGTAATTCTTTGACAGTACAGGCTGTGTCGAAAACCACAGATTGATTGATAGTGTAACGTTCGTTAAATTTAGCTAGTCTTAGCGGGCATACATTATTTTAAAATCCTTTAATTTAGTTTCGCTTTCATATAAGGGTTTCCTGACGGACTCTGAGTGCGTGGAACGACCTAAACGGCGACAAATCCCATAACAATTTGACTGCTTTTTCAGCAACTGAAACTAAGAGTAAAACCTTGTCGCGTTGTCATCTTGTTTATTCCGGAATTAAGTTTCATCTCCCTCCTGTCCTGCGGGACGTGACGTCCCTTATTTGTCTTGTAAAAGCAAATTCCAAACTGTGTTTGCAGAGTACGTTGTGAGACGGTAGTCTAATGGATCAAGAGCTTTCATTTAATGTATGCATTTTTAAAATTAGTTTATTGTATGTTGAACAAAGAACACTTGCATGCCAATGAACATGATGGTACAATGCATTCTTTAATCGAGTCAAGAAATATATTAAAAACGAATTGTCAGTACAAATGCGAGTTATATTTTGTTGCACTCCAGTGAAAGGGGTAATTGTATGTATTAGAAATTTGTAAAAAAGCTATGTATAAAAACAAAATATAATCAAATTAAGGTAACCCATCTTATTTTAACCCTGAGTTTGTAAATTTAGCTCACAGTTCAAACCCCCAAAAAGCAATTATATAACAACCTTATAATTAAAATAGGTAGCACAAATACCAAAGCAAAATGTAGAATAAAAGTATAAGTCTATTTTTATCAATCTGGGAAATATTTAGTCTACTGATAATTAAAAGTTGACAATTGAAACAGAAAACATGGTCCTTTGTTAGATTCACATAACCTTAATCACTAGGCTCGTTATAATCTGAGCAACTAAAAACCCACAGTGTCTTGAACAGCTGCCAGTGCGGTTGTAATTTTGGCAACTGGAAACCAGTTGTGTTTTAAAGAGTAGCCAGAGCGATTATACTTTTTCCAAGGTTAAATCTATTGTGTTTTAAGCAGTAGCTAGGGCGGTTATAAGTTTCGCAACTTAATTCTATTTGTGTTTTAAATAAGAGCTAGACCGGTTAAAACTTTGACAACTAAAACCCAACTGTGTTTTAAACAATAGTTAAATTTGGGTTAAATTTGGCAACTGAAATTCAATTTTCTTTTAAACAATAGCTAGGGCGGTTATAAATTTGGCAACTGAAATCCAATATTATTCTAAACAATAGCTAGGGTGGTTTAAATTTTGGTAACTGAAAACCAATTGTATTTTTACCAGTAACTAGGGCGGTAATAATTTCGCAACTGAAAAGAAATAGCTTTAAACCGTCACAAACAGCTCACTCACTAGTCGGTTATAATTTGATCAACTGGAAACTAAAAATGGACAACTGTTCTAAGTTATGCGGGTTACATGTAACCGTCTAAATAATGATGGACACCATCCGTTCAATTCCCTTTTAATTCACTTCTGAATAAATAAATAAGAATGCAGTTCTTTTTTACGCATTTATGGCTTACATCCTAAACTTTTCTTCCTACGCGGAAATTTAAAACCTCTTACATTTAAAACAAAAATATACGCCTTTTTAAAATATATTTCACTTACCAGCTTTTATTTTATCTTTATTCTGCTAAGTAATTTCAACAGCTTATATGCAAATCTAGAGCTCACACATAGGTATCATATTACCATTTACTTATTAGCATTTCCTTTTTGATGTCGCCCAGTTTTAGCTGTGAAGACGTTTCTAAACACGCCGATGTAGAGCATTAAATACAGAAACCTACATTATGTATTCACAACGCTGGAACAACATTCTATCGTATCCCGTACATTCAGAATAATTTATTTAAATAAATGTTCCCATGTACCTTCAATACGTCACAAAATTATCATAAATAAACAGTCAGGACCTGACATTGTGTGATACTGAGAAAACACGTGTATGGAAATTGGATGCTAAAAAAATATTAGCATTGTTTTGGTTTAAATTTTCTCCCGATTGTTAATTATTTTACCGTCTATGCAATATATTCTTGTTTCACCGTTTGTTGTCGGCTTCTTTACATATGAAAATAACAGGAATTCATATGGTTTGAAAACATCCTAAACAATAGTACAAAATATAACAAATATGTAAATATAATAAATATATATATAAACATATGAATATAATAGAAATATAACATAACAATAATATGTTATGTTTCATAACACAGGATAACAGGATGAGAATATATTTAAATGTAGGCCTAAGTTATTACTTAAAGGGGATTTGTACTCCTTAAATTATCCATGTTCAAAATCCAAAATTTAGGAAAACATGAAAAACTATTAGCCTACGTTTAGATAGTTAAAACTTTGTACATTTACTTAGAACTTTTTGAATTATGTTTACTACGTTTTAACTAAATGTATTGTATTATCCTAAAATATTAATAATAATAAAAACTTTAAATTTTGTAGTTTGTTTTACATAGAATCATTTTTTCGAACTTACTCTAAACAGGTAGCATCAAAAAAGCAGTTAAGATTGTAGTATATAAAGTAATACACAGAAAAAAATAAATACTAGGCCAAAACCATTAAGGATTTTAGCATCTAAAATTCTTTTTAGGCTATTTGTTTTATGTCACTACACAATGATCTCATGGATCATCACAAAATTTCTGTATTACTTGCACCTTACCCAAAGCACCACAGCTAAATGAAATGATGGCATCTGACCGACCAACATTCAATGTGTTACCCCAACAAAATTGTTTTTAGGGATTCTTGTTCAAATAAAATTTTTAAATGACTTATTCGGGTTTTGTGTTCGCTCGTGAAGATACTTTCTGAGCAAATTTGGGTTTGGCAGGTTCAAAACAATAGGTTTTATTTGTAGCATATTAAGTTCAGGTATTGCGTGTTTATGAATATATTTCTCACGTGAAATCAACGATCTCTGATATTTTCACCAAGACAGTTGACTTTTCATGAAGAGTGTGGATGATCATCGGTAGAGAGTTATGGAAATATGTTGGCCATACCGCCTTTATTATTAATCGTATCTATGTCTTTACTGGTTTAGCCGGTAACGTTGTCCACAATAGAATTTTAGTGGATTTGCAATAAAATTCATTAGTTCCACTATATGATGGGGATTGGTGTCGGTAAGTTAACTAGGAGTATTGTGAAATTAGTGAGCGACGGGTGTCGTAAAACAAGAACTGTCGTAAATAGGATCGATGGCGAAGAAGGTTGGTTTATCGTTCAGTAAGAACGTACTCAGATGTTGTCTTTTAATGGTCGATTAAATGGCGTATTGTTCTGTGTTACGTGGTTTCCTTTCCTTGTTTTGTGGAGAGTTTATATTATGTGATGTGATTGAAGTCGCGAGTTTATGTAATGAATACTCATTAAGTAGTACACAATCTGGCACTGTGCTGTAGTAAAGTACATAGCTTCGTGCATTTTAATAGGAGCTAATTAACCAGTTCGTATTTAAGAAATTTGTATAATTAAAATATCAAATCAGTTTCGTTACATAGCATACGACTGTAGTTTGTACAAGAGATTGACATTTAATAACAAGGCTTTGTGAAGTAACTTGAACGTCATGTAATTAATGTTTGTGGTAACGAACTATGTTTGATATTACTGTATTAACTGTGATGGAGAATCTCTTGCAGTTCAGTTGTTACAGAAAATGAACAAACTAGATAAAACGTATTCATTGTGTTAGGAAAGTGATCCAGAGATAAACATAAAGAAAAAGGATTTGCTTTAAGATGTGTGACTCATTCTGAATTAGAATCGCGTTTAACAGCTACTCTATTCCCGCTTACGCTTTGTCCAATCTCTTCTTCTTTTCTCCTATTTATTACCCTTCTATTCATTTCATCTGAGAAAGCCTTTTTATGTCTTCCTGAGAAAAACCAAAGAAAGGGTATATATCATGCCTATGTAACTTAAGGATTACAGATTTTATGATCAAAATTTACATAAGGCTTGTAATGAAACGTTTTTGTGGATAGTAGGTGTAATTTATTTAAAATATAAAAATATTGATAAAATAAATTACATTCTAAGTTTAATCCCATTTAAAATTAAATTAAATTAATTTGTTCGTATTTAACAAATTTGTATAATTAAAGTACCAACTCAGTGTCGTTACATATCATACGACTATAGTTTGTACAAGAGATTGACATTTAATAACAAGGCTTTGTGAAGGAACTTGAACGTCACGTCATGTTTGTGGTAACGAACTATGTTTGATATTACTGTATTGACTGTGATGGAGAATCTCTTGCAGTTCAGTTGTTACAGCAAATGAACAAACTAGATAAAACGTATTCATTGTGTTAGGAAAGTGACCCACAGATAAACATAAAGAAAAAGGATTTGCTTTAAAATGTGTGACCCATTCTGAATAAGAATCATGTTTACCAGCTTCTCTATTCCCGTACGTTTTGTCCAATCTCTTCTTCTTTTCTCCTATTTATTACCCTTCTATTCATTTCATCTGAGAAAACCTTTTTATGTCTTCCTGAGGAAAAAAGGGTAAATATTTTAATCATTTGTAATGTAAAATTCTTTTCCATATAAGTTGTCTGTTATAGAAACAAATTTTTCAGTCTAAAGAAAATTCTGGGAAAATCAATCTTCGTGTAAAATATTCTAATGATAATATTCCAATAACAAATGTAGTGTATTTTTTAAATATTTTAAATAAATAAAACGTCTTTACCTCGAAAACATTTTATTTACATCCGTATGTAGATTTATATATTTTACTTTTCGTATAGTTGTCATAATTTCGTGTAAAAATGATTCTTTGGGATGGAAATTTACATAAGGATTGAAATAAAAAGTTTTTCTGGTTAGTAGATTTTATTTAATAAAATTTAAAAAAATATAATGAAAAACTATATTCCAATTTAAAAACATTTTAATGTATTTTATTATTGAATAAATTGATCTATATTAAAAATTGAATAATTATTGATAAATACAAACTATGTTATACATTTTAATTATAAATGAATAACACAATTATTATAATTAATAAAATAACTCTTAATAATAAACGATATATTAAATAATTTATATGAAATTTAATTGAATAATGAAATAAATATTAACTAGAATAAAAACGTGAACTAATGTTATAAGAGGCCATATGTTAGTGGAATTGTGTTAGAAGACAGAAGTCGAAATGTGAAAATTTTCAAATCTCTCCATATGCTTAATATTTTATACGGTTACGAAAAAGATGGTATAAATAAGTAGGGTTAAGATAATTGCGAGTAAACCTTGTCAGGAAACCTAGTAAGAGTTATGGGTCCCGCCAACAGGGTTATGTTTCCGTAGTAGTTTGCGGTACCCATAAAAGAGGCTATAATCAAGGTTACTATGAGGGAGTCAGTGGGACTGGCTGACCAAAATGAATTTTTTTATTCATGAATATATTTAATAGAGGTTTAAATAAAATAAAGTTAATGCGGACAAGAGAAAACCTTTGATGGATATAAAGAAATTTACTGAGTAAAAATTAACTATTTTATTGAAATTGATTTGAAAAAAGTGTCAGAAGGGACTAAAGACGTTTTAATTTAAAGTGTTGAGTAGAAATATACAGCCTAAATCATTATTATATTTAACTAATTGTTGAAAAACAATTTAATAATAAATAATTATATTTTAATGCCTTCTATTAACTCACACTCACTAAATTTATCTTGTTCAAGATTTCAATGTTTATAATGATACTTATTTTCGCTCACTCGAGTTCAAATTGTAGAATACTGTTTTCAAATATCTATTCATATTTAAATTTATTATTCAATTAATTTTGGTTTTATATGGAAGAAAAACTTTTCACAAAATGGGCAAGTTATGCAAAATAGTTATTTTTTCCGATTTGGTTTAAAATAAGTGACAAGATACGATGCCATTAAAAAGCATGATTTTACGATGTTATGTGATGCAACGCATAGGCTATGAAACCGAATTTTTATATTAATCATAATTATTTATTAAAAATGTATTAAAAAGTGACATGTTATTATTTGATAAACAAATATGAATAATAACATTTCAATAATATATTCAATAAATAAAACAACAGAAGAAACTAAGTGTTTAAAAGTCACTCTGCAACATAATCAATAATATAAAACCATAGGCTGTTGTATGATATCATATGTTATCACTTAATTTAAGTAAACATATGAAGCGCGTCTCGTGATGGAATGAAATGTGACCGATGAGTTGATTTTTCTCCCGCGCAATACATACATTAAATGTATAAATTTATACATTAAATTAATTTATGTATTATTTTATATTAAACCTATGTATACATTTTTATACCAAGCGCGTAAGAAAATATGTACAAAGCATACCTTCATAAGGATTATAGGTAGGTGCGAATGAATGTATTGTTACTGCGCCCACTCTTAAGATTTCAATTTAAAGTTAAATTCGCAAGTGATCCGATTACACATAACGATCCCATGAATTTTAATTCTACGATCATCAAAAAATAGGAAACCTCGTTATTGGATAGAAATTGATGCGAGATAAATTGGCAGAAAGGAATTGCTTTTAAAAATCCAATTTCCTGCATTAAAACGACGTCAAAGTCTCCAGCTGAATTGCCCCGAGTAATGTGTGTTTAATGTTGTAGCATAACAAAAGTTTATATAGACAAGGGGTATTAATTTCTAATATCGAAGAACTTTAATCCGCTTACGTCATTTCATCTAACTTCCGACTACTCGTGTAGTAAAAAACCAATTTCAATAGACAATGACGTCATATGCATATAACGTGTCTGAAACCATTTATTAGACTTTATTAAATAAGATGACAATATATTTCAAGTATACATAAAACTGTAACTACTAGCTGACACGGAAATCATTTTAAATTTGCAAATTATACTAGTATTTCTGGCTCAATTATATTATAGTTAAGCCCTCGTGTATACCTACACCATTTTTTGCAGACAGACTGTACTATCAGTTTTTTTCTTTTAGACAATTATTTGAATGTTGATTAAACTTCCTGAAACCACAAACTAAATAACTGCAAATTCATTTTTTTTTACCAATTTATTGTATAAACTGTAAATGTGTTATAAAATTTGCTTTCTTACACACACCGCACCCAAAAGCAGCAAACGAATGTTTTTACAAACAATATAAATTTCATATGACGTTGTGTTGCTGATACGTCACAAATATAATATAGTATGATATCATACAATATAATATATTATAATGTAATACAATATATTATAATATAATATTATATATTATTCTATAACACAACACAACACAACACAACACAATATGACATAGCATAGCATAGTATAGCATAACATAACATAGCATACCATATCATATCATAACATAGTATAGCATAATATAACGTAATGCAATATAATATAAGTAATTATGTTAAAATATAAGATGATATAGTGTAATTTAATATTATGTAATATAATAAATACATTAAAATATAATATAATATAGTTAATTATCATATAATATGATATGGTATGATGTGATATTATGAAATATAATATATTTGTGCGTATAAACATGTATATACAGTCTCTTCAGCAAGAGTTCATAGACTTATCCGCTCAGTCTTTCACCAGCTCAAAGGAAGTTCCCAATTAGGTTGGTTGTTCACGGTCGAAGGAATCGGGATTAAATTCCCATGTTAAAAGCTAATACCCTCTTACCATGGAATATCAGGAGATAGTGAAATAAAACTCTAAGATAAGTGTCACGCTAAGAGAGGGATGAGACACCCCTCAGGCAGCCCCGAGCAAACTCTCAGGCGAACCCTCGCACAAAAGCCAAACCCTTTCAGGAAAAATATCGCAATAAATAATTAGTAAATTCTTTGGGTTTAGGATATCCTTACGCTTAGGGATATGTAGCGGGATTACCTGACAATACCTTATTAGTGACGATATGTTGGGATTGTCATAGACCACTCGAAACTCATGTGGGTATCCAAAGCAGAATTAGTTCTTCCGTCGGAGCTAAGATTTATCTTTGAGATGTGCCCCGCGTCACCTGAAGCAGAACTGTGAAGCAGAGTATTAAGAGTATGTGCATTTTTATTTTTTACCGGGTTTGTGGTGGGTAGGGCCGTACCAACCAAGGGTCTCTTTCTTCGGCGTATTGTTGCGTCAAACCAGTGAAACGTACCTGTGAACCAACCTGCGGCACGTCATGTGTGGGGGCGTGACTAAAACTCTGATCTTTTGCCAAAAGCAATAAAAGCATACAGCCTTTGTTATTTCTAAGTTGCATGGTTTTGCTCCATTAATTTCTTGCGGGTAGAATCATGTTTACATTTTACATATATAGTGTATCTCTTTTTAAAAGACTTCAAACCTTTTTATACCGACGTTTTGCAGGCCAATGATTTTGTTTTTGAAAAACTAATTGATATATGATACGTAGTTCAAAACCAAGTATTTACTAAAACTGGCCTATTCTTACGTTTTGTAAAAGTAATTATGAATATATCCGTTTAAATTTTCAATGAAAATGACGTTTTAAAAATGATATATGCCTATGCTATACCGCCGGATAAAAACGTTCATTATAATAACTAACAAACAAAATTATTTGGTAATTATTAACAATTACCTGGGCTCTGAAGATGTACAACGCATGTAAGTTTAGAAAATGTCTTACTGGAAATAAATAAAAACATGTTATTGTAGGTTTTAGTTAGTGTTAAACGTTTTGTAGGTCAGGATGTAGAATATTACTCCTAGAGATTGGCTATTTTAACTGGCTATGAACATGAAAAGACACGAGTTTGTTATAACTTTAATTAAAATCGGATAATCTTACTTACAACTCTTCCATTAAAAGTATAAAACTTTATTTCTGCACATTTGCACGCTAAACAAGAACAATATAACAAGACTTGACAATAAAGTAAATTATTCTCAAGTAGAAATGTTTACTCTTGAAGGTGTAATCACAACTTGTAACTTGTTAATCCGTCTTGCCCCTATGTTAGTGGGGTGGGAGAAGTAAAAGTAGCAAGATTTAATTACGAGATTTTACTGCCTCCCCCACAGCCAATGTATGCCTTTGCTTTCTTTATCTGGTTTTATTTACAACCCCTATACAAGCCATTTCGAAAACATTGTCTATATATCAAATTATTTTTCGAAAACTTACTAAATTATTTCCGCTTTAATACTAAGCATCGTATAATTTACATACCAAGTAGTAATTCACTTTCAGTGAGGTTTTAAAAAAATAATTTCCCTCTGCTTATAGGTTCGAACATTATGAAAAAAATACAAAACACATTCTTTGTGAAAGTAATGTTCAAGACAACCGATAGTTATGTTTTAGGGAACGATTAATTAATTTCAACAAAAATAATTTATTTACTAGAGAAATAATAAGGGAAGAATTAATAGAAATAAAAGACGACGTTTTGGAAATCTAGTATGACATTTTGTTCTGCTACGCCGACGTTTAGATACCTATTTCGTTATCATCATCAGGCCGATTACTGTTAAGTTCCTTCAATTCTGTCATATCTCTCAATATTATATCTTTTGTATAGCTATTTAGTATTTATATAATAAACTTCAGCTATATCCAAAACAACCAGTAATGTAATAAGGGAAGCTGTCTGTCGCTTCATCTAGAAATATTCTTTCAACTATATAAAGGAATATTTATCAACTATATTTAGTCTTACAATGTCAATGAATTTATTTAGCTAAATACCTATCTTCCTTATTAGTTACATTGCTGCTTATTTAGGATTTAGTTTCGTTTATTATATAAATACTAAAAATAGTTCTATAATATTAATGAGAAATATGACAAAATTAAAGGAACCTAACAGCGATTGGGCTGATGATGATGACTCGCAAAACTGTTGTCTTTCATGTTTAACAGCCAATCATTGAGAGTGTAATATGAATTAAGGGAAGAAATAACTGTTAAAAAAGTAAGATAATTTTTCAAAGTTCGCAGAGAAAGTACATTCGATTTTAGATTTGTTTGTTTTGTTGGTACACAAGTCTCGAACATGTGTTTACAGTCTCAACAAAATAGCACCTTTCGTTTGATTTTCCTGTTTTACGTCTGTACATTCTATGAAGACCCTTCCGTGTAGGGTTAAGTAAGTTTAGATTAGGGACATAAATCTCTCCGAGCGCTGCCTCACACGACCTGCCTTACATTTACTATGTCCTTCTCTAGACGAGTGCTGAGTAGTTATACACCGTGTATTTAATGAGATAAGAGGGTGTAAAAAGTGTAAAAAATGTATCATATTAGAATATAGGTTGTTACAATATGCTTGCAAAAACAGTACATTATAGTTTTAGTTACTGGAGTATAGGTCTACATACACACACACACACACACACACACACACACACACACACACACACACACACACACACACACACACACACACACACACACACACACACACACAACACACACACACACACACACACACACACACACACACACACACACACACACACACACACACACACACACACACACACACACACACACACACACACACACACACACACACACACACACACACACACACACACACACACACACACACACACACACACACACACACACACACACACACACACACACACACACACACACACACACACACACACACACACACACACACACACACACACACACACACACACACACACACACACACACACACACACACACACACACACACACACACACACACACACACACACACACACACACACACACACACACACACACACACACACACACACACACACACACACACACACACACACACACACACACACACACACACACACACACACACACACACACACACACACACACACACACACACACACACACACACACACACACACACACACACACACACACACACACACACACACACACACACACACACACACACACACACACACACACACACACACACACACACACACACACACACACACACACACACACACACACACACACACACACACACACACACACACACACACACACACACACACACACACACACACACACACACACACACACACACACACACACACACACACACACACACACACACACACACACACACACACACACACACACACACACACACACACACACACACACACACACACACACACACACACACACACACACACACACACACACACACACACACACACACACACACACACACACACACACACACACACACACACACACACACACACACACACACACACACACACACACACACACACACACACACACACACACACACACACACACATATATATATATATATATATATATATATATATATATATAGTGTATAAAATGTAGCTTAGAGAAGAAAATATTACCGAAAAATGAAAAAACTTATCTAGCCAATATGTGCTATATAAATTTTACATATTTTTAAATATAATTTTGTTTATATACATAAGCTGTAAAATACAAATAAAATCTATTCTTTGAGGGTAGCTTAAGAAGTTAAGGTATTTGAACACAAAAGATATACATAAAACACACAATAATTCATTTATTCACTTATGCATTTCAACTACAAGTCGTCATCAAATATGAGTGTTGATACTACAAACTAATTTATAACTCTTTTAACTTACAATTTGTTGTACCAACACTTCCTGATGATGGTGACTTTGTAATTGAAACGATTTTGAGTAACCAATTAATTGTTTTTGTGAGTTCTCTTTAAGTTTATTTATTTGTTATTGTATAATAATATTTTAAACTTTGTATACTATATTTATAATATTTTATATTATGCAACACGTTACGATACTATGCAATACATTGCGATTGTATTACTGTTGTAATTAATACAAAATGGTTTAATGGTTGACAATGATATTTATCTTACAATATATGTGCAATAAAAAAACCAAAACCCATTTCGAGTGGACTTTGTTGCATTCTGAAGATAATTAAAACGATTTAGTGTCAACATATCTAGGGATACAAAACTCTGATATTTAACAGTTCCTTGTTTTTCCTTCTTCACTGTATCTATAGAGTTTTGGATGGTGTAAATGTTAACTAGTGTAAACTACTCTCAGTTCCAGTTGAGACCAGATCAGCGACCCTTCAAACATGGCACCTTGATCACGTATACTCTGTACCAGGAGGTTTATATCCTTTTCTTAGTTCTTACTAATTATGTCTGCCCTTCTTTATACCTGGATCTTGATCGTAAAACTATTATTTCAAGGATACGTAATCGGTTGACACTTCCATTTGAAGAAGAGTCTGGCTACTTCAAACATCCTATCATCTCACTATATTGTCTACCAGGGTAAAATGTGTACACCATATTTCTGTCTAAATTCACAATAACATCCTTTCAATGCGGATATTGCCAAACTGGGTTATAGTCTAAAAGCGGAGAAACATTCGTCTGTAACATTACAACTGCTTGCATACAACGCCCCTTTCCTCTTTTTAGTTTACTTCCCGCTACTGTTTTCCTGCACAAACGTATAAAATCGTCCACGTCAATATTTCAAATTATAATTGAATTCGGAAAATCGTGAATTGTATTTCGGCGCATTTACGTAAGAGTACAACATCTGTTCACGTCAGTTTACTCCTCCCCTTTCCTTCCGGAAGGCAATATGACGCGTTGAGTACACGTGCCCATAACGGGCGTGAAAAGCAATCTCACGCCTGACAGATTTCATGCAAATCGGTGCTGTTGTTTCAAAGAAAGACCGGTGTAGAAGAAAGCTGATTTTATGGCTTCTTCTAAAACTTTCCTGAAGAAATTATCGTGCAAATGTTGAGCCAACACTAAAGAGTGACTACACGTTTCCCAGTGGAGGAAAGTAGCCAGCTCAAGTAGGGGTGGATAAAACGCATGAATAACAAGCAGGAGGATAGAACACGACATTAACATTTTACTTATATAATAATGATGTACCCCGACAAAATTATCAATGAACAAAATATGTAACTAAATCTTTTACTTGCTTAGAGGTTTCCATAATAATTGTTGTGCTTCTCCCTCTAACACCATACCTCATTCCACCCTCTCTTTCCCTTATCCTCCTCTCTTCCTCCAGCGATCTCTTCCTTCTTTCGTCTCCCTCTTCCTCACTTTCTCCTTCTGCTTATTGTCCTTCCTATTCCCCCTCAAAAACTTCTTCCAACTCTACCTTCCTCCGTCTATTTCTCTCCACCTACTTTTATAGTGAAGAATGCTATAGTCACCTACTAATGATCTAGAACGTGCACGATGCTATAAATCAACGTTTTAATATTTTAAAATAATTAATTGTTTTTTTAATAAAAGCATTGGTACTTCAAGATATTTCAAGCTTTGAGATAAAAGCGTTATTCTGAAGGACTAGAGAGGATTAACGATTCGCTTTTAAGGAAATTTAATTAAATTCACTGATAAAAGCTTCTTTTAATATTGACTTTATTACACTTGTCTTGGTGAAAGAGAATATTTATAATCCTCCTGAGTATATGAAAATATTGTTAAACAGAAATGGTTTGTGACTGTGTGTGTCTGTTTTGTGTGAGTGTGTGTGTGTGTCGTGTGTGTGTGTGTGTGTGTGTGTGTGCGTGTGTGTGTATGTATGTGTGTGTCTGTGTATGTGTGTGTGTTTGTTTTGTGTGTGTATGTATGTATGTATATGTGTGATTGTCTGTGTGTATGTGTGGGTTTGTGTGTTTGTTGTGTGTGTGTGTATGTATGTAAGTATGTGTGTGATTGTGTGTGTGTGTGTCTTGTGTGTGTGTCTGTGTATGTGTGTGTGTGTGTGTGTGTGTGTGTGTGTGTGTGTGTGTGTGTGTGTGTGTGTCTTGTGTGTGTGTGTGTGTGTGTGTGTGTGTGTGTGTGTGTGTGTGTGTGTGTGTGTGTCTGTGTGTGTGTGTGTGTATGTATGTGGGTGATTGTGTGTGTGTGTTTTGTGTGTGGTATGTGTGTGTGTGTGTGTGTGTGTGTGTGTGTGTGTGTGTGTGTGTGTGTGTGTGTGTGTGTGTGTGTGAGAGAGAGAGAGATAGAAAGCGTATATTTTTATAATTAATTCTCTACTATTAAGATTGTATCTGTGAGACTGTGTTTACATTTGGCCCCATATCATTTTACAGATTTCACCAGATTTCACGTTACTTCTTTTCATAAAACGAATGACCGGAGAGTTGAAAAAGACTCCCGAAATATTTGTCACTACCAGAAAAATAGTTTGTGCACTTTTATGTAAAATAATCTTTTCCGTTTATAAACTAGAACTTATTTTAACTTTCTCTTGAACAGTAACCTAATGAAAGATGTGTATATTTTTTAACAAGAACTTCATCTAAACAATTCATGTTTTAATGAAACTTTCTAGATTGTAGCATTGCGTATCAAACTTTAACATACTATGTTTTTCAACTCATTTTTATCGTGAGAAATATTTATTTCCAGGAGTAATACACTTATTAAACAAACCCGTTTACAGACATTACTTAAAAGTTTGACTAATCAGATGGTGTTATTTACACTACTGACAAGGTTAAACATTACATAAAGATCTAATTGGTCGGGTGGTGTTATTTGCATTCCTGTCAATGGTAAGGGTTAAATAAAATTACATCTAGTCGAGTAGTAATATATGCATTTTTCTCCAAAGTGTGGGTAACTAGTCAGGTGGTGTTATTTCCACTTGTGTCCAGTGTAACAGTAATTGGTCAGGTAGTGCTGTTTCCATTTCCGTCAAGGGTAATTGTAACTATTCAGGTGGTGTTATTTCCATTTCTGTCAAGGATATGAGTAACTTATCAGGTGCTGTTATTTGTTTCTGTAAAGGGTAAGGGTAACTAGTCGGAGTGTGTCATTTGCTTTTCTGCCAAGGGTAATGGTAACTAGTCAGGTGATGTTTTTCGCCATAATTGCAAGAGTAAGGGTAACAAGTCAGGTGGTGTTATTTCCATTTCTGTCAAGGATATGAGTAACTTTTCAGGTGGTGTTATTTGTTTCTGTAAAGAGTAAGGGTAACTAGTCGGGGTGTGTTATTTGCTTCTCTACCAAGGGTAATGGTAACTAGTCAGGTGATGTTTTTCGCCATAATTGCAAGAATAAGTAACAAGTCAGGTGGTGTTTTTGCCATACTTGCAAAGGTGGTATTGTTTGGATTTATGTTAAGTTTAAGGGTAACTAGTCGGTTGGTGTTGTTTCCATTTGTGTCAAGGGTAAGGGTAGCTAGTCCGAGGGTGTTATTTCAATTTCTGCCAAGGGTAATATTGTAACTTGTCAGGTGGTGTTATTTGTACTTCTGGCAAGTTTAGGGCTAACTAGTCAGGTGGTGTTATTTTCATTTCTTGAAATGTAAATGTAACTAGTCAGTTGTTGTTATTAGCCATACTTGCAAGGGTAAGTGTAAAAAGGCGGATGGTGTTTTTTCCGTAAATACAATTAGAAAGTACTACTGGGCAAGAATTGTAATAAACGGTAAAGCCTATGAGTAAATATCCCAAAGCTTCCCTTCATTGGCTATAAGTAATTTATTCGACTTAATATTCTCAACTCCAGCCTTCCGGCTCATTGCTAAAATATTGTGGATGTAACATTTTTACAGACTTTGATTTGGTCAGAGTTGAAGTTAATTCGTTATTATTGTTCTCAGAGTTAATCAGTTCGCGAGGGAGTAAAACTTTCCCCGTCTAATTTCGCATTGTTTATAACTTGAGAGATTGTTTTAACATTTTAATTTGACGAATAATAATTTTATTTCTGAATAATTCAACTTGAGAATTATACGAAAATGGATAGGTTGGTAGATAGAGAGATGGATATACCTAAAATAATAAATGTAGAAAAACGTCTCATTATTGGAAATGTTTATAGAAATATATGATTGAAGATTTTCTTCAATGTAGAATATTCTTAGGAATCCTTACAACTTCGACGGCTAACATTTTTAGTTATGATGAAAAGCTTGCAGCACGTACGTTTATAAGTATTATTTTTATTGAAATGTATGCACATTAATAAATAAAAAAAGAAATACGTCATCTACAAATTATATATCAACTAATGGTAGCTAGGCACGTAACAGGAGCCAACTATAAAATACCATAGCCTTGTTTCTAAAATACCTCTTAATGTTGTACTACGAAATAAAATTATTTAAAAATATTAAGTCAATTCAGTATACAATGCTTGATGTTATTAACCATATACCTAGTTTAGTAATAAGTAATATTACATTTAATTGTTAAGCACCAAATATGTCTTTGAATAGAATAAATATAGTGAAGATATTTTCTTGAATTTTTGAACATAGAAACAACCTGGTTACTTATTTACTTGAACTTCAATGACACAAGAATAGTTTACTAATAATTTAAATCTTAAAGTAGAACTTGATGCCAGCTAGCTTAATTACTTCTTGATCAGTGAATATTGTTCCTCAGTGCTTTTGTCTTTCACTACTTCCCGATTCCCCCTCCTCATTTTAGTTTTATTATTGGGTTTAATATTTTTGCACTGATTTATTGTTTGATTATTTTCAATTTTTAGATTTTTATTTATAAATTACTTCTGTGAAAAAAAGTTGTCGACTTGCAGTGCAAAATATTACATTACCTTAAACATTATTAAAGGCATTCAAATAGTATGAATTCCTTTTATTTTAAACTAACTTTACGCAGTCACGCTTTGCTGCGGCACATTGTGATTGCATGGATGAGAAATGAGGAACAAAACAAAGCATACCTTACATAGAGGCTTCATTTTGCAATACTTTAGAGGCTAAGGCAATACAAACCTAAGGTTATGTCATTCTTAATCGATCGGCTACAGAATCAATCCGATATGAAATGTTTCGCAATTTCCCCCAGACACATGGAAGAAGAAGTCCCCCCCCTAACACCGTCATTTATTAACACCACTATGCAATAATAAAAGCGCTTATGTTCACACCCATAATTTCGGAATACTTGATTGGACATATGACTGGAGACCACAGGTGTTGTAGTCGCTGCCAAGATGGGTGCTGCCATTCCCAAGTAACCTGCATTTACGACTTGGCGAACGGTACAGTTCAATCACATGATCAGACATATGTTCCTTAGATAGGGGGAATATTAAATTCAGACTGTATAATAATCTGAACGGGATGCAAGTGGATAGGTTTGTTTGTGTTAATGACCAATATAATTGGGCGCAGGTTATGTTTCACATGTAACTGTGGTTGTCGTTAGATACTTTGGTGAGTCTTCCTCTCACTTGAGACCGATGGCGCTGTTGCTGGTGCATAGCTGAGAGTTAAAAAAGTTGTTTCCTCGCGGTCGCGGGAGAGGTACTTGGACGATAAGTACATAAAACAATCTTTAAACGGGATTGTTTAAATCTTAGCACAACCTTTCAAGTCTTTTTTCCTGTTCAGGAGAGAAACAAAGATTTGGTGTGAAACGTAAATAAAAAGATTCCTCATTTTCCCATTACTTTTTGTATCCTAGATGTTGGTAATGCGAATGGCAATGACGAACTATTTTATGCCTTTGTTTAGTAATGTTGGTCACATGCAAAAAAAATCGTTTTCTTCAATAGTCTTGTGAACAGAGAGCAGAGAGGCAAAATAAACAGCAATTCAAGTTTTCGCTAACACAATCTTAAAGTCTAGACAAACGTAAATACTTGGTGATTATAGATCTCCTCGGAGACACTGTAAAAGGCAAACAGTGAATTTGTCAAAACTCGGCGTTACAATGTGTTAAAGTAACGCTTCGATGTAGTAACAAGATTTGTAACTTTACTCTTAGCAACGCAACTGTCAGACTTGTGTAACTTTTCAAGTTACAAGAGGAAAAGTTGGTCCTTGTGTTTGACAAAATACGAACTGAGCCTCGGCAATAAAGACCTGATGTACGACGCAACTGGGTAAAGTTATAAAATAAGCACTGCCCTAGATTTCTGGAACAAATGGAATCAAATTATCTTAATTTTCTTTGAACTATTAGATTAGTATATAGAAGCAAATATTTGAATGGTTTTCAGGCAACTGTTGAAATGAAAATTCCCTAATTGTAGGGAAAAAAGGAAGAATTGTATTGGTTGCATGAAAATCCTAATGGTTTACGTATTCAGAAACTAACTTTGTTTCATCTAAATTCAGGCAGCTTGAGTATTTTTGTGCTTAACTAATAACATGCAGCGCTAATGTGCCACGCTACAGAGCCGGTAACCTGCTACATTCTAAGTTGGGCTAACCTAACTTAATACTACGTTGTTCGCGTTATTTGAAGTCACATTCTTCTTATTTACCATGTATTCTTGAGTAACAAATTTAACAAACCAAAAAACAAAGGATATTTTGTGTACAGAATGAATTTTGGCTTACAGTCACTGCATAAAACAACTCTCAAGACTTTTGGGAGATTTGACGCCATCAACTATTTGCTAGAGCAACCTGGAATGATTTTGGTGGCTGTGCATTCAAGGTGTCTTTTGTAAAGTTTTTAACATTATATATATATACATATTTTTTCTTCGAGTATATATTTCTGCCTTTCATAGCATTACAATATTTTCTGTGTTGACGTGAATCACTCCATTTTTAAAACCAAAACATAGTAGTCTAATTAAGCATTAATGTTTTGGCATTGTTTACGGTTTGCAGCATTTAAAGTAGCACCTGTTTAAAGCATTTGTTGTTTAAAATGTATTTTGTAGTAACCGATGTAAGAAAAGAGACTTCACCATCATCTAAGGGTAGTAGCTCTTCAACCTTTCGATAACCAGTACATGGTTAGAAGATTGAAGAGAACCAAACCATTTGAGTTAGTGTAGTGTTGCGTTGGGCTAGCTCTATTCAAATATATGTAATTGACAAGAACATGTAAGAATATATGTAATATTCGTATATGTCCAGAAAAGAAGTAAAGAGTAAATGGACACTTCAGTGATACGATCATTTGGGGTAAAGGTAATACAAACAAAATTATTGGTTGGTTTAATAACAACAGTTTTATTGAAATCATTAAATGTGGTTGAGTAACAGTCAACGTTTACAAAACATTCTGCTTATAGGAAGGAATTCGGCTTACAGAGACATTGCAAGAAATAATGAAGTTAAAGGCATAAGAGGGTTTGCCTCCATAAAATAGGTGCAACATAAGCTATAGCTCCCTCAATTAAAGAAAGAATTTCAAAATTAACAGCATTAATCGGGATAAATAAAGCTAAAGTTGAAGTAAAAAAGTGCATTAGTACTAACAAAATAATTACTTCAGAAAAAAATAGCTATTTATGTTTTAATGGAGCAAAATGAGTCATTGTCGCCTAGAGATAGAAAGTTTCGTACGAATAGAAGTCGCGGCGATGAGAGCTACAATCTCTGAAATGCAATTAAACTTTGGTCTTGGATCATACAGAAGTTTTTATCATGTGGTTTTCTTTTAAATGGTAATTTTCCAATATCCTGCAGTGACATAAACTCATTAAAACACTGAGCTTTTATACACTGTCGTAGTGATATTATGTTGAACATCGTACCGGGAATAATTTTCAGGTAATTTTCGTATAGTCGACCGTACTTTCAAACTTTAAAAGAATAACAATTCCAGGTTAACTGACGTGTTCCTAGTCTTGTCTCATTGATTTGTTCTAAAAATACACCTCACTGCAGTTTCGTATTATTGTTGAAAGAACGATCAACTTAAATTATAAAACTATCTTATTATTACGAGATCAATATGTTTATCAATATATAAATCGGAAGTAATTAAAATTAACATTGTGATTAGGAAGGGATACAACTCACGAGTTATAAAAACGGATGCGGTAAATAATTGTCTACAATATGATATTTTAATTTAATTCAAATAAATGAATCATTGGAAGAACGAGTTAAACATAAGCATTAGGCAAAGACTAAAACAGTTGCTACGGATATCCTAGCGCAATATTTGTTTACAAGATATCTAAATATTATGAAATTTAAGGATGGGATCTGTTCGTAAGTTTAAACTGTGTCCCCTGTGCCCTCACAAGGGACGTCGAGGTTCCTAACCTTTGGAGGGCGACCACCATTGTGTCTTCAGAGCCACTACCGAATATGCCACGAGGAATCCTTTATTTGTCCTCTCTGCCTTGAGGATGAGGTTACGTATTATCGTCTGATACTCTTAGGCGCACTAGATCACTTCAATAATGAGGACACCTAGCAGGGATGGGAGGGTGTCTACTGGAAGGCACGGAGTTCAATGGTAGAGTTATCTCAGACAGGCGTTGACTAAGTAAAGAGTAAGTAAAAAATATTACGACCGCTTAATTTAATCTAATATATCATATAGGCCGTTGAAAAATACTTTACCCTCTTACTGACGTCGAATATTTGTAAAATTATTTTTCTTAGGATTCTAACAGTTTTGATTAAGCCAGGTAAAAACTCTTCGCTACAGAGTTTGCTCATTCTGTCGAGGTTTGTTTTATTCCTATTAGCAATCGAGCCTCATTTCCATATGTTATGAGTAGGAATGAGTATATTCCGATTCTCAATTTTAGGAATCGATTGTTTTAGTAAGATCGAGAAATAACCGATTCTCAAATGATTAAAGTGCTGATTCCTAAGAATGTTTATTAACTGTTAAAATACGTGTTAGGTGTAACCTATTCTAAAAATAATTAATTACTAACCTTGTCTTATTTATGTATAAGTTGCTTTGAATGAACTAACATATAAAGCAAATGCCGATTTGAGATAACAAAAATATTATTAATATTATTTATGGCAACAAGTAAGAGAATCGGAAGCCTTGCTGGTCCGTTGTTTCGTCGCTCGTCTCGCTCAGCTGCCTCACTTTCGCTCTCTCTCTCTCTCTCTCCCTCTGTCAATCTCTCGACGTATGATATCGATACTACTCCACCACCGCTTCATACATGTTGAAATAAAATACAATGAAGAATTACTTTCAAATTCTCCAGTTATAAAAACTGGAATGGCTATTACTGAAGTTATATTGTAGTTGTGAACTGAAGTTCGTATTTTTAATTTTAAATAAATCATTACTTTTATCCGATATGTTTTGTCACTCATGCTATTCTTGTAGTTTATTACATTAAAACGGAACTTTTAAAATGTTTCACCTTGACTTAGATGTTTACTAAATTCATTATTAGAGATATATTTAGGCCTATATAACAGAAACGGAAGAAAAATTTTAGAATTGAGATCGAAAATTTTCTATCGGAAAATGGAAGAAAAATATGAATTATAGAAGAACGTACATTTTACTAAAAAAGGGATGTAGAGCAGACCTTTCTAATCCTTATCTCATTGTTATAATGCTGTTTAAACTTAACTATTACAATAAAACTGGTTACTAGTCATAAAAAGCAGAATATGTTTTATCCGTGGAAAGAGGCTTTCTAATAGTGCCAAGGATAACACTAGCAGGTGTAAGGTACTGCGGTCTCACAGCCTTTTACTGAGAAATTCTAAAGACTCATTGTTAGTACTCACTCATTGTTATAATGCTGTTTAAACTTAACTATTACAATAAAACTGGTTAGTAGTCATAAAAAGCAGAATATGTTTTATCCGTGGAAAGAGGCTTTCTAATAGTGCCAAGGATAACACTAGCAGGTGTAAGGTACTGCGGTCTCACAGCCTTTTACTGAGAAATTCTAAAGACTCATTGTTAGTACTCACTCATTGTTATAATGCTGTTTAAACTTAACTATTACAATAAAACTGGTTAGTAGTCATAAAAAGCAGAATATGTTTTATCCGTGGAAAGATGCTTTCTAATAGTGCCAAGATTAACACTAGCAGGTGTAAGATACTGCGGTCTCACAGCCTTTTACAGAGAGATTCTAAAGACTCGTTGTTAGTACTCACTCATTGTTATAATACTGTTTAAACTTAACTATTACAATAAAACTGGTTACTAGTCATAAAAAACAGAATATGTTTTATCCGTGGAAAGAGGCTTTCTAATAGTGCCAAGGTTAACAGTAGCAGGTGTAAGGTACTGCGGTCTCACAGCCTTTTACAGAGAGATTCTAAAGACTCGTTAGTACTCACTCATTGTTATAATACTGTTTAAACTTAACTATTACAATAAAACTGGTTACTAGTCATAAAAAGCAGAATATGTTTTATCCGTGGAAAGAGGCTTTCTAATAGTGCCAAGGTTAACACTAGCAGGTGTAAGATACTGCGGTCTCACAGCCTTTTACAGAGAGATTCTAAAGACTCGTTGTTAGTACTCACTCATTGTTATAATACTGTTTAAACTTAACTATTACAATAAAACTGGTTACTAGTCATAAAAAGCAGAATATGTTTTATCCGTGGAAAGAGGCTTTCTAATAGTGCCAAGGTTAACACTAGCAGGTGTAAGATACTGCGGTCTCACAGCCTTTTACAGAGAGATTCTAAAGACTCGTTGTTAGTACTCACTCATTGTTATAATACTGTTTAAACTTAACTATTACAATAAAACTGGTTACTAGTCATAAAAAGCAGAATATGTTTTATCCGTGGAAAGAGGCTTTCTAATAGTGCCAAGGTTAACAGTAGCAGGTGTAAGATACTGCGGTCTCACAGCCTTTTACAGAGAGATTCTAAAGACTCGTTGTTAGTACTCACTCATTGTTATAATACTGTTTAAACTTAACTATTACAATAAAACTGGTTACTAGTCATAAAAAGCAGAATATGTTATATCCGTGGAAAAAGGCTTTCTAATAGTGCCAAGGTTAACAGTAGCAGGTGTAAGGTACTGCGGTCTCACAGCCTTTTACAGAGAGATTCTAAAGACTCGTTGTTAGTACTCACTCATTGTTATAATGCTGTTTAAACTTAACTATTACAATAAAACTGGTTACTAGTCATAAAAAGCAGAATAGGTTTTATCCGTGGAAAGAGGCTTTCTAATAGTGCCAAGCTTAACACTAGCAGGTGTAAGATACTGCGGTCTCACAGCCTTTTACAGAGAGATTCTAAAGACTCGTTGTTAGTACTCACTCATTGTTATAATGCTGTTTAAACTTAACTATTACAATAAAACTGGTTACTAGTCATAAAAAGCAGAATAGGTTTTATCCGTGGAAAGAGGCTTTCTAATAGTGCCAAGCTTAACACTAGCAGGTGTAAGATACTGCGGTCTCACAGCCTTTTACAGAGAGATTCTAAAGACTCGTTGTTATTAACTACTCCTTGCTAGTATGAATAAGAAATGCCACAACAATCTGGTGATACGATTTAATACCACGTTTTAGGAAGAAGGAACAGTAGAAGATAATAAAGTTGGCAGGCTACACAAGTATACAATAGTCAAACTGCAGTTTTGGGGAGCTCTAAACACTTCGAAAGGATTTTTGTCAATTTAGAGGGCGGAATGAGTGTCATTAGATAAGAGGCCGTTCTGCCATACATGGGGAGGAAGAGTTTTAACGTTATGCAATTCCTTCTATAAGTTCACATCCCCCCCTCCCCCGATGTCTTGTTCAAATTACCAATCGTTATTAAAATACTCATCCAATCAAGTTCAAATACTTTTTTTATAAACATGTAGTGGACTACATTTGAAGTTATGCAGTTTTTTTCAAGTATTAGAACATTAATTAAATTTAATGAATTAATTTTGTTTTATATGGAAAAACCTTTTCCACAAGATTGAGCTCTTCATTTCAAACAGATTTTACGGAATGAAGTTACCTCTCCCTTTCTTTCTTTATCTCTTCACGCTTTTACAACCGACTGCATCAAAATGTTATTACCTCGACTCGAAAGTGTGCTACGCTTGCTTTGATTTGTAAATAAATCGGGTCTGCTTTAGTAACAGGTGGTAATTCTATATCTATAAATAGCCTCTTTGTATTCATGCTTAGCAATGAAGGCGTGGACATTTTACAACACGGCATGTGCATCATACCTGAAAGATCATTTCGTGAAAGGAATTGTGGAAGTTATTCTCGTAATGTCAAGTCGCCTACATATAAACATTTTACACTCTAGTAGATATTGTGATATGCGCTCAATTGCTCTATAAAGTAGAATAAAACCAGAGTGCTATATAATAAGAACAAATTTACTGGAATAAAACTTTTCATTTACTGGAATAATAACATCATAATTTTTTTTATTTCAAATATTAACTACTTGAATTTTCCAACAATTAAAAGATATATATATATATATATATATATATATATATATATATATATTTATTATATTAAATATGGTGATATGTTTTCTTGTGATATATTTATTAAATTAAAAATATTTCAAAAACAAGAATACTTTTAATGAATATATTTAATCAAAGCTTTTCGCCGAGGAAAATAATTATCTAATAATTTAAAAAAAAAAAATATATATTTTATTAGATAATTATTTTCCTGAAGATGCTGTTACTATTTTATCAGCGAAAAGGTTTGAATAAATATATTCATTAAAAGTATTCTTGTTTTTGAAATATTTTAAATTTATTATGTATATATATATATATATATATATATATATATATATATATATATATATATATATATACAGGTGTACCCACCAGTATTATTAGCCGTTATCGCAATTCAAACGCCATTTTTGTTTTTGCGATGAATCATCTTATATATCTATTCAGTTCATACCCATTCTATTCCCATTACCCCATGATTTCCTTGATCTCTTGATTCTCCTTTCTTCTATTGTGTCTGTACATTTAATATATCTTTCATTTTGTGCATTCTTATGTAATTCTGTAAATGAGTATCAACAACATCTCCAGAAATCGTTTTCGAGCGCTATCATTCGTTTCTGTATGTTCGTGTTCACTGTCCAGGCTTCAGGGCCATAGGTCGCTGTACTTTCCACCAGTGTTGTAAACAGCTGTCTTTTTGTTACTTTCTGTGTGTCCTTATTTCATATTAATGAATTCAGTTCACCTATCTTCCTCTTATCTCATCTATCAATTCCATCTTCAGTCAATGTTACTCCTAGATATTTTGATTCTTTAGTATTATGCATATTGCTTTCATCGAACATTAAATCCGGTCATGAGCATCCTACTGAGATGTATTTTGTTTTCTCAATAATCATTTTCAGATCCCCCTAGTTTTTTAACCAAATATATAGCATCATCCATAAATTCAATGATTTAACTTTAAGAAAAAAATTGAACATATTTTCTTATACACTAAACTGTTAAAATGTAATGTCATTACTTCCTACTGAAAGGAATTTAAAATTAAAATACTTATAATTGTTTTTAACACATATTTCAAACTGCATATACGCTCGTTCTTTCAGATTCAGATTAGGTCTGCATTTAAAGTAGAATATATTAACTAGATATATTGTATTGTTCGCTTGAAAGACTTCTTATAAATAGTTCCTATAAAACCAGTGAAGAAGGTTAAATGTGATAGCTGCCAATAATTTATGTTCTGCTACTTTATCAGTGAGAATTAAAATATGATTGAAATTAAGGAAATGCATATTGAGCAGTCTAAAATGGTATAAAAGACCTGAATTTAAGTTGCCAGTTCGGAATATCTTACTTGACTCCCGTCATTTCTTCCGGGGTAATTAATTAACTTAATACGAAATAACTTTACCACAGCATGGTATATACAATTAATTATAAACTTTGATTTAAACTCGTATGTCTAAGAATCCTGATGCAAAATCCTCTCAAGATGCTAACCTCGTAAAACGGTTTCGGTAATTCCACGATAGCTTTAACAAAGTTGGTAAATAAATAAATACAATTTTAAAAGTCAAAATAATAGCACTTAATATACACAGAGGTTAAGAAGAAAGTTGTTTCAAAATAATGAACTGTTAGAAAAGTTGGTGAGATAAGAATTGAATAACTGTAAGAGAGAACTGAATCAACACAGAAAACGTCTTGAATGTTTGAATTTGGGCTTGCGATATTTCTATGAAAGATCGATTAAAGGTAATTCTCCGTAACAGCTACCTGGTTATAGAGAAAGGTCATATTTAGTAATAGCTAGTTGTTTTAAACCTATAATATTAGATTTTTCTTGGTAATCAGATGTAATTTAATATGAAACCTGTTAGTAAACTGGTACGTTTAAAATTATTTTAATGCTATATAAGATTAAATTGAAACTAGATAGGCTTAGTTCCTTCTGCTGGCGCTTGGTTTAATTTGTATGGGT
>JBAIZL010000006.1:118695468-118800468 GCA_036971475.1 Prosapia bicincta
TTTGTCTTGTAAAAGCAAATTCCAAACTGTGTTTGCTGTTTGCAGAGTACGTTGTGAGATGGTAGGCTAATGGATCAAGAGCTTTCATTTAATGTATGCATTTTTAAAATTAGTTTATTGTATGTTGAACAAAGAACACTTGCATGCCAATGAACATGATGGTACAATGCATTCTTTAATCGAGTCAAGAAATATATTAAAAACGAATTGTCAGTACAAATACGAGTTACATTTTGTTGCTCTCCAGTGAAAGGGGTAATTGTATGTATTAGAAATTTGTACAAAAGCAATGTATAAAAACACAATATAATCAAATTAAGGTGACACATCTTATTTTAACCCTGAGTTTGTAAATTTACGTCACAGTTCATATCCCAAAAAATCAATGTTAAAACAACCTTATAATTAAAATAGGCATAAAAAATACAAAAAGCAGAATGTAGAATAAATGTATGAGTCTATTTTTATTAATCTGGGAAAGATATAGTCTACTGATAATTAAAAATTGACAATTGAAACAGAAATCATGGTCCTTTGTTAGATTCACATAACCTTAATCACTAGGCTGGTTATAATCTGAGCAACTAAAAACCCACAGTGTCTTGAACAGCTGCCAGTGCGGTTGTAATTTTGGCAACTGAAAACCAATTGTGTTTTAAAGAGTAGCAAAAGCGATTATAATTTTTCCAAGGTTAAATCTATTGTGTTTTAAGCAGTAGCTAGGGCGGTTATAAGTTTCGCAAATGAATTCTATTTGTGTTTTAAATAAGAGCTAGACCGGGTAAAACTTTGACAACTAAACACCAATTGTGTTTTAAACAATAGCTAGGGCATTTATTTGGCAGGGGTAGGCTTTAATTTGGCAACTGAAATTAAATTTTCTTTTAAATAATAGCTAGGGTGGTTATAAATTTGGCAACTGAAATCCAATACTATTCTAAATAATAGCTAGGGTGGTTAACATTCTGGTAACTGAAAACCAATTGTATTTTAACCGGTAACTAGGGCGGTAACAATTTCGCAACTGAAAAGGAATAGCTTTAAACCATCACAAATCACTCACTCACTAGTCGGTTATAGTTTGAGCAACTGGAAACTAAAAATAGAACAACTGTTCTAAGTTATGCGGGTTACATGTAACCGTCTAAATAATGATGGGCACCATCCGGTCAATTCCCTTTTAATTCACTTCTGAATATATATATATATATAAGAATGCAGTTCTTTTTTACGCATTTATCGCTTACATCCTAAACTTTTCTTCCTACGCGGAAATTTAAAACCTCTTACATTTAAAACAAAAATATACGCTTTTTTAAAATATATACCACTTACCAGCTTTTATTTTATCTTTATTCTGATAAGTAATTTCAACAGATTATATGAAAATCTAGAGCTCACACATAGTTATCATATTAGCATTTACTTACTAGCATTTCCTTTTTGATGTCACCCAGTTTTAGCTGTGAGGACGTTTCTAAACACGCCGATTTAGAGCATTAAATACAGAAACCTACATTATGTATTCACAACGCTGGAACAACATTCTATCGTATCCCGTACATTCAGAAAAATTTATTTAAATAAATGTTTCCATATAACGTCAATGCGTTGCAAAATTATCATAAATAAACAGTCAGGACCTCACATTGTGTGACACTGAGAAAAAACCTGTATGGAAATTGGATGCTAAAAAAATATTAGCATTGTTTTGGTTTAAATTTTCTCCCGATTGTTAATTATTTTACCGTCCATGCAATATATCCTTGTTTCACCGTTTGTTGACGTCTTCTTTACATATGAAAATAACAGGAATTCATATGGTTTGAAAACATCCTAAACAATAGTACAAAATATAACAAATATGTAAATATAATAAATATATATATAAACATATGAATATAATAGAAATATAACATAACATCAGTATGTTATGATTCATAACACAGGATAACAGGATGAGAATATATTTCTCCAAATACACAAAATTTCTGTATTACTTGCACCTTACCCAAAGCACCCCAGCTTAATGAAATGATGGCATCCGACTGACCAACATTCAGTGTGTTACCGCAACAAAATTGTTTTTAGGGATTCTTGTTCAAATAAAATTTTAAAATGACTCATTCCGGTTTTGTGTTCGCCCGTGAAGATACTTTCTGAGCAAATTTGGGTTTGACAGGTTCAAAACAATAGGTTTTATGTGTAGCATATTAAGTTCAGGTATTGCGTGTTTATGAATATATTTCTCACGTGAAATCAACGATCTCTGATATTTTCACCAAGACAGTTGACTTTTCATGAAGAGTGTGGATGATCATCGGTAGAGAGTTTTGGAAATATGTTGGCCATACTGCCTTTATTACTAATCAAATCTATGTCTTTACTTGTTTAGTCGGTAACGTTGTCCACAATAGAATTTGAGTGGATTTGCAATAAAATTCATTAGTTGCACTATATGATGGGGATTGGTGTCGGTAAGTTAACTCGGAGTATTGTGAAATTAGTGAGCGACGGGTGTCGTAAAACAAGAACTGTCGTAAATAGGATCGATGGCGAAGAAGGTTGGTTTATCGTTCAGTAAGTACGTACACAGATGTCTTTTAATGGTCGATTAAATGGCGTATTGTTATGTGTTACATGGCTTCCTTTCCTTGTTTTGTGGAGAGTTTATATTATGTGATGTGATTGAAGTCGCGAGTTTATGTAATGCATACTCATTAAGTAGTACACAATCTGGCACTGTGCTGTAGTAAAGTACATAGCTTCGTGCATTTTAATAGGAGCTAATTAACCAGTTCGTATTTAAGAAATTCGTATAATTAAAGTATCAACTCAGTTTCGTTACATAGCATACGACTGTAGTTTGTACAAGAGACTGACATTTAATAACAAGGCTTTGTGAAGTAACTTGAACGTCATGTAATGTTTGTGGTAACGAACTGTGTTTGATATTACTGTATTAACTGTGATGGAGAATCTCTTGGCGTTCAGTTGTTACAGCAAATGAACAAACTAGGTAAAACTTTATCATTGTGTTAGGAAAGTGATCCAGAGGAAGGTATAAATGAAAGGTATTTGCTTTCACATGTGTGACCCATTCTGAATTAGAATCGTGTTTACCAGCTACTCTTCCCGCTTACGCTTTGTCCAATCTCTTCTTCTTTTCTCCTATTTATTCCCCTTCTATTCATTTCATCTGAGAAAACCTTTTTATGTCTTCCTGAGGAAAACCAAATAAAGGGTATATATCATTCCTATGTAACTTAAGGATCAAGATTTTGGGATCAAAATGTACGTAAGGCTTGTAATGAAACGTTTTTGTGAAGAGTAGATGTAATTTATTTGAAATATAAAAATAATAATAAAATAAATTACATTCTAAGTTTAATCCCATTTAAAATTAAATTATATTATTCCTTAAATTGAGTAATTGATAAATAGTCTATAAGCTATCATTCAAATTTGCATTTTAAATTAATAACTAAGTTATTTTAATTAATAAAATAACTTTTATTAATAAATGCTACGTTAAATAATTCATTATGAAACCAGCAGAGTACCCGTCCTTCGTACGGGGTTGACGATTATTTGATTTAATCTCTATTTGGGTTGAACTTAATTTACTGAAATTAAATCCCAATAAATATTAGCTATTGTTTGTACGCCTACCGTAAAGGGAGTTTCCAAGGCCAGAGGGTTCCAAAGCCAGAACAAACCTAGAATCACGTAGATAAGGTAAGGGACAGAGAATACTGAAGTACAATTCATAGAGTCCTTTGTCGGCAGTTTATGAATTACTCAAAGTTGCGGCACGAAGTACTCAACTAAAGCAACAGAAGTTTACGGTACTATTAGAAGAGGATAGAATCAAGGTTACAATATGGGTGTAACCAACATGAATTATTTAATACACTAATATAGGTAATAGAGATTTTAATAAAATAAAGCTACTGTGGAGATTAGAAAACCTTTGATGAATGTTGAGAAATGTTCTGAGTAAAGTTTTCTCAACTATTTTATTTAGATCCTCTCGAAAAAATTGTCAGATGAAACTAATGAAGTTTTAAATGAAAAATTTGAGTAAAAATATATAACCTAAATCATTAATATATATTTTTTAGAGGTAAGTAGAAATTGACTTTGAAAAATGTTTGCTTATATTAAGTGTTATTATTTGATAAACAAATATGAGTAATGACATTTAAATAATATATTCAATAACCAAATTATATTCAATAAATAGAGCAACAAAATGTAAGTGTTTACAAAGTTATTCTGCAATATAATCAATTTTATAAAATCATAAGCTGTTGTATGAAGTCATATGTTATCACTTAATTTAAGTAAAAATATGAAGCTCGTCTCATTGATGGAATGAAGTGTGATCGATGAGTTGATTTTTCTCCCGTGAAATATATACATTCATACCAAGCATGTAAGAAGATATGTACCAAGCATACCTTAATAATGAGTATAGGTAGGTGTGAATGAATGTATTTTTGGTGAGAGCTATTCATGACTTACATCTCTCCACGCTACGAGTGGTATTAAGAGACACATACGAGTGGTATTAAATATAAACTAATCCCTTATTGTTACTGCGCCCACTCTTAAGATTTCAATTTGAAGTTAAATTCACAAGTGATCCGATTACACATAACGATCCCATGAATTTTAATTCTACGGTCATCAAAAAACAGGAAAGCTTGTTATTGGACAGAAATTGATGCGAGATAAACTGGCAGAAAGGAATTGCTTTTAAAAATCCAATTTCCTGCATCAAAACGACGTTAAAGTCTCCAGCTGAATTGCCCCCGAGTAATCTGTGTTTAATGTTGTAGCATAACAAAAGTTTATATAGGCAAGGGATATTAATTTCTAATATCGAAGAACTTTAATCCGCTTACGTCATTTCATCTAACTTCCGACTACTCGTGTAATTAAAAAAACAAATCTACATAGTGACGTCATATGCATATAACGTTTCTGAAACCATTTATTAGGCTTGAATTAATTAGGCGACAATACATTTCAAGTATAGATAAAACTGTAATTACTAGCTGCACGATTATTTGGATTGGAAGGCTTTGATTTTATGTTTAAAAAATACACTGAAACCATTTCAAAATTGCTAGTTATACTAGTAAATCTGTCTCATTTATATTATAGTTAAGCCCTTGTGTAAAATTACACCATTTTTTTCAGCCAGACTGGACTAGTAGATGTTTTTGGTCCTTTTAGACAATTATTTGAATGTTGATTAAACTTCCTGAAACCACAAAATTAAAAACGAGTAATTTAATTTTTGAAAAAATCTTAAAAGGTGTAATTACCAATTTATTGTAAAAACTGTAAATGTGTTATAAAATTTGCTTTTCTTTACACATACCGTATCCAAATGAAGCAAACGAAGGTTTTTTACAAAGGATATAAATTTTATAACAGGTTGTGTTGCTGACACGTCACAAATATAATATAATAAAATATAATATGATATGATACAATATAATATAATAAATTTAAATAAAGGCCTATAATATAATTTTTGTGTAACATAACATTACATAACACAACGCAACACAACACAAAAACACAACACAACACAACATAGCATATCATATGATAACATAGTATAGCATAATATATCATAATATATAATTTAATATAATATAATATATTATAATATAGTTTAATATTATACAATAGATTACAATATAAGATAAATTAAAATAGGCTATATCATACAATATAATTTTATATAACATAACATTACATAGCACAACACAACACAACACAACACAAAACAACACCATACCACAACACAACACAACATAACATAACATAGCTTATCTTAACATTGTATATCACAGCATAACTTAACATAGCATATCATATCATAGTAAAGTATAGAATATTATGACATTCTATCATATAATATAGGTTATTATAATATAATATAATACATTATAATATAGTAAAATATAATAAATACCTTATAATATAATATAATATAATTAATTATCAGATAATATGATATTATATTATACAATATAATATATTTGTACTTATAAACATGTATATACAGTCTGTTCAGCAAGTATTTATAGTCTTATCCGTTGAGTCTTTCACCAGCTCAAAGGAAGATGCCAATAAGGTAGGCTGTTCACGTGATATGCGTGTGCCTGCACCCTGCATCCCTACTGCGTTCTAAAGAATCGGGATTAAATTCCCATGTTAAAAGCTAATACCCTCTTACCATGGAAACGTTTATTCCTAAAGGTGTAAACACAACTTGTAACTTGTTAATCCGTCTTGCCCCTATGTTAGAGGGGTGAGAGAAGTAAAAGTAGCAAGATTTAATTACGAGATTTTACTGCCTCCCCCACAGCCAATGTATGCCTTTGCTTTCTTTATCTGGTTTTATTTACAAACCCTATACAGGCCATTTCGAAAACATTGTCTATATATCAAATTATTTTGCGAAAACGTACTAAATTATTTCCGCTTTAATACTAAGCATCGTATAATCCGCTTTACATACCAATTAGTTATTAACTTTCAGTGAGGTTTTAAAAAAATAATTTCCCTCTGCTTATAGGTTCGAACTTTATGGAAAAAATACAAAGCATATTATATGTGAAAGTTTTTTCAAGACAACCGATAGTTATTTTCTAGGGAGCGAATAGTATTAACAACATAGTAATTGTGTTGAATAAGTAACGTACTTTTTCAAAGTTCTCAGCAAAGAAAATACATTTGATTTTAGATTGTTTTGTTTTATTTTGTTGTGTTGGTACATATGTCTTGAATATATGTTAAAAGTTTCAACATAATAGTATTTTCATTTGTTTATTGAGGTTAGACTTGTTTTTGGTGTGGCAGGCTGTTTTCTGTTTTAAACAAAAATATTTGGGACAGGAAAACGTCACAGGCGAAAATATGGTGAGCTTCGGCAAATGTCTGGTAAATATGGGGGCTGAGGAAGGATTGTGGTGCTGTTTTAGCCTAAGAGATATATCTCTTACAAACTACGACAAGTAAAGAGGTACATTATCATGGTGCAAAAGCCATGCATTGTTTTTCCACAATTGCATTGTAAAGCCAATAACGTCAGCAACGTCTGTGATAGTCATTCAAAAATTTTCCAAAACAATTTCCATCGCTGATTCAACGTTTTCATGGGTTGTTGACTTGCCGGAGCGTCGAGAGCGAGGTCCTTCATTGTTGTTTTCTCCACCATCTTGGTAGAGCTTGTACAACATATATTTATTTTTTTACTCAGAGCAGACTCATCATAAGCCATTGTCAACATGGCAAGGACCTAGTTCCATTATTCGTTTTACAAAATTTGATGCAATATTTTGCAGAAATAACCGATACAGAAATATTTGATACAGAAGAAATTGCCGAGCTCTGCAAAACACGTCTAGTCTTTGTAGCTGAAAAATCAAAAACAAAATATGCTATATCGTTGAACGTGGAAATACATGTACGAGACGTATGTACAACAAAACAAAAAATCGATTGTATGTTCCTCCCGAAATTGCAAAATCCACCTTAATTTATGAACAAACCTCGTAGTGTGTCGTGGGATTTCCTTGTTTTACGTCTGTACATTCTATGAAGACCCTTCCGTGTAGGGTTAAGTAAATTTAGATTAGGGGCATAAATCTCCCCGAGTGGTGGGATCATCGCTCACACGACCTGCCTCACATTTACTATGCCCTTCTCTAGACAAGTGCTGAGTAGTTATATCATCGTGTATTTAAAGAGATTAGAGTGTATGTAAGTGGATTTAGGTATAGTTCTATTCACACAAATCTTGTACTATTGTGACAGGCACATAAAGGTCATCTTTCTTTAATAACACTTCAGTTTTACTGTGGTCGTTAAATGGTGAATAGTACGTGCGATAGAATTCAATTTGATATTAGAAAATATTATTATTGTAATATTTGAAGAAAAAATGTGTAATATTAGATTATACATTGTTACAATGTGTACACATAAACAGAACAGTATAGTTTTAGGTACTGGAGTATAGGTCTACATAGAAATATATATAGTGTATAGAATTGTAGCTTAGAGAAGAAAATATTAACGAGAAATGAAAGAACTTGTCTAGCCGATATGTCCCATATAGATTTTACATAATTTCAAATATATATATATATATATATATATATATATATATATTTTTAGGTTAGTTTTGGTTGGTAAAGATTGTTTAGATTTTTTGGACTAGGAGACTGACAGACTTACCTTGGTAAGAGTCCACTCTGTAGTCTTGAAATAGAAACACATAAAAGCACTTAAACAATGATATATTTCAACCACACAGTGGTCTTTGTCAATCGAAGAGAAACCACAAAAAGAAATATGAGAGAATGAAATAAAATAATTGTAATCACAGATTGTGTAGAGTAGTAATCAGATGTCACAGATGCACAGATTAAAGATATATATATTGTTTCCATGAACATATGAGTGATTATAGTTTATACAAGTCTGTCAGGGGAAAAGAGATAAGGCTATTTGGGGGGAAAAAAATGAATGGATTTATCTGATGTTGAGGTTAGGGGATTCTCTGGACTTGGTATACCACTGGTATGATAGTTCCCACCTTCTCAGTTCTGAGGGATTGCAACCAGGGGGGAGTGATTTAATTATTTTTGTGGTATAGCAGTCATCAAAAGTTGTGATGTTGTGATTCGCAGCATGTTGAGCTGTTGGTCTATCCATATTCATAATTTTAACATCATGTCTGTGGCCATTCATTCTGATATTCAGACCACCCGTGGTCAGGCCTATGTACTGTGCTGAGCAAAGTTTACATTGTAGCTGGTATATGACATTTTTCGATGTACAATTATGATGACCCTGTATTTTGAAGACCATTTTTATTGTTTGGCTGTTGAAACTATTTGCTGAGGGGTGTATTGGACACGTCTTGCATCTAGGTCTATTACATGGGAAGGAGCCATGAGGAAGTTTGTGTGGTTTCTCTGCATCAGGGTCTGGTAGTTTAGGATGTACTAGGATGTTTTTCAAGTTGGGAGGTTGCTTGTACCAAATTTGCGGTGGATCGGTGAAAAGATTTTTGGTGTGGACGGAAGCTTGAAGAATTTTGAAGCCATCTCTCAATATCTTATTGAGTTTATGTAGACCAGGATGGTAGTCTGTTATTAAAGACAGTTTATTTTGTTCTGTTTGTGGTTTATGGTGAACCGAGGATTGTGCTGAATGAATTTGGTTTTCAATGAGTTTTCTTGGGTATCCTCTTCTCTGGAAGGCTGTTGATATCTTTCTATTAAAACCTCCAAATTCCCTATCATTCGAACAGATTCTCTTACCCCTGATTGCTTGACTGTATGGAATGGATCGTTTTATGTTTATTGGGTGGTTGCTGTCGAAATGGAGATATTGTAGGTGATTTGTAGGTTTGATGTGAATTCCTGTGTTGATATTTCCATTCTGGAGTGTTACCTCTACATCCAAAAAGGTGATGGCTGATGTAGATTTCTCCCAGGTAAATTGAAGTGTGGAGAATTGTGTCAGGCTGTCTAAAAATGTCTCAAGTGTTGAAGCACCCTGTGTCCAAATTAGGAAGATGTCATATATATATATATATATATATATATATATATCTAAATATATATATACATACATAGGGTGTAAAATACATATAATATATATACTTTTAAAGTAGTTTAAGAAGTAAAAAGGTATTTGCACACAAAAGACGTACATAAAACTAACAAATAATTCATTTATTCGCTCAGACGCATTTCAACGATAAGTCATCACTAACAATGTGTGTTAATACTACAAACTAACTTACAACTGTTTTACTTAGAGTTTGAGGTATCAACACTCCCTGATGATGGTGACTATGTTATTGAAACGCGTTTGAATCAAAAGTATTGTTTTTGTGAGTTATCTGTACGTTTTTTTATTTGTTATTGTATAATAATAATAATAACCTAAATATTATATACTATAATAATATATCGTGTTGGTACACCATTGTAATTAATACAAAAAGGTTTAATGGTCGACTAAGTTATAGGTCTATTCACTTTTTAATATATGTGCATTAAAGAAAACAAAACCCATATCGAGTGGACTTTGTTGCATCCTGAAGATAATTAAAACGATTTAGTGTCAACATATCTAGGGATACAAAGATCTGATATTTAACAGTTCCTTGTATTTCCTTCTGCCCTGAATCTATAGATTTTTGGATGGTGGAAATGTTAACTGGTGTAAACTACTCTCAGCCCCAGATAGGACCAGATAAGCGACGCGACCCTTCAAACATGGCACCTTGATCACGTGATATGATTCTCCGTATACTCTGTACCAGGAGGTTTATATCCTCTTCTTAGTTCTTGCTAATTATATCTGCTCTTCCTTATACCTGGATCTTGATCGAAAAACTATTATTTCAAGGATACGTATTCGATTGATATTTCTAAATGAAGAGTGTCTGGCTACTTCAAACATCCTATCATTTCACTGTATTGTCTACCAGGGTTAATGTCTACACAATATTCCTGTCTATATTCACAATAACATCCTTTCAATGCGGATATTGCCAAACTGGGTTATAGTCTAAAAATGTAGAAACCTTCGTCTCTCTGTAACATTACAACTGCTTGCATACAACGCCCCTTTCCTTGTTTTAGCTTACTTTCCGCTACAGTTTTCCTGGCACAAACGTTTTAGAAAATCGTCCACGTCAATATTTAAAATTATAATTGAATTTGGAAAATCGTGAATTGTATTTCAGTGTTTTACGTAAGAGTACAACATCTGTTCACGTCAGTTTACCCCTCCCCTTTCCTTCCGGAAGGCAATATGACGCGTTGAGTACACGTGCCTATAACGGGCGTGAAAGCAATCTCACGCCTGACAGATTCCATGCAAATCGGTGCTGTTGTTTCAAAAAAAGACCGGTGTAGACGAAAGCTGATTTTATGGCTTCTTCTGATACTTTCCCGAGGAAATTGTCGTGCAAATGTTGAGCCAACACTAAAGAGTGACTAAACGTTTCACCGTAAATGAAATTGGCCAGCTAAACTACTTTAGTGGCCGAATAATAATATTTTGTTAGTTGCAGAAGATAGCAAATGTTTTAGTTGTGGTGGTTTGAAAGCATTATTAATACTTAGGAGGGGAGAAGACGATATTAACATTTTACTTGTATAATAATGATGTACCCTACAAAATTATCAATGAACCAAATATGGAAATAAATAATTTACTTGCTTAAAGGTTTCAATGGTAATAATTGTGCTTCTCCCTCTACCTCCCTAACCCCTTCCAGCTTCTCTTTCCCTCCCTCGTTCTGTCTCCTTCCTGTGATCTCTTCCTTCCTCCGTCTCTTTTTCCCCACTTTCGCCTTCCTCTTCTTTTCCTACCTTTTACCCCTCAAATACTTCTTCCATCTCTCCCTCCCTCCTTCTGTTCTCTCTTTTTCTATTTGTAGAGTAAAGAACGTTATAGTCCCATATAATGGATCTTAAACGTGCAAGATACTATAATAAATGTTTAATTATATTTCATTATTTAAATGGTTTTAAATAAAAGCATTGTTCTTTCAAGATATTTCAAGCTCAGAGATAAAAGCGTTATTCTGAAGGACTTTAGAAGATTAACACTGCGCTTTTAAGGAAATTTAATTAAATTCAGTGATAAAAGCTTCTTTTTAATATTGACTTTATTATACTTCTCTGGCTTTAGTGAAATAGAATTCTTAAAGTATTGATGAGTGCTTGAAATATTGTTAAACAGATATTGTGTGTGTGTGTGTGTGTGTATGTGTGTGGGTGTGTGTGTATGAGTGTGTGTGTGTGTGTGTGTGTGTGTGTTTGTGTGTGTGGTGTGTGGTGTGGTGTGGTGTGTGTGTGTGTGTGTCTGTGTGTGTGTGTTTGTGTGTGTGTGTGTGTGTGTGTGTGTATGTGTGTGTGTATGTGTATGTGTGTATGAGTGTGTGTGTGTGTGTGTGTGTGTGTGTGTGTGTGTGTGTGTGTGTGTGGTGTGTGGTGTGGTGTGGTGTGTGTGTGTGTGTGTGTGTGTCTGTGTGTGTGTGTTTGTGTGTGTGTGTGTGTGTGTGTGTGTGTGTGTGTGTGTGTGTGTGGTGTTTGTATGTGTGTGTGTATTTTGTGTGTGTGTGTTTGTGTGTGTGTGTGTGTTGGGTGTGTGTGTGTATGGGTGTGTGGTTGAGAGAGAATTAGAAAGCGAATTTTTATAATTTATTATCTACTATTAAGATTGTATCTGATAGACTGTGTTTAGATTTGGCCCCATATCATTTTACATACTTACCCAGATATCAGTTTAATCCTTTTCATAGAATGAATAACCCGAGAGTTCAAAAAGACATTCGAAATATTTATCACAAAAAGAAAAATAGATTGTATTTTTGTGCATTTGAATGTAAAAAAAATCTTTTTTCGTTTATAAGCTGAAAGTTATTTAATCTTTTTCTTGCACAGTAACGTAATAAAAGATGTGCATATTCTTTGTTAACAAGTACCTCAACTAAACAATTCATGTTTTAATGAAACTTTTTTGGTTGTAGCATTTACATTACAATCCTTACAATACTATGATTATCAACTCATTTTCATCGTGAAAAATATTTATTTCGAGGAATAATACACACAATAAACAAACCCTTTTACAAATATTACTTAAACGTTTCACTAGTTGGATACTGTTGAATTGCAGTTTTGTCAAGGTTCAAGGTTAATTAGATCTAATAGGTTACTAGATCTAACTAGTCGGATGGTGCTATATACATTTTTGTCAAGGATATGAGTAAATATTTAGGGGGCGTTATATCCATTTTTGTCAAGCATAAGAGTAACTAGTCAGGTGGTGTTATTAGATTTTCTGTCAAGGGTAGGGGTTATTAGTCGGGTGGTGTTATTTACTTTTCTGTCAGGGGTAAGGGTAACTAGTCAGGTTGGGTTATTTGCATTTCTATCAAGGGTAAGGGTAACTAGTAGGGTGGTGTTATTTGCATTTCCATAAAGGGTAAGGGTAACTAGTCAGTTGTGGCCATTTGCATTTCTCCCAAGGGTAAGGGTACCATGCATAACTATTAATGAGGTGTTCTTTGCATTTTGTCAAGGATAAGGGTAACTAGTTAGTTGGTGTTATTTTCATTTTTGTCAAGGATAAGGGTAACTAGTCAGGTGGTATTATTTGCTCTTCTGGCAATGGTAAGCATAACTATTAATGAGGTGTTCTTTGCATTTTTGTCAAGGATAAGGGTAACTAGTCAGTTGGTGTTATTTTCATTTTTGTCAAGGATAAGGGTAACTAGTCAGGTGGTATTATTTGCTCTTCTGGCAATGGTAAGCATAACTATTAATGAGGTGTTCTTTGCATTTCTGTCAAGGGTAAGGTAACTAGTCAGTTGGTGTTATTTTCATTTTTGTCAAGGATAAGGGTAACTAGTGAGGTGGTATTATTTGCTTTTCTGGCAATGGTAAGCATAACTATTAATGAGGTGTTATTTGCATTTTTGTCAAGGATAAGGGTAACTAGTCAGGTGGTATTATTTGCTTTTCTGGCAATGGTAAGCATAACTATTAATGAGGTGTTATTTGCATTTTTGGTAAGGATAAGGGTAACTAGTGAGGTGGTAATATTTGCTTTTCTGGCAATGGTAAGCATAACTATTAATGAGGTGTTATTTGCATTTTTGTCAAGGATAAGGGTAACTAGTGAGGTGGTATTATTTGCTTTTCTGGCAATGGTAAGCATAACTATTAATGAGGTGTTCTTTGCATTTCTGTCAAGGGTAAGGTAACTAGTCAGTTGGTGTTATTTTCATTTTTGTCAAGGATAAGGGTAACTAGTGAGGTGGTATTATTTGCTTTTCTGGCAATGGTAAGCATAACTATTAATGAGGTGTTATTTGCATTTTTGTCAAGGATAAGGGTAACTAGTGAGGTGGTATTATTTGCTTTTCTGGCAATGGTAAGCATAACTATTAATGAGGTGTTATTTGCATTTTTGTCAAGGATAAGGGTAACTAGTGAGGTGGTATTATTTTCATTTTTGTCAAGGATAAGGGTAACTAGTCAAGTGGTATTATTTGCTCTTCTGGCAATGGTAGGCATAACTATTAATGAGTTGTTCTTTGCATTTCTGTCAAGGGTAAGGTAACTAGTTAGTTGGTGTTATTTTCATTTTTGTCAAGGATAAGGGTAACTAGTCAGGTGGTATTATTTGCTCTTCTGGCAATGGTAAGCATAACTATTAATGAGGTGTTCTTTGCATTTCTGTCAAGGGTAAGGTAACTAGTTAGTTGGTGTTATTTTCATTTTTGTCAAGGATAAGGGTAACTAGTCAAGTGGTATTATTTGCTCTTCTGGCAATGGTAAGCATAACTATTAATGAGGTGTTCTTTGCATTTCTGTCAAGGGTAAGGTAACTAGTCAGTTGGTGTTATTTTCATTTTTGTCAAGGATAAGGGTAACTAGTGAGGTGGTATTATTTGCTTTTCTGGCAATGGTAAGCATAACTATTAATGAGGTGTTATTTGCATTTTTGTCAAGGATAAGGGTAACTAGTGAGGTGGTATTATTTGCTTTTCTGGCAATGGTAAGCATAACTATTAATGAGGTGTTGTTTGCATTTTTGTCAAGGATAAGGGTAACTAGTGAGGTGGTATTATTTGCTTTTCTGGCAATGGTAAGCATAACTATTAATGAGGTGTTCTTTGCATTTCTGTCAAGGGTAAGGTAACTAGTCAGTTGGTGTTATTTTCATTTTTGTCAAGGATAAGGGTAACTAGTGAGGTGGTATTATTTGCTTTTCTGGCAATGGTAAGCATAACTATTAATGAGGTGTTATTTGCATTTTTGTCAAGGATAAGGGTAACTAGTGAGGTGGTATTATTTGCTTTTCTGGCAATGGTAAGCATAACTATTAATGAGGTGTTATTTGCATTTTTGTCAAGGATAAGGGTAACTAGTGAGGTGGTATTATTTGCTTTTCTGGCAATGGTAAGCATAACTATTAATGAGGTGTTATTTGCATTTTTGTCAAGGATAAGGGTAACTAGTGAGGTGGTATTATTTGCTTTTCTGGCAATGGTAAGCATAACTATTAATGAGGTGTTATTTGCATTTTTGTCAAGGATAAGGGTAACTAGTGAGGTGGTATTATTTGCTTTTCTGGCAATGGTAAGCATAACTATTAATGAGGTGTTATTTGCATTTTTGTCAAGGATAAGGGTAACTAGTGAGGTGGTATTATTTGCTTTTCTGGCAATGGTAAGCATAACTATTAATGAGGTGTTATTTGCATTTTTGTCAAGGATAAGGGTAACTAGTGAGGTGGTATTATTTGCTTTTCTGGCAATGGTAAGCATAACTATTAATGAGGTGTTATTTGCATTTTTGTCAAGGATAAGGGTAACTAGTGAGGTGGTATTATTTGCTTTTCTGGCAATGGTAAGCATAACTATTAATGAGGTGTTATTTGCATTTTTGTCAAGGATAAGGGTAACTAGTGAGGTGGTATTATTTGATTTTCTGGCAATGGTAAGCATAACTATTAATGAGGTGTTATTTTCATTTTTGTCAAGGATAAGGGTAACTAGTGAGGTGGTATTATTTGCTTTTCTGGCAATGTTAAGCATAACTATTAATGAGGTGTTATTTGCATTTTTGTCAAGGATAAGGGTAACTAGTGAGGTGGTATTATTTGCTTTTCTGGCAATGGTAAGCATAACTATTAATGAGGTGTTATTTGCATTTTTGTCAAAGATAAGGGTAACTAGTGAGGTGGTATTATTTGCTTTTCTGGCAATGTTAAGCATAACTATTAATGAGGTGTTATTTGCATTTTTGTCAAGGATAAGGGTAACTAGTGAGGTGGTATTATTTGCTTTTCTGGCAATGGTAAGCATAACTATTAATGAGGTGTTATTTGCATTTTTGTCAAGGATAAGGGTAACTAGTGAGGTGGTATTATTTGCTTTTCTGGCAATGGTAAGCATAACTATTAATGAGGTGTTATTTGCATTTTTGTCAAGGATAAGGGTAACTAATGAGGTGGTATTATTTGCTTTTCTGGCAATGGTAAGCATAACTATTAATGAGGTGTTATTTTCATTTTTGTCAAGGATAAGGGTAACTAGTGAGGTTGTATTATTTGCTTTTCTGGCAATGGTAAGCATAACTATTAATGAGGTGTTATTTTCATTTTTGTCAAGGGTAAGGTAACTAGTGAGGTGGTATTATTTGCTTTTCTGGCAATGGTAAGCATAACTATTAATGAGGTGTTATTTTCATTTTTGTCAAGGGTAAGGTAACTAGTGCGGTGGTATTATTTGCTTTTCTGGCAATGGTAAGCATAACTATTAATGAGGTGTTATTTGCATTTCTGTCAAGGGTAAGGTAACTAGTCGGTGGTATCATAAGTGCAAGGTTAAACGCTAGTTCAAAGTATTGTTATTTAAAATTCTCTGAAGGCTCATGTATTATTGCTGTAGCCGACATAATGTGATAAAAGGAAAATTTGTCATATGCTGTTTAGAAATTGAGCACTGTAAAAAAAGTATTTGAAACTATATATTGGTTTAAAAAGGCGAAATGTAAATGCGATATAGTACACCTTATATATAAAACTATATAAGTAAATTTATTACTCAAAAATATATATTTTTTATTGTATTGTAAATCAAGTTTTATTTTAGGGTTAATACTAGGAAATGGAGAAACTTTAAAAAGCTAACAATCATAAAAACGCTAAGGCCTATGAATAAATATCCTAAAGCCTGCCTTCATTGGCTCTAAGTAAATTAAGCGACTTTAATATTCTCAACACCAGCCTTCCGGCTCATTGCTAAAATATTGTAGATGTAACATTTTTACAGACTTTGATTACGTCAGAGTTGAAGTTAATTCGTTATTCTTGTTCTCAGAGTTAATCAGTTCGCGAGGGAGTAAAACTTTCCCCGTCTAATTTCGAATTGTTTATAACTGTAGCGTTTATTTTAACATTTTAATTTGACGCATAATAATTTTATTTCTGAATAATTCAACTTGAGAATTATACGAAAATGGATAGGTTGGTAGATATAGAGATGGATATATCTAAAATGATAAATGTAGATGTTTCTTGTTATTGGAAATGTTTATAAAAATATATGCTTGAAGATTTTCTTCAATGTAGAATATTCTTAGGAATCCTTACAACTTCGACGGTTAACATTTTGTGTTATGATGAAAAGCTTGCAGCATGTACGTTTATAAATGATATTTTTTATGAAATTTATGCACAGGAATAAATATATATTAAATCGAAATACGTCATCTACAAAATATATATACATTACTGGTAGTTAGCCCTCGTAACTTTAGCCAACTATAAAATACCATAGCCTTGTTTTTAAATTACCTTTTAATGTTCTACTTTAAATTTATTTGTGTACCATCAAATATGTATTTTGAACAGAATAAATATAGTGAAATGTTTTTTTTGAATTTTTGAACATAAAAAAGACCTGGTTACTTATTTAATTGAACTTCAATGACATAAGAATAGTTTACTAATAATTTAAATCTTAAAGTAGAACTTGATTCCTTGCCAGCTAGCTTAATTACTTATTGGTCAGTCGAATATTGTTCCTCTGGCGCTTGTTTCTTTCACTACTTCCCGATTCCACCTCCTCATTTTAGTTTTATTACTGAGTTTAACATTTTTACACTGATTAATTGTTTAATTATTTTCAACTTTTAGATTTTCATTTATGGATTACTTGTATGCAAAAGGTTGTCATTTTGCATAGTAAAAAAACAAATATTACATTATTTTAAATATAATTTAATGCATTCAAATCTATGAATTCTTTTTATTTTAAACTTACTGTACGCTGTGACGCTTTGCTGTGGCACATTGTAATTGCATGGATGAGACATGAGGAACAAAACAAAGCATACCTTACATAGAGGTTTAATTTTGCAATACTTTAGAGTCTAAGGCAATTCAAATCTAAGTTTATGTCATTCTTAATCGGTCGGCTACAGAATCAATCAGATATGAAATGCTTCGCAATTTTCTCCAGACACATTGAAGAAGAAGTACCCCCCTCCTCCAACTCCGTGACTTAAGAATACCACTATGCAATAATAAAAGCCTTTTTGTTCACCATAATCTCAGAATACTGGACTGGACATATGACTGGAGACCACAGTAGTTGTAGCTCTACTCACGGCGCAAATCCATGTCAAATGAAGTAGTCGCAGCCAAGTTGGGTGCTGTCATTCCCAAGTAACGTGCATTTACGACTTGGCGAAAGGCACAGTTCAATCCCATGATCACAAAAATGTTCCTTAGATAGGAGGAATATTAAATTCAGACTGTATAATAATCTGAACGGGATGCAAGTGGATAGGTGTTGTTTGTGTTAATAAACAATGTAATTGGGCGCAGGTAATGTTTTACATGTAACTGTGATTCCCGTTAGCTACTATGGCGAGCGTTCCTCTCTTTTGCGACAGATAGCGTTGTTGCTGAAGCACATCTGAGAGTAAAAAAAATAGTTTTTCGGGGTCGCGGGTGTGGGACTGACACGAAAAGTACATAAAACAATATTCAAAAGGGGCTGTATGTCGTGTCAAAATCTTAGCACAACCTTTCAAGTATTTTTTCCTGTTCAGGAGATAACAAAGATTTGGCTATTAAATGTAAATGGAAGATTCTTTATTTTTCTATTACTTTTTGTATTCCAGATGTTGGTAATGCGAATGGCAATGACGATCTCTTTTATTCCTTTCTTTTTTAATATTGGTCACATTCAAAATTAGACGTTTTGAAACCATTTCTTCAATAGTCTTGTCAACAGAGAACAGAGAAGCAAAATTAACAGCAATTCAAATTTTCGCTAACACAATCTTAAAGTCTGGTGATTATAAATCTCCTCGGAAACACTGAAAAAGGCAAACAGTGAATTTGTCTAAACTCGGCGTTACAGTAGGCTCAAGTAACGCTTCGTTGCAGTTACAAGATTTGTAACTTTACTCTTAGCAACGCAACTGTCAGACTTGTGTAACTTTTCAAGTCACAAGAGTTATAGTTTGTCCTTGTGTTTGACAAAATACGAACAATAAAGACCTGATGTACGACGTAACTGGGTAAAGTTATAAAATAAGCACCGCCCTAGATCTCTCTAATAAATGGAATCAAATTATCTTAATTTACTTTGAATAATTCGCTTCGTATTTGAAAGCAAATGTTTGAATACACTACGTTTCGGGAATGGTTTTCAGGCAACTGTTGAAATGAAGATTCCCTAATGGTAGGGAAAAAAGGAAGAATTGTATTGGTTGCATGAAAATCCTAATGGTTTACGTATTCAGAAACTAACTTTAATTTTCATCTAAATTCAGGCAGCTTAAATATTTTTATGCTTAACTAATAACATGTAGCATTAAAGTGCCACGCTACAGAGCCAGTAACCTGTTACATTCTAAGTTGGACTAACCTAACTGGATACTACGTGGTTCACGTTATTTAAAGTCACATTCTTCCTATTTACCATGTATTCTTGAGTAACAAATTTAACAAACCAATAAACAAAGGAAATTTTTTTACAGAAAGAATTTCGGCTTACAGTCACTGCATAAAACAATCAACTCTCAAGACTTTTGGGAGATTTAACTCCATCAACAATGTGCTAGATCTACCTGGAAAGAATTTGGTGGCTGTGCATTCAAGGTAAGTTTTTTTTTAAAGTTTTTAACATTATTTATATATATTTATATATTTTTCGAGTCTACATTTCTGCCTTTCATATCATTACAATATTTTCATTTGTTGACGTGAAAAAACCAATATATATTTAAGAATATTTTAAGAATATTTTTAAAACCAAAACATGGTAGTCTAATTAGGTGTTAATTGTTAGCATTGTGAACGGTTTGCAGCATTTAAAGTAGCATTCTTCTTGTTTAAAATGTATTTTGTAGTAACAGATGTAAGAAAAGAGTTCACCATCATCTTAGGGTAGTAGCTCTTCAACCTTTCGATAACCAGTGCATGGTTAGAAGATTGAAGAGAACCAAACCATTTGAGTTAGTGTAGTGTTGCGTTGGGCTAGCTCTATTTAAATATATGTAATTGACAAGAACATGTAAGAATATATGTAATATTTGTATATGTCCAGACAAGAAGTAAAGAGTAAATGGACACTTCAGTGATACGAGCATTTGGGGTAAGGTAATACAAAACAAAATTAATGGTTTGTTTAATAACAACAGTTTTATTGAAACCATTAAATGTGGTTGAGTAGCCGTCAACGTTTACAAAAAAGTGCAACATAAGCTAATACCATTCATCTTGTTTAAAATGTATTTTGTAGTAACACACGTAAGAAAAAAGACTTCCCCATTATCTAAGGGCAGTAGCTCTTCAACCTTTCGAGAACCAGTACATGGTTAGAAGATCGAAGAGAACCAAACCATTTGAGTTAGTGTAGTGTTGTGTTAGGATAGCTCTAATTAAATATATGTAATTGACATTGACCAGACCAGAACTAAAGACTAAATGGGCACTTAAGTTATACGAGCATTTAAACTTGCAAGAAAACTGGTAATGCAAGAAAGATTAACAGTTGGTTTACTAACAACTGTTTTATTGAAACCATTGATTGTGGTTGAGTAGCCATCAACGTTTACAAAAAATTCTGTTTATAGAAAGGAATTCGGCTTTGCAAAAAAGAACAGTCATTGAAAAAAATAATGTACTTTTAAAGTATAAGGGAGTTTGCCTCCATAAAAAATTCTACTTATGCTAAAGCTCCCTAGACTTGAGAAAATAATTTCAAAACTTGCAGCAGAAAGAACAGCATTAATCGGGATAAATAAAGCTAAAGTTAAAGTACAAAAATGCATTAGTACTAAGAAAGAACAAAGTAATTACTTCAGAAAAAATAGTTATTTATGTTTTAAGGAAGCAAAATGAGTCATTGTCGTCTAGAGATAGAGAGTTTTCGCACGAATAGAAGTCGCGGCGATGACAGCTACAATCTATGAAATGCAATTAAACTTTGGTCTTGGATTATACAGACGTTTTTTATAAAGTGTATTTTAAAAATGTTAATATTATAATACTCTACAGTAAAATACACTTATTAACGCACTGAGCTTCAGGCGTAATGACAAAGTGTTAAACATCATACCGGGAATAACTCAGGTAATTTTCAACGCGTGTAGCCGAAAATAATACCAGATTAATTCATAAACAGATGTTTGTTCAAAACCTATAAATAAATATTCACATTTAAATGTCAGCACAGGCTAAAATGTTTATCTCCAAAATGTTACCTAAATACTTAACTCTGTATGTAAATTGAAGTATTAATGAAATATTACATTTACCTTAGTATTCTTAGAGACGTCGACATTATTACAAGATATTGCATTTTAGTAGCCACGTCGTGTAATGTTTCAGTGAATAGCTGTTGGGATTTGTTGATAGTTGTTTAAAGATAGTACACGTCAGTATGGCCATTGTCATATACTAAATATTTTGAAGGTTTGGAAATTAAGTATTAACAGCATAGGTACATTAATCCTCAAAAAAAAAAAAAAAAACTAAGGGAAGGTTCAAAGCATCTCGGGTACAGGATAACGTACCTGGTCCGGACCTACTCTGTTTGGGGTCATAAACAGTTCACTACGAGTTTATCTCTTTGTAAGAAGGATAGAATACGAGAGATAGTATTAGATAAGTCTAAGCAAAGAATAGTGCTAGGAATAACGGAAAATTATGGCTCGCGTAGGTAGGATCGATTAGATTGCTGATCGAAAGTAAAAATATTAGTTTTATAGTCTAGTATAGGGTGCATTTTTCCTTTCATAAATTATTTATTTTGGGATACTTATGTATATATAATTTGATGTATATATATATATATATATATATATATATATATATATATACATATATATATATATATATATATATATATATATATATATATATATATATATATATATATATATATGTATATATAGCATATTCCTTAATTTTAAGGAATTAAATATAATTAATTGTTTAATGTTATACAGATAGTTTATTAAAATTAGATTATGTCGTGTTTCAGATGTTGATTCAAATTTTATTTGTACTGTTGAAGGTTTTTTGCTTGTTTGGTATGAATTTCGTTCTTACAAGATGTTTGAAAGCATTTGCAGTTACCGGTTATTGTTATGTGGCTTGTTCCACGACATCTGTTGGCCTTATCGTGAAGTTATGTTAGGTTTTCATTACCATAACATTTCCACGTAAGTGAAAAAAAAAATTAAGGTTGAATATTTCAATGTATTAGATTAAGTAATCAAAAGTGAGTTGTAAATAACATTGAAATTATAATTAGTTTTTAAATCTAAATTACAATACCTAGAAAGGTAACAATATAGGACTCGTATTTGTTGAGCTTAAGTTTTTCTATGAATAACTCCCCTTTAAGTGGTGAATTAATTCGAAACGTTCTTGTCTATTACTGAGCACAAGTAACTCATTTACGGAAGCAAGAAGGACGTTAAAGTTTTGCTATAAATTCTCGTTTTCACCATCATTATAAAACCAAATTTCTCCGCTTGTATTTCGCAATTTAACCTGCTTTGCATATAAACGCAGGGTTAATGGCATTCCTCGCTGGTGTGAAATTAAAAACGTAAAGTGCAATGTCCGCAGAATATTACCGGGCCAACTTGTATGATTGATGCCGTGGACGGGTGGTGTGGCACTGAAAAAATGTGTGAAGAAAGCTGTGAAGGGCTCCTAATGGCACTTGAAACTGTCCGCTTCTCGTTTGTTTCAGTTGCATTATTTGTTACTAGTTTGGTTGGTTATATTCATACACTAGATCATAAACATTCTTCATCAGTTAACTACGATTTTTAAAGTTGATTATCAGATATCATCTTCTGTTGGCGAAGTGGGTTGCTTTTTGAATGTATATTTTTATATGGGTCGAAATGTTTTGTGCAGGTTGTTTTTGTAGGTAAATTCTTCGAAAAGGTTTCGTATTATGTCTTCAATTAACTTTTGTTTGTGTTTTATTTTCGTAATAATCACTATATGCGGGACAAACACAGTATTGTCAAATACAAAATACAAAATGACTGTATTCGGATACAAGTAGGTGTGCTAGAGCATTCTTGGAAGTGTTTATGTTTGTTACTGCATAGTGTTTGAAGTTACACACTTACTGACACCATCTTATATAAGTTACGAATATGTATTTGTGAGCTTCAAAACTTGTAGTAGTCCTTTATAAGTTATACAATGATGCAAATGGAATAGTTTATGTTATGACTAACTACCAAATAGTACGATTTAATGCGTAACTTTTTAAATGTTTACAATGGTAAAATCAACCTTGATTTGGCTTTATTTTTATTACAACCAAAAGCTGATTTATGTTTATTTAATGAATGGTGGTATTGCTGAAACGTGAGTTAAATGTGTCGTGGCTGAAAAAATACTTTACGCTCTTACTGACGTCGAATATTTGTAAAATTATTTTTAATAGCATTTTAACAATTTTGATTGAGCCTGGCGAAACTCTTCGCTACAGAGTTTGCTCATTCTATCGAGGTTCTTTTTATTTCATTTTGCAATCGAGGCTCATTTCTATAAGTTGTGAGTAGGGATGAGTATATTCCGATTCTCAATTTTAGGAATCATTTGTTCTAGTAAGATCGAGATTTTGCCTATTATCGGATCACTAAAGTGCTGATTCCTAAGAAAGTTTTTTAACTGTTAAAATTCGTGTGTGTTGTAACTATTTCTAAAAGTAAATAATTAGCAACTATGTCTTATTTATGTATAAGTTGCCTTAAATGAATTAAACATATAAAGTTTGAGATAACGAAAATATTATTTAATTTATGATGCAACAACAAAAATGATCGAAATCATTTCTGGTCCGTTCTTTCGTCGTTCGTCTCGCTCTGCTGTCCCATTAGGGCTCTCACTTTCTCTCTCTCTCTCTCTCTCTCTCTCTCTCTTTCTCCCTCTGTCAATCTCTGCACGTATGTTACCGTCAGTACTCCGCCCCCGCTTCATAGATGTAGAAATAAAACAAAAGTTCCAATTCCTGGAATTATACAAACTGAAATTGCTATTACTCAAGTTATATTGTAATTGTGAACTGAAGTTATTTGTAATTGTAAATAAATCATTACTTTTATCCGATATGTTTTGTCACTCATGCTTGCAGAAATGCCTATTTATAAATAAAAAGTCTTTTTGTGTAGCCTATTACATTAAAACGGAACTTTTAAAAGTTTTCACCTTGACCAAGATGTTAACTAACTTCATTATTAGAGATTATATGGAGGCCTATATAACTTAGAAGAATCGAAAGTAGACTTGAGAATACAGAATCGGAAGGGAGATTTTAGAATAGAAAAGTTTTTATCGGAAAATGGAAAAAAATATGAGTTATACAAAAACGTACATTTTACTAGAAATATAATCTAGTGGAGGAACTTTCTAATCATTATCTGTTAATATTATTATGCTGTTTTATAAAATTATAAAATATTATACTGTTACTATAGAATTGGTTACTAGTCGTAGTAAGCAGAAAATGTTGTATTCGTGGAGAGAGGTATTTTAATAAGCATTTGACAGGCTACACAAGTCTACAGTATTGAAACTGGAGTTTTAGGAAGCTCTAAAGGTTTCTAAAAGCTTTTTTGGTAATTTAGAGGGCGCAGTGAATGTCATTAGTAGGCCTACTTCCCTGTGACGTCGACGATAAGAGGCCTTTCTGCCATACATGAGGAGGAAGAGTTTTAATGTTATTCAATTTCTCTTATAAATTCACACTTTCCCCTCATATCATGTTCAAATTACCTATCTATAGTAAAGTCCTCTTTACTCATCCAAACAAGTTCAAATACATTTTCATAAACTTCACTACACTGGAACCTATGTATTTGTTTTCAAATATTGGTTCAATAATTAAATTTAAGGAATTATTTTACTTTTATATGGAAAAAGCTTTTCACAAGATGTGCAAGGTATAAAATATAGTTATTTCATAACATTTGGCTTATGATTGTCATAAGTGACAACATATGATTTCGTGAAGCAGCTGATTTATATGTTAAAGGTACTTACTTCTTACTTCAGCCAACGCCCGTCCTTGGCCTCTCAGCCATCCGACGCCGTGCCTTCCAGTACAATGTAGCGAGTCCTTCTCCGGACTCCTCGTGAAAGATATCTTTCAGGCCGTCATATGTGGTAAGATGCTCTGCCGTCCCTTCGTTGTCGGAGCAGAGTGGGCAGATTGGTGTGTCTACCACTTTCATGCGATGCAGGTGTCTCTGTAGGTAGTCATGTCCAGTGGTCATCCTAAACAAAGCCACGGCTACGCCTCTCGAAAGATCCAGTGGTATGCTTGATTGGATGATCTTTTCCCATTGCTTTTCTGTAGCAGCTTGTTTCCTGTCCCGTTTCACGGAGTCGCTGATAGTGCTGTTTATACTCCGACAGACACTGCGGTATGAGAGGGGGAGGATCGGCTGCGCCATGGAGCAGCCATGCTTGGCCAAACTATCTGCTTTTTCGTTTCCTCTGATGTCACAGTGCCCCGGCACCCATTGTACTGCGATCTGCGTTGTTTTATGCAACATGCGAAGTGTTTTCTGGCAGTTGTTTATTTCCTTCCCTTCTTGTGGCTTTGGGGAGGCGATCGCCTGAATCGCGGATGTTGAGTCCGAGAGGAAAACTACCTTCTTGGTGTTGGCCGACAGAAGAATCTCTCTGGCCGCTTCGCCGATGGCTGTCACTTCTCCTCCGAAGTTGGTTCCGTTTTTCCCCACTGCTATTGATTTTTGCCCAATTGAGGAGAAATATCCGGCTCCGCATGCGTCATGCATTGTTAAAGGTTAAGTTGTAGAACAGCAGTTTAGAATAAAATGTTAATTTGTTTACCCAAGTGGGAAATAACTATTACAATTTTTATTACTTTACTTGTTTTTATCTTGTTTTACCCAAGTATTAATTTACTACAAACATCTTTATTATATTACTTGCTTTCATCATAATATACAAAAACTTAATATTTTACGGCAAATATTAAAGACAAATATTTCCTCTGGACAAAGAGCTGACTATTCTAGTTATTGTCACTGGCGCACGAGAACCGCCCTGACATGCGCTGTCAATGTATTCCTGACTTACGAACAAAGTTCGTTTGGTATTTATATTTTAGTAGGTAATATAAATATTTACAGAAAGGTAAAAGTACTAATTTTAATAAGAAAGGCTGCACAAGAAATCGTTATATTTCATCCCGTTTCTGAATTGTAATTTTCTGTAAATGTGACGTTTTACGTTAGCAATGTTTTTAGGAATGACCTTATCATATTGACCTGGTTTGGGCCAGGGCTCTTCTCGTGCGCCAGTGACTCAATTTAAAGCTTATTAAAAATTTTTTTTTTTACTGTTAGGATTTAGCATTAATAGTTTTTGTCTTTATAAAGAAGGCAATTATAGGAAGTGTGCCTAATAATAACGTTAGGCAAATTACTACGAGCTTAGGTATGAATACGTTTATTTCTAAAGCTATCTGCAATAAATGAATACTTCATTAATTTTAAAAAAAATATCCTACTTATTACAAGTTAATCCTAATTAGGAACTTTGTACAAGAATTGCAAACGAATTTAAATATTATTGTTTCGACAAGGTGTGTTATGTTTTTAAAATACATTCCCTTTCTCTGCCCTATGCGGAAGGGTTTGAGTTGTTCATTTCAAACAGATTTTGCTGAATGAAGTTACCTCTCGCCCTTTCTTTCTTTATCCCTTCACGCTTTTACGACCGACTGAAACAAAATGGTATTACCTCGACGCGAAATGACGGTGTGCTACGCTTGGTTTGTTTGTAAATAAATCGGGTCTGCTTCGGTAGCACGCGAAAAAATTCTATATCTATAAATAACCACCTTGTTATATATATATATATATATATATATATATATATATATATATATATATATATATATATATATTATGTGCGAGCGTGTGAGTGTATGTGTGTGTGCGCGTACGATCGTGGAAAGTACAGGGAAAGAGAAAATTAATATTTATTATTCTCTTTAAAAATTAATTTTGAAATGAATATAGATATGCAATCTTTTTCACCTTTAACTAATCTGATAATAGTTTTATCGTAGCTTATATAATCATTAAACAATAAAAAAAAAGTTTCGCAAGATGTGTATCAGAAATGACAAGTAGAACAGCAAAATAATACAAATTACAAAAATGTTAGACCAGAAGGTGTTTTTATTTGCATTGAAGGTTATACTAAACGTTTTTCATTTTCATTGAGATTAGTTTCATTTTTGTTTTATTTCTACTGTCCCAGCTATATTTTCTGAAATAAATAAATACATCGCAGTTAGTGTTTTTAAAGATATTTTGATAAAGTGATTTTAGTGTTTCTCGTTTAGGATGAATTGTAGGTTAAATATGAAATAATTTTGAAATTTAAAAATGAAATTATGCTATGTTTATAAATATTTTGAGATTTTAAACGTGCAGGAAGAAATTCTCTAATTGAATAAATAGTGTTGCCTTTATCACATTTGTTGTTGGCCACTTGGTGTTTTAAAGTTTCTATTCCGTGTATTTTAAATTAACCTGACCATATACTTCAATTTTCATTTGAAAAAACTATAAATATAAAAAACTTTATATATATATATATATATATATATATATATATATATAGGTGTGAGTTTATTATATAAATAGTTACCTACAAGTAAATGCCCACCCTTGGCAGTTGTGTCATTTAGCAACGCGCTGACCATTAGAGATACTTGAAGGCGAGAGTGTTGATATCCTGGGCCCAGTCTAGGGTTGTGCAATCATTAATGTGTTCGGAATTCAAAGGTTTTTACCACCACACAGCACACACTCCGTTGTGGAGGTGCGCAGCAAGGTAATCATGTCCTGTCTTCAATCTGAAAGCTGCAACGTTAACAGCTTGGGACAAGTTATGGTAAATTGGTCTCCCCGTCACAAGATTTCTAACGCTTTCCGGCTGAGAGTTTCCTCAATCTAACGTGGTTTTAATATTTTGTGGATATCTTTGTTAGGGGCCGATATAAATAAATAATTTAAAGACAACATTTTAGAAAATTTGCCAAAATACTTCGAAAAACATAAATCATTTTTTAAATAATAATACAACGAACTAATATAATATAACTAATTAATATACTTGGGAAAATAATATACTGTTTCAAATGCAATGGGGTGTTTGTTTAATAAAGTTTTATTATCTGAAAATTAACTTCATAAATATTGAAAAAAATTTGGTTATTTTGTTCAGTTATATGGCGATCAAGAACAAAGTTAAATACGTATATAAATAGCCATTAGCATCTCGCATAAAACTCTAGTTCCAAAGTAAAGAGATGGTATTTATAATACAATAAATTAGGTTACAATTAAATAACTCAGATTAAATGATAGAAAAATATCAGTACCTGATTTGAATGACCTAAGTTTAAAAATTCACTATGCCATTTACTAAATGATGAAAACGAATTTTACATCTTTATTTAATTAGAAAAAACCCTATAAATGTGTATTTAAAATTCATTCTGAATACCTTTAAAAAAATCACCTTATGCTACTTATTTACTTAACTACGGAATTATTGTGCAGTAAAATTGATAACATATCTCCTAAAAGATGCATACAATAGTGAATCATTGTATTCGACATCTCACTTAAATGATATTTCTTCAAAATATCGACCAAATAATAAAATTATTAATGAATGTATTTGTTATAAATTAAAAAATTATTTAATCCTACTAAAATTAATTTATATCAGTGTATTTAAAACATTGATATATCTAAAGCATTTTATTTTTTTATTACTATAAATTATCTATAAAATTTATCTATGTTTTATAATAAACAAGTAATATAAACCTAAAATGTTTAAAAACAATTCGTACTTAGTACAACAAAGAAAAAAAACTATTTTAGTTATTTTTAATGAAATAATTACAAATAATATAATACTACAAGTATAACCTATACATTATAACAGCTGTTATATCACATAACCTACAAAATAAAATCAGCTGCTTTATGAAATCATAAGTTATCCTTTAATTTAAGCCAAATCGGACGAAATAAGTACAATACATACCTTTTCTGTTTTGTAAATCGTTTTCCCCAATATGAGACCAACAATAATTCCATAAATTTTATTAAAGGATTATTATTTGAAAAAAAATATTCATCACATCAATTGTTACCAACTAAAGTTTTAAAATAAGGTATTTGAGCTTTGGGAGATGAATATAGAATTTTATTAAAGATTGAAAGTTGGAACAAGGTATACAATATGTAAGGAAAGTGTGAAATAATAAAAGGAATTGAAAACTATCTATAGTCTATATATTTTCTGTAATTTGTTTTATCTTGTTTAGTAAAATACTCAACTTAACCTCCTAAAAAAATTAGTAAATCATTAATTTTAAAAATTCACCTAAGCGATAACAATTTAAAATACTAATTGAATGATAAAGATGTTAATAACATACAGCCTCATCTTTTAAATGGAAACGTTATTCGATGCCATCTCAAACAGATATGCAGGAGTAATATTGTTATTTAAAATGAGTGTATAGATAACATTGTATATTCCAAGTATAGTACTTGAGCAATAATGAATACATGATCACCATTTTAGATGTTCAGTATTCCAAGTCTGGCGGCGACGGAATCGATAAGGCAGTGTGAACTAGGCAACAATTGAATTAAATGTCAGCTGACCCAAATTAAATCTTACATGAAGTTTAGTTGTATTGTTTGCACTAATATCTTGCGATGTTTTACATTTGAGATTCTAATTCCGTGCTATTTTCTTTTCGGTGTTCTAGTTCTATTTTATGTAAATAAATATTACATATTTCAAATGGTGAGTGAATATACGTTTTTAATTTAAAGTTTATTAATTTACTTTTAAAGTAAATAGTCATAGGTTAGGATCTAATGAAATATGTAGATATTACTTTTTGGATTTATGATAAGTTAAATTGGCTAATGCTTACAGTTATCGGTTATGTTATAATTAATAACAATTATTACAATTGCAAATAATAGCTTGTTAGGTTATGTGTGTCAACAAATTCGCCAGTTTACTGGAATAGCCTTGGATTTTTATAATTTTAAATGGACACAAACATGTTATTAAACCTAAAACTTATATTTAAATCGTTTATATAACATAGTCTATTTATATGATCGGGTTATTTATATTTCGTTCTTAACAATAATTGTCATTAGGCTTAGAAACAAAAATCAATTTTAATAAGACTGTTGTATATATTGCAATATGGTTGAGATTTTTAATTATTTGTTGTTAAAACTATTTGAACGTACATACAGAAAGTTTTTTCTACACGTTTTTTTTACAGATTGTTTTAGTACATTAATAATCCTGACCGTCGTTCTGAACTCCAATATTTCAAGTATTCAACAATTAAATAAATCGTCGTTCTGAATTTACAGCATGTTGAATTTTTGCTGCATGTTGTTTCTCCTTTTTTACAACATGTTGTTTTTTTATATTATACATAAAGTAGTTAAATTATAAAACTTCAAAGTGTCAAAGTATAATCCCCAGGACGATATACATAGAGTCTATTCAGACAATTAGGGAGTCTGGTACTTGTAATGGTCGTGCTTGTGGGCCGATAGGTTTCTACAGTTCTGTTTAAACATGTGGAATACAAAAGGAAACAAATAAATTTGTTGCTTTGGTATTGCATTTACAACCTGTGTAGAGGTGTATGAACCATTATATTTCTCTTGATACGTGTGATCTAACCAACATCACCCCTTTCAAACAAGCGCCTCATTATCAGACTCTTGATTATCAAAAGTTACTATCTGGGGGAAAAGAATTTTGCAAAAACATAAATAATAAAATAATTCGGAAGGCTGAACACCGAGTGAAGACTCATCCGATTGAGAAATACTATGTTGGTCTTACATTTTTAATAAGTTGTAACATATTTTATTAGTCAAATATTTCCATTTTTTTTTTTAACTTAAAAACGTACGTAAAAACATTTTCTTTCTTTTAAATAAGACCCATAAATATAAAAAAACTAAATGTTTATACTTGCTATATTTAATTGTTACGTTATGAATTTATCCTAAATAAAGACCTTCGTTACATAAATTATATAGAAAAACCTGTAAATCTTTAAGAAAAAGACAGATAAGCGTTAAACCCTTGGATGAAATTTGCATTCCTTTTGTGAAACACTGCTTGAATACATTTGAATCACTTTGCGGGCTTGTGGGTGGTGTTTCAAGTTTGCTGAATAAAAGGAGAGAAACAGGTTAGCAGGAACCCTTTCAGAGTTTCAATTAGACCGGCTAAGGGGGGTTCAGTGGAGGTGACGTCACTGCAGGGATTATGTGCAGAGTGCCTTAGGCCGAAACTACTTTGGAAAGTTAGTGCTTTAAAACGCGCTCAGATCTGCTGTTTTATAAAATATCTTGTGTATACGTTGGCTTTGGAATAAGATTATGTATTTTGTAGTTGCACATGTGAATTAGAATTAATTCGTATATGTTCTTGATTAGATTATCTACAAAGAATTTATAATTACATACTTAGTAATTTATATGTATCAACGTTGAGTCGAAACTATAGAAGATAGCGACTTTAAATTAACAGGATACATTCCGTTAATAACATGCAAAGAGAAAGTATTTTGCATTATGTTAGTTTTAAAAGTAGAAAATTGTAAATTACAAAAACCATAATATTATACGGGATTGGTTCAAACATCTGTACTCAATTGCATATATTTTCGGTTAAATGATACGCTATTATAACTTTGTACTCCATTTCTTAGTTATTATTTGTTTTCACATTTATTAAACTAACATATAAAGTGATAAAGGCGTTAGTTTTAATATAACGAATAAGAATGATAAATTAGAAATCCCGACAATCTCATAGGTTTAACTATAAACACCTGTAATATATGTTTTATGACGAAACTAGATATATATTTGTATATGAATAACCAATAACGCATAATTCTGTGAATATTTTTATAAATATTCGTTTTTTAAGTGAATATTCTTTTATAATATTTGAAGTCACTTATTCGATATTCAGGAACAGGTTTTGTATTTTGTGCATGCGAATGCGAATTTTAATTAGGTGGTTTATGATTTTGTTTAGATTTATTGTTTATTCTTATAGAATGAAAGGCATTATGCTAAGAAATTTAAATAAAATCGGGAAATTATGTGCAGTAAAATTGATTTTAGGGGCAATATTATTATATGATGCAAAATAATAAAGCGTAAAGTATTTACTGTGCATAATAGTATTAGTAATTGTGTAATAAAAAGACGGTCTGAATAAGCTTAGTTATAATGATTGTGGTTGGAGGTTATGTGCTAGTTAGAAATGTCAATAAAACATGTAAAATATGTTTTGTATTGCTATATATAAAATGTTATTAAACAGTCTTACTTCTTTGTTCACTGCTAAGGTTATTAGGCGTCCCTTGCAACTACAAACCTTGGCGACTATCAATAGATTGCAAGAGTCTGAGTACTTCTCCACTGTAGATTTTAATTTTGATTTTAGAATAACGAACCGCGGGAAGCAACGCAGCTGACGTGTTCATTGTTACGCAAGTCGGAGGGAAGGTCTACCGTAACTTTCATTAACAATAACAGCACTGGTATGTTTAGTTGTCATCTGTCAAGTTTAGATTTGGGCAGCTTGGTAAAATATTTTTCTGTTTTATACATGTATTGTTCGACGAAAAGCATTATAAGTTCTGTATGCAAATATCACATGCTTTAACAATTTTAAATAATTTACTTATAACACATATAGCAATCTTTAAGGTTAGTTCTACAAAACAAAATAATGTTTTTGAGGCGAATATTAGATATTGAGTCTTAGTTATGTGTTTCATTTTTAGTTTGTTTATCTGTTGTTCCCATTTTAAAGAGGATTTATTACCACATATTACTTATTCATTGTTTTATCTTTCCAAAATAAAGGGGTTGATATGAGTCTTTCGGTTGAGATTCAGAAGTAACCTGCGTGTTTAACTGCTTTAGCAAAACTAAAGTGTGTTATCCTAAAATATTCAGGATAGATTGTGCATATATCAAGCTACCGGGCTTTGGCATAGTATATCAAGATTTAATGAAATGAAATAGTAAGGAAAGGGCTGCGCTAAGAATGGTGTAAAGAAACCCGATAAGAAAGAAACCACGCCAGTAAACATCCTGCAATAGACCATGGCGTAACCCTGTTGGCTATGGTACCCTTATAGAAGGGATAATGAGAGGTATTCCCTTATAAATACCCGGTTAGTGAGGCTACGGTGAGAGTGATTGTTACTTCCTATGCTACCTACTCGAATCTGAAATCGGTATGTAAAACCAAATTAGTACTCCGAAGGATAGTCTGCGTTCTTTTGTATGTGCTCACTTTCATCTGAAGCACACACACACACACACACACACACACACACACACACACACACACACACACACACACACACACACACACACACACACACACACACACACACACACACACACACACACACACACACACATATATATATATATATATATATATATATATATACATCTTATCTTTATTCCAAAAATACAATCCACTGATTTATTGGGATAGGCTTTTATCAATAGTATCGGTAGCCCTAAGTTACGGCTTTAAGCTAAGTCACCCTAATGAATAAAAGTTAGTTCATGTATTGCCAAATCAATGAGTCGAAGTGGCTGATTTACTTAAAACTAAAAAAATCCACCAATCTTCTATTGGGGGAGCTATTTCTAATTAATAGTGATCTTTATTACCCCAAAATAAGACTTTACGTATGATAACCATCAGTCAGAATTTATAAAGGGTGATAACGTATTCCGGAACTTATTAAGTAAAAATAAAAACAAAAAATTTGATCAATAATAACTCTTACCTAATTAACTCTTAATTACTTAGGTAAAAAAGAAAATATATTCTTTATTGCTTTTTCCTTATTATTTACAAATAATATAAATAAAGTAAAGTTACCTATGGGATAAAACAGCTGTTCCACCACATAGCCTATATCATAAAATCAACTGTTTTATAAAATCACTTGTTAAGCCTTTGTTTGTGTAAAGTTTTTCTTCCATATAAAATTAAAATTAAAATAATTTAAATGATTTATTGAATTGATATTATAAATTAAATATATTAACACCTAGTGACATCTACTAAAAGTTTTAAAAAACGTATCTGAATTTTAGGGGATGAATAATATGTATTTGATTAACCAATTAACATTTGAACAAAATATGTAAGGAGAGTGTGCCGTTACATAAGGAATTTAACAAAGTTATCATATCATCACTTGATCCAATTTATAGTTGTGTGAATTTATATGTTGTGGATTGACACACATTAGCTTATATCACAATTCTTACACATTTAGATACAAATGTAAAAATATGGCGCATTAGAAGATAAAAACAAGTTACACTTTCACATTTCATATCCATTTTGCTTTCACAAACGGATGTTTTAATACTCTTGGAAGTTTAAGCAGCAACGTCACGATATAAATTCTGTAAACTATTCGGGAAATGTATATTTTCATTACTTAATCATGTTTCAAATTTCAGCGAATAAGAGTACAGGAAAAATACATCTTCACTTCTTTTATCAGTTGTTAGATTAAATTAGCAGGGTAAATGCGGAAATACAGGCATAACATAGGATATAGAGAGTGTAAAGAAACGCCCTGCCTCCGGCCTTATTTTATTAAAAATGCTGTAAAACGTAAACACTTTCCAAATTCTTTCGCACAATATCCCGGGGTTGTTTCCTCCTCACAGTGTACGAATTTTAATAAAATGAGAGTGTAGGCATTATGAGGTGTGTTCATTACATTTTTCTTACGTATTTAGTAATGACGTTTTTTGGTCCACGTGCCGCAGAGGTTTTCGTCGGTTTTCCGGGAGAATATTATAAGATTGGCCATCTTTTCCGTCTTCTAAATTTACCAAACTAAACTTTGAATTCAAGTTGGATAACATGTATTTCTATATTAATTTTTGCAATAACCTATTAACAAAGTTCCCAAAATATTTTAAGCGAATCATCTAATTTAGAAGTATATCTATTCTTAGGAGTGATTTATTGTTTCATCTTCCTTTATTTATCCCTCATCATCCTGTGATAGCTTGTAAGAGGAAAGCAGCTCCATTACGCCAATTAGAGGTTAGTTCCATTTTCCTGTTCTGTATCCTTGGTAGGGGATAATAGTCTTCAATTATTCTTTCTTAGTGAATTAATATTAATTTTATTTAAGAGGAAAACATTTCACAAAGGGGCAAGGTATGCAATATAGTTACTTCGCCCAATAGGCTTAAAATAAGTAGTGACATATTATTTCATAAAAAAAACGATTTTTTTGTTATAGGTTATGTGGTAGAACAGCTGCTTTAACGTATAGGTTATGTTAATTTAATTATATGAGCTATTTATTAAAAAAAGATAAACATATAATTTTTCTTTGTTGACCTATGTAGGAATTGTATTTCAAAATAGTTTTGTTTATATTAATTGTTTTATACTTAAAACGTCCTATACTAAAACCCTAAGATCCGCGAGCCTTAGTTTATATTCTCAATTAACTAACTAAGTGCTTCTTTCAAATATTACTGATTTTACCAGCCTTGTTACACCTATTTTTCATTATTATATAACTGAACGAAAATATAAATTTTTTCCCAAACGTTAGGCTAATCTTGCTTCGTTATAATGGAATTTACGTTATAAGCTATGTGGTTTAGCAACAGTTTAACGCATAGGCTATAGTACTTCGTTCAAGAAAGTAGCTAAAACCCAATTTTTCTTTGTTGGGCTAATTAGATTTTAATTTAGTTTAATGGACAAAACTACTAATTGGCTTTAAAAAAGTTTGTTTATTCTACTTATTTTTTGTAACAAAACAAATCTATTTGAATCCTTTAATATATATTAATATATCTTTGTAGTATGATGATGTAACATACCTAATTAATTATTAATTATTAACACAATTAGTTTTATATCTTTTGAATCCGTCCTGATTTGAAGTCTATTTCTATACAGAGATATTCCTCACACCTTCTACGCGAAACATTTCGCTTTAAACAAACAAAGTAAGTAATACTCCAGGGATTTGTAATAAAATATTGAACACATTTTGTTGGGAATAAAGTAAACAATTCTAATTGCGTCGCTGAATTAGGCCGAGAAATCTCGGGACAGCTTTTATTTTAAATATAAATTATTATCCTTCAGGGGTTTTCTATGTTTGCTTGGTTATATTTTTATGGCAAAGAAAATATTGTTTTAATGCAAGGCTAAAGCTTATGGAAGGCTTAATTTTTATAATAAGAGTCACCTTTTGACGATTTAGAATTTAACTGCGATGTTATTTATTAAAGTTTTTTCACAGAAAGTCTTTTCAGATCAGATAACTCTGCCACTAAAAATTCAAAAACAATTGGTAAATAACATTTAAAATTATTTGCGCATCCCTTGAAAAGAAGTAATATAAATGTTGGACATGAATACGGTTTTTCCTATTTTTTTAAATGCGAAGTAGAATTTCACATAAGAAACCTGATCCAAAGAATTGATCTAAATGGTATTATCTTTGTACAAGAGTAGCCTCCTGAATAGTAAAATAGAGATTAGTAGAAAAGAAGCATCCTGAAGAGTAGAATAGTAGCAATGGTAGCACTCGTTGCATCTCGTAGATTCGTAGCATCATGAATAGTAAAATAGAGATTAGTAGAATAGAAGCATCCTGAAGAGTAGAACAGTAGCAATGGTAGCACTCGTTGCATCTTGTAGATTCGTAGCATCCTGAATAGTAAAATAGAGATTAGTAGAATAGAAGCATCCTGAAGAGTAGAATAGTAGCAATGGTAGCACTCGTTGCATCTCGTAGATTCGTAGCATCATGAATAGTAAAATAGAGATTAGTAGAATAGAAGCATCCTGAAGAGTAGAATAGTAGCAATGGTAGCACTCGTTGTATCTTGTAGATTCGTATCATCCTGAATAGTAAAATAGAGATTAGTAGAATAGAAGCATCCTGAAGAGTAGAATAGTTGCATTGGTAGCACTCTTTGCATCTCGTAGATTCGTAGCATCCTGAATAGTAAAATAGAGATTAGTAGAATAGAAGCATCCTGAAGAGTAGAATAGTTGCAATGGTAGCACTTGTTGCAACTTTTAGATTCGTAGCATCCTGAATAGTAAAATAGAGATTAGTAGAATAGAGGCATCCTGAAGAGTAGAATAGTAGTAATGGTAGCACTCGTTGCATCTTGTAGATTCGTAGCTTCCTGAATAGTAGTTCGAATATTACTAATATGCTTGTAGTTAAAGTTTTTTATTAAACCACAGTGGTAGCCACATAATTCAAATTTATTGGTGGTAACCGATATTTGTTAAAAACGTAAGAACGTTAGAAATTGTTAAAATAATCTTGCTTATTGAGATATTAGGTGCCAATAATTTTGCTGTACGTTTTTTGGCAAGGGTAGGTGTAACTAGTCAGATGAATTTGTTTGCCAAACTTGAAAGGGTAAGAGTAAATAGTCAGGTGGTCTTATTTGCCATACTTGCAAGAATAAGGGTAACTAGTCAGGTGGTGTTATTTGCCATACTTGCAAGGGTAAGGGTAACTAGTCAGGTGGTGTTATTTGCCATACTTGCAAGGGTAAGTGTTACTAGTCAGGTGGTGTTATTTGCATTTCTATCAAGGGTAAGGGTAACTAGTCAGGTGGTCTTATTTGTCATACTTGCAAGGGTAAGGGTAACTAGTCAGGTGGTGTTATTTGCATTTCTGTCAAGGGTAAGGGTAACTAGTCAGGTGGTCTTATTTGCCATACTTGCAAGGGTAAGAGTAACTAGTCAGGTGGTGTTATTTGCATTTCTATCAAGGGTAAGGGTAACTAGTCAGGTGGTCTTATTTGCCATACTTGCAAGGGTAAGGGTAACTAGTCAGGTGGTGTGTTTTGCATTTCTGTCAAGGGTGAGGGTAACTAGTCAGGTGGTCTTATTTGCCATACTTGCAAGGGTAAGGGTAACTAGTCAGGTGGTGTTATTTGCATTTCTATCAAGGGTAAGGGTGAATAGTCATGTGGTGTTATTTGCATTTCTGTCAAGAGTAAGGGTAACTAGTCAGATGGCGTTATTTGCCATACTTGCAAGGGTAAAGGTAACTAGTCAGGTGGTGTGTTTTGCATTTCTGTCAAGGGTAAGGGTAACTAGTCAGGTGGTGTTATTTGCATTTCTATGGAGGGTATGGGTAACTAGTCAGGTGGTGTTTTTGCATTTCTATGAAGGGTAAGGGTAAATAGTCAGGTGATCTTATTTGCCATACTTGCAAGGGTAAGGGTAAATAGTCAGGTGATCTTATTTGCCATACTTGCAAGGGTAAGGGTAACTAGTCATGTGGTTTTACATGCAATACTTGCAAGGGTAAGGGTAACTAGACAGGTGTTCTTATTTGCGGTCGCGACAGTGGTACTGACACGAAAAGTACATAAAACCATCTTTAAACGGGGCTGTATGTCATCCTAGCACAACCTGTCATGTCCATGAGTGAAACAAAGATTTGGTGTGAAACATAAATAAAAAGATTCCTCATTTTCCCATTAGTTTTTGTATCCCAGATGTTGGTAATGCGAATGGCAATGATGAACTCTTGTAAGCCTTAGTTTAGTAATATTGGTCACATTCAAAATTAGACGTTTTGAAACGTTTTCATCAATAGTCTTTTCAACAGAGAGCAGAGAAGCAAAACAAACACTAATTCAAATTTTCACTAACACAATCTTAAAGTCTAGACAAAGGTAAATACCTGGTGATTATAAATCTCTTCGGAGGCACTGAAAAAGGCAAACAGTGAATTTGTCTAAACTCGGCGTTACAATGTGTTCAAGTAACGCTTCGTTGCAGTTACAAGATTTGTAACTTAACTCTTAGCAACGCAACTGTCAGACTTGTGTAACTTTTCAAGTTACAAGTGCGAAAGTTGGTCCTTGTGTTTGACAAAATACGAACTGAGCCTCGGCAATAAAGGCCAGATGTACGAGGCAACTGGGACAAGTTATAAAATAAGAACTGCCCTAGATCTCTGGAACAAGTGGAATCAAATTATCTTAATTTACTTTGGATAATTCACTTCGTATTTGAAAGCAAATGATTGAATACACTACGTTACGGGAATGGTTTTCAGGCAAATGTTGAAATGAAAATTCCCTAATTGTAGGGAACAACTATGAATTGTATTGTTTGCATGATAAGTCTAATGGTTTACGTATTCAGTAACTAACTTTATTTTTTAATCTAAACTAAGAAGTAGTATTTAGTTAATATTCTATATTTTGTATAAGGCTGTATAAGGTTGTATAATTTTAGATATAGAATCTATATAAAATCTCAGAACAAATGATGTATAGCGGATCTCAGGTTAGCTAAAAGAGGAACATCAAATATTGCCTCACCTGTGTTTCCTGAAATAAAACATGCCATGTTTCCTGAAATGAAGGAAGGAAAAAAATTATTGGTCCATTGAAAAAGCTAATGGTTTAATTTTTCAGGACATATATTTTTTCCTATATAATAAGAACAAGTAAGCTAATATAAACAAAAATATTTTAAAGTCAATTCCTACTTAGATCCAGAAGGAATGAATTTGCTCTAGTTCCTTTTTATTAAATATTTACAAGTTTTGTAAATAAAGTAACGTAACATAGAACAACTGTTCTACCTACCACATAAACGATAACATAAAATCATATGTTGTAACATTTTAAACCAAATGAGACCAAATAACTATATCGCCTCACTTGTCCCTTTTGTGAAAAGTTTTTCTCCCATTTAAAACTAAAAAAATTCATAAATTTAATAATTTAATAAAGTGTCACCCACTAAAAGGTAAAAAAAAAACTTGAGTGGATGGATAAAAAGTATTTTATTAACGACTGAAAATTTGAAATATTATATATATTTAAGGAGATTTTGAACTAATTAAAAAGGATTTTTTATAATGTACTTCTTATAAAGCAGTTTAGGATGTTGGGTATATATCAAGTCTCTAAGCCATTAATATACAGCAGATGCCAGGAAAGAATAACCAGGTGCAACAGATTTGGCCTCGACCATGTTCATGACATGTGTAATATTTATTAGCGTTTGAGCGTTAATTTATTTATTTCGTTTCACATTCCAGTGTATCAATTATTAGGAAGAATATGTTCTTTGTTACAATTATTTTTATATACTAACTGAAATTTAACCTAATAATATTCGGTATAGTTGAAAAATATAGTTGAACGGTTAGTCTATATACTCGTACATACATTATTTTGTTTTTGGATGCTAGTGATATATTCTTTACAAATAAGAAAAAAGCGATTTTAAATGTCACAAACCGGACATATTATATAAAATTACGTAAACAACCGATATTATACATAACCCTAATATGAAGCCCACGCTACAGAGACATTAATATGCAACATTCTAAGTTGGGTTCAACAAAGGTAATACAAAAACCTAGCCTAACTGGATACTTTCATAAAAATATCAGCCACTACAGTAAAATATCAGCCAAAAAAATCACTACATTATAATGATTGAGTGAGTGTTATAATGAAAGAATTCAGTATATTTAGTGTGCATAAAAATGCATTCAGTTTATAAACTTTAAAGTGGTTGGTTGAAATAATCTTCATTTCACTGATAAAATTATAAATAATTATTGCGTAACTAAGTGACTAGCTTAGAACTTACTAGCTTACGCGTTTCGAAACAATTTATTCACGATTTTAAGTTCTAAAGTTGTGAGAAGCAAGTTCTAAAGTACTCACTTAGTTACGCAATAATTACTTTAATTAGTTAGAAAGTTTGTTGTGTATGTATTCAAGTTACGTACTTTATATATTGAATTTTAAGCTGTGTAACGGTCCACGACATTTAAAATCGCATTATTTTTGTTTACAACGTAATTTTGAGTAACACATGTAACAAACGAAACAATCTTAAGTGGTGTAGTAGCCGCCAAATTTTATATAAATACATCTATTTACAGACAGTAATTTGGATAACAGAGACATTGCAAAAAATTAGCATCTCCTAAGACCTAAGATATTAAGGAGATTAGACTCCATCAAAAAATGTTCAAGAATGTCTATTTTTGAGTGACAATTGTAACAAACCATAAAACCGAAAGTGACTGAGTAACTGTCAAACTTTAAAAGTAGATTCTGTTTACAGAATATATATATATATATATATATATATGTGTGTGTGTGTGTGTGTGTGTGTGTGTGTGTGTGTGTGTGTGTGTGTGTGTGTGTGTGTGTGTGTGTGTGTGTGTGTGTGTGTGTGTGTGTGTGTGTGTGTGCGTGTGTGTGTGTATGTGTGTTCGAGTAAACTTTACAAATATTATATTATTTTCCTTTGTTGTACTTCCGTTTCAGAATCAATCCATTTTCATCTTGTTTAAAATGTATTTTGTAGTAACAGGCGTAAGAAAAAAGACTTCGCCATTATTTAAGGGCAGTAGCTCTTCAACCTTTCGAGAACCAGTACATGGTAAGAAGATTGAAGAGAATCAACAAATCATTTGAGTTAGTGTAGTGTTGTGTTGGGCTAGCTCTAATTTATTATATGTAATTGACATTTTCCAGGCAAGAAATAAAGAGTAAATGGCCACTTGAGTTATACGAGTAGTTAGGGTAAGGTATCGCAAAAAAGATGATTGGTTGGTTTAGTGACAACAGTTTTATCAACACCATGGAATGTGATTGGATAGCAGTCAACGTTTACAAAAAATTCTGTTTTCAGAAAGGAATTCGGCTTACAGAGACGTTGCAAAAAATACCTTTCAAGTACTTTTAAGGCATAAGGTTGTTTGCCTTCATAAAAAAATCAACATATGCCAAAGCTTCCTCGACTTAGGAAAACTTGCAGCAGAAAGAACAGCATTAATCGGGATAAATAAAGCTAAAGTTAATGTACAAAAGTGCATTACTACTAACAATGAACAATGTAATTACTCAAAAAAAATAGTTCATTATGTTTTAAAGGAGAAAAAAGAGTCATTGTCGCCTAGAGATAGAACGTTTCGCACGAATAGAAGTCGCGGGGATGAGAGATACAATCTCTGAAATACAATTAAACTTGGTTCTTGGAATATACAGAAGTTTTTTACCATTTGTATTTTTGTAAAAGTTAATATACCAATATTCTACAGTAACATAAACTTATTAACACACTGCTCTTTATGCGTAATGACAAAGTGTTAAAGATCGTACCAGAAATAACTCAGGTAATTTTCAACGCGTAAAGCCGAAAAATAATACCAGAATAATTCATAAACAGATGTTTGTTCAAAACCTGTAAATAAATAATCACATTTAAATGTCAGCACAGGCTAAAATGTTTGTCTCCAAAATGTTACCTAAATATTTAGTTCTGTAAGTAAATTGAAGTATTAATGAATTATTACATTTACCTTAGTATTCCTAATGAGGTCGAAAGTATTACAAGATATTGCGTTTCACTAACCACGTCGTGTAATGTTTTAGTCAATAGCTGTTGGGATTTGTTGATAGTTGTTTAAAGATAGTATACGTCAGTATGGCCATTGTCACATACTAAATATTTAGTTCTGTAAGTAAATTGAAGTATTAATGAATTATTATTACATTTACCTTAGTATTCTTAATGAGGTCGAAAGTATTACAAGATATTGCGTTTCAGTAACCACGTCGTGTAATGTTTTAGTCAATAGCTGTTGGGATTTGTTGATAGTTGTTTAAAGATAGTATACGTCAGTAGAGCCATTGTCATATACTAAATATTTAGTTCTGTAAGTAAATTGAAGTATTAATGAATTATTATTACATTTACCTTAGTATTCTTAATGAGGTCGAAAGTATTACAAGATATTGCGTTTCAGTAACCACGTCGTGTAATGTTTTAGTCAATAGCTGTTGGGATTTGTTGATAGTTGTTTAAAGATAGTATACGTCAGTAGAGTCATAGTCATATACTAAATATTTAGTTCTGTAAGTAAATTGAAGTATTAATGAATTATTATTACATTTACCTTAGTATTCTTAATGAGGTCGAAAGTATTACAAGATATTGCGTTTCAGTAACCACGTCGTGTAATGTTTTAGTCAATAGCTGTTGGGATTTGTTGATAGTTGTTTAAAGATAGTATACGTCAGTAGAGCCATTGTCATATACTAAATATTTAGTTCTGTAAGTAAATTGAAGTATTAATGAATTATTATTACATTTACCTTAGTATTCTTAATGAGGTCGAAAGTATTACAAGATATTGCGTTTCAGTAACCACGTCGTGTAATGTTTTAGTCAATAGCTGTTGGGATTTGTTGATAGTTGTTTAAAGATAGTATACGTCAGTAGAGCCATTGTCATATACTAAATATTTAGTTCTGTAAGTAAATTGAAGTATTAATGAATTATTATTACATTTACCTTAGTATTCTTAATGAGGTCGAAAGTATTACAAGATATTGCGTTTCAGTAACTACGTCGTGTAATGTTTTAGTCAATAGCTGTTGGGATTTGTTGATAGTTGTTTAAAGATAGTATACGTCAGTAGAGTCATAGTCATATACTAAATATTTAGTTCTGTAAGTAAATTGAAGTATTAATGAATTATTATTACATTTACCTTAGTATTCTTAATGAGGTCGAAAGTATTACAAGATATTGCGTTTCAGTAACTACGTCGTGTAATGTTTTAGTCAATAGCTGTTGGGGTTTGTTGATAGTTGTTTAAAGATAGTATACGTCAGTATGGCCATTTACATATAATAAATATTTAGTTCTGTAAGTAAATTGAGGTAATAATGAAATATTACATTTACCTTAGTACTCTTATAGACGTCGAAAGTATTACAAGATATTGCGTTTCAGTAACTACGTCGTGTAATGTTTTAGTCAATAGCTGTTGGGATTTGTTGATAGTGGTTTAAAGATAGTATACGTCAGTATGGCCATTGTCATAAAATAAATATTTAGTTCTGTAAGTAAATTGAGGTAATAATGAATTATTACATTTACCTTAGTATTCTTAATGACGTCGAAAGTATTACAAGATATTGCGTTTCAGTAACCACGTCGTGTAATGTTTTAGTCAATAGCTGTTGGGATTTGTTGATAGTTGTTTAAAGATAGTATACGTCAGTATGGCCATTGTCATATAATAAATATTTAGTTCTGTAAGTAAATTGAGGTAATAATGAAATATTACATTTACCTTAGTACTCTTATAGACGTCGAAAGTATTACAAGATATTGCGTTTCAGTAACTACGTCGTGTAATGTTTTAGTCAATAGCTGTTGGGGTTTGTTGATAGTTGTTTAAAGATAGTATACGTCAGTAGAGCCATTGTCATATAATAAATATTTAGTTCTGTAAGTAAATTGAGGTAATAATGAAATATTACATTTACCTTAGTACTTTTATAGACGTCGAAAGTATTACAAGATATTGCGTTTCAGTAACTACGTCGTGTAATGTTTTAGTCAATAGCTGTTGGGGTTTGTTGATAGTTGTTTAAATATAGTATACGTCAGTAGAGCCATTGTCATATAATAAATATTTAGTTCTGTAAGTAAATTGAGGTAATAATGAAATATTACATTTACCTTAGTACTCTTATAAACGTCGAAAGTATTACAAGATATTGCGTTTCAGTAACCACGTCGTGTAATGTTTTAGTCAATAGCTGTTGGGATTTGTTGATAGTTGTTTAAAGATAGTATACGTCAGTAGAGCCATTGTCATATACTAAATATTTAGTTCTGTAAGGAAATTGAGGTAATAATGAAATATTACATTTACCTTAGTATTCTTAATGAGGTCGAAAGTATTACAAGATATTGCGTTTCAGTAACCACGTCGTGTAATGTTTTAGTCAATAGCTGTTGGGATTTGTTGATAGTTGTTTAAAGATAGTATACGTCAGTAGAGCCATTGTCATATAATAAATATTTAGTTCTGAAAGTAAATTCAGGTAATAATGAAATATTACATTTACCTTAGTACTCTTATAGACGTCGAAAGTATTACAGGATATTGCGTTTCAGTAACCACGTCGTGTAATGTTTTAGTCAATAGCTGTTGGGATTTGTTGATAGTTGTTTAAAGATAGTATACGTCAGTAGAGCCATTGTCATATAATAAATATTTAGTTCTGTAAGTAAATTGAGGTAATAATGAAATATTACATTTACCTTAGTACTCTTATAGACGTCGAAAGTATTACAGGATATTGCGTTTCAGTAACCACGTCGTGTAATGTTTTAGTCAATAGCTGTTGGGATTTGTTGATAGTTGTTTAAAGATAGTATACGTCAGTATGGCCATTGTTACATACTAAATATTTAGTTCTGTAAGTAAATTGAAGTATTAATGAATTATTATTACATTTACCTTAGTATTCTTCATGAGGTCGAAAGTATTACAAGATATTGCGTTTCAGTAACCACGTCGTGTAATGTTTTAGTCAATAGCTGTTGGGATTTGTTGATAGTTGTTTAAAGATAGTATACGTCAGTAGAGCCATTGTCATATACTAAATATTTAGTTCTGTAAGTAAATTGAAGTATTAATGAATTATTATTACATTTACCTTAGTATTCTTAATGAGGTCGAAAGTATTACAAGATATTGCGTTTCAGTAACTACGTCGTGTAATGTTTTAGTCAATAGCTGTTGGGATTTGTTGATAGTTGTTTAAAGATAGTATACGTCAGTAGAGTCATAGTCATATACTAAATATTTAGTTCTGTAAGTAAATTGAAGTATTAATGAATTATTATTACATTTACCTTAGTATTCTTAATGAGGTCGAAAGTATTACAAGATATTGCGTTTCAGTAACTACGTCGTGTAATGTTTTAGTCAATAGCTGTTGGGGTTTGTTGATAGTTGTTTAAAGATAGTATACGTCAGTATGGCCATTGTCATATAATAAATATTTAGTTCTGTAAGTAAATTGAGGTAATAATGAAATATTACATTTACCTTAGTACTCTTATAGACGTCGAAAGTATTACAAGATATTGCGTTTCAGTAACTACGTCGTGTAATGTTTTAGTCAATAGCTGTTGGGATTTGTTGATAGTGGTTTAAAGATAGTATACGTCAGTATGGCCATTGTCATAAAATAAATATTTAGTTCTGTAAGTAAATTGAGGTAATAATGAATTATTACATTTACCTTAGTATTCTTAATGACGTCGAAAGTATTACAAGATATTGCGTTTCAGTAACCACGTCGTGTAATGTTTTAGTCAATAGCTGTTGGGATTTGTTGATAGTTGTTTAAAGATAGTATACGTCAGTATGGCCATTGTCATATAATAAATATTTAGTTCTGTAAGTAAATTGAGGTAATAATGAAATATTACATTTACCTTAGTACTCTTATAGACGTCGAAAGTATTACAAGATATTGCGTTTCAGTAACTACGTCGTGTAATGTTTTAGTCAATAGCTGTTGGGGTTTGTTGATAGTTGTTTAAAGATAGTATACGTCAGTAGAGCCATTGTCATATAATAAATATTTAGTTCTGTAAGTAAATTGAGGTAATAATGAAATATTACATTTACCTTAGTACTCTTATAGACGTCGAAAGTATTACAAGATATTGCGTTTCAGTAACTACGTCGTGTAATGTTTTAGTCAATAGCTGTTGGGGTTTGTTGATAGTTGTTTAAATATAGTATACGTCAGTAGAGCCATTGTCATATAATAAATATTTAGTTCTGTAAGTAAATTGAGGTAATAATGAAATATTACATTTACCTTAGTACTCTTATAAACGTCGAAAGTATTACAAGATATTGCGTTTCAGTAACCACGTCGTGTAATGTTTTAGTCAATAGCTGTTGGGATTTGTTGATAGTTGTTTAAAGATAGTATACGTCAGTAGAGCCATTGTCATATACTAAATATTTAGTTCTGTAAGGAAATTGAGGTAATAATGAAATATTACATTTACCTTAGTATTCTTAATGAGGTCGAAAGTATTACAAGATATTGCGTTTCAGTAACCACGTCGTGTAATGTTTTAGTCAATAGCTGTTGGGATTTGTTGGTAGTTGTTTAAAGATAGTATACGTCAGTAGAGCCATTGTCATATAATAAATATTTAGTTCTGAAAGTAAATTGAGGTAATAATGAAATATTACATTTACCTTAGTACTCTTATAGACGTCGAAAGTATTACAGGATATTGCGTTTCAGTAACCACGTCGTGTAATGTTTTAGTCAATAGCTGTTGGGATTTGTTGATAGTTGTTTAAAGATAGTATACGTCAGTAGAGCCATTGTCATATAATAAATATTTAGTTCTGTAAGTAAATTGAGGTAATAATGAAATATTACATTTACCTTAGTACTCTTATAGACGTCGAAAGTATTACAGGATATTGCGTTTCAGTAACCACGTCGTGTAATGTTTTAGTCAATAGCTGTTGGGATTTGTTGATAGTTGTTTAAAGATAGTATACGTCAGTATGGCCATTGTCACATACTAAATATTTAGTTCTGTAAGTAAATTGAAGTATTAATGAATTATTATTACATTTACCTTAGTATTCTTCATGAGGTCGAAAGTATTACAAGATATTGCGTTTCAGTAACCACGTCGTGTAATGTTTTAGTCAATAGCTGTTGGGATTTGTTGATAGTTGTCTAAAGATAGTATACGTCAGTAGAGTCATAGTCATATACTAAATATTTAGTTCTGTAAGTAAATTGAAGTATTAATGAATTATTATTACATTTACCTTAGTATTCTTAATGAGGTCGAAAGTATTACAAGATATTGCGTTTCAGTAACCACGTCGTGTAATGTTTTAGTCAATAGCTGTTGGGATTTGTTGATAGTTGTTTAAAGATAGTATACGTCAGTATGGCCATTGTCACATACTAAATATTTAGTTCTGTAAGTAAATTGAAGTATTAATGAATTATTATTACATTTACCTTAGTATTCTTAATGAGGTCGAAAGTATTACAAGATATTGCGTTTCAGTAACCACGTCGTGTAATGTTTTAGTCAATAGCTGTTGGGATTTGTTGATAGTTGTTTAAAGATAGTATACGTCAGTAGAGTCATAGTCATATACTAAATATTTAGTTCTGTAAGTAAATTGAAGTATTAATGAATTATTATTACATTTACCTTAGTATTCTTAATGAGGTCGATAGTATTACAAGATATTGCGTTTCAGTAACCACGTCGTGTAATGTTTTAGTCAATAGCTGTTGGGATTTGTTGATAGTTGTTTAAAGATAGTATACGTCAGTAGAGCCATTGTCATATACTAAATATTTAGTTCTGTAAGTAAATTGAGGTATTAATGAATTATTATTACATTTACCTTAGTATTCTTAATGAGGTCGAAAGTATTACAAGATATTGCGTTTCAGTAACCACGTCGTGTAATGTTTTAGTCAATAGCTGTTGGGATTTGTTGATAGTTGTTTAAAGATAGTATACGTCAGTAGAGCCATTGTCATATACTAAATATTTAGTTCTGTAAGTAAATTGAGGTAATAATGAAATATTACATTTACCTTAGTATTCTTAATGAGGTCGAAAGTATTACAAGATATTGCGTTTCAGTAACCACGTCGTGTAATGTTTTAGTCAATAGCTGTTGGGATTTGTTGATAGTTGTTTAAAGATAGTATACGTCAGTAGAGCCATTGTCATATACTAAATATTTAGTTCTGTAAGTAAATTGAGGTAATAATGAAATATTACATTTACCTTAGTATTCTTAATGAGGTCGAAAGTATTACAAGATATTGCGTTTCAGTAACCACGTCGTGTAATGTTTTAGTCAATAGCTGTTGGGATTTGTTGATAGTTGTTTAAAGATAGTATACGTCAGTAGAGCCATTGTCATATACTAAATATTTAGTTCTGTAAGTAAATTGAGGTAATAATGAAATATTACATTTACCTTAGTATTCTTAATGAGGTCGAAAGTATTACAAGATATTGCGTTTCAGTAACCACGTCGTGTAATGTTTTAGTCAATAGCTGTTGGGATTTGTTGATAGTTGTTTAAAGATAGTATACGTCAGTAGAGCCATTGTCATATACTAAATATTTAGTTCTGTAAGTAAATTGAGGTAATAATGAAATATTACACTTACCTTAGTATTCTTAATGAGGTCGAAAGTATTACAAGATATTGCGTTTCAGTAACTACGTCGTGTAATGTTTTAGTCAATAGCTGTTGGGATTTGTTGATAGTTGTTTAAAGATAGTATACGTCAGTAGAGCCATTGTCATATACTAAATATTTAGTTCTGTAAGTAAATTGAGGTAATAATGAAATATTACATTTACCTTAGTATTCTTAATGAGGTCGAAAGTATTACAAGATATTGCGTTTCAGTAACCACGTCGTGTAATGTTTTAGTCAATAGCTGTTGGGATTTGTTGATAGTTGTTTAAAGATAGTATACGTCAGTAGAGCCATTGTCATATACTAAATATTTAGTTCTGTAAGTAAATTGAAGTATTAATGAATTATTATTACATTTACCTTAGTATTCTTAATGAGGTCGAAAGTATTACAAGATATTGCGTTTCAGTAACCACGTCGTGTAATGTTTTAGTCAATAGCTGTTGGGATTTGTTGATAGTTGTTTAAAGATAGTATACGTCAGTAGAGCCATTGTCAAATACTAAATATTTAGTTCTGTAAGTAAATTGAAGTATTAATGAATTATTATTACATTTACCTTAGTATTCTTAATGAGGTCGAAAGTATTACAAGATATTGCGTTTCAGTAACCACGTCGTGTAATGTTTTAGTCAATAGCTGTTGGGATTTGTTGATAGTTGTTTAAAGATAGTATACGTCAGTAGAGCCATTGTCATATACTAAATATTTAGTTCTGTAAGTAAATTGAAGTAATAATGAAATATTACATTTACCTTAGTATTCTTAATGACGTCGAAAGTATTACAAGATATTGCGTTTCAGTAACCACGTCGTGTAATGTTTTAGTCAATAGCTGTTGGGATTTGTTGATAGTTGTTTAAAGATAGTATACGTCAGTATGGCCATTGTCATATACTAAATATTTAGTTCTGTAAGTAAATTGAGGTATTAATGAATTATTATTACATTTACCTTAGTATTCTTAATGAGGTCGAAAGTATTACAAGATATTGCGTTTCAGTAACCACGTCGTGTAATGTTTTAGTCAATAGCTGTTGGGATTTGTTGATAGTTGTTTAAAGATAGTATACGTCAGTAGAGCCATTGTCATATACTAAATATTTAGTTCTGTAAGTAAATTGAGGTATTAATGAATTATTATTACATTTACCTTAGTATTCTTAATGAGGTCGAAAGTATTACAAGATATTGCGTTTCAGTAACCACGTCGTGTAATGTTTTAGTCAATAGCTGTTGGGATTTGTTGATAGTTGTTTAAAGATAGTATACGTCAGTAGAGCCATTGTCATATACTAAATATTTAGTTCTGTAAGTAAATTGAGGTAATAATGAAATATTACATTTACCTTAGTATTCTTAATGAGGTCGAAAGTATTACAAGATATTGCGTTTCAGTAACTACGTCGTGTAATGTTTTAGTCAATAGCTGTTGGGGTTTGTTGATAGTTGTTTAAAGATAGTATACGTCAGTATGGCCATTGTCATATAATAAATATTTAGTTCTGTAAGTAAATTGAGGTAATAATGAAATATTACATTTACCTTAGTATTCTTAATGAGGTCGAAAGTATTACAAGATATTGCGTTTCAGTAACTACGTCGTGTAATGTTTTAGTCAATAGCTGTTGGGATTTGTTGATAGTTGTTTAAAGATAGTATACGTCAGTAGAGCCATTGTCATATACTAAATATTTAGTTCTCTAAGTAAATTGAGGTAATAATGAAATATTACATTTACCTTAGTATTCTTAATGAGGTCGAAAGTATTACAAGATATTGCGTTTCAGTAACCACGTCGTGTAATGTTTTAGTCAATAGCTGTTGGGATTTGTTGATAGTTGTTTAAAGATAGTATACGTCAGTATGGCCATTGTCACATACTAAATATTTAGTTCTGTAAGTAAATTGAAGTATTAATGAATTATTATTACATTTACCTTAGTATTCTTCATGAGGTCGAAAGTATTACAAGATATTGCGTTTCAGTAACCACGTCGTGTAATGTTTTAGTCAATAGCTGTTGGGATTTGTTGATAGTTGTCTAAAGATAGTATACGTCAGTAGAGTCATAGTCATATACTAAATATTTAGTTCTGTAAGTAAATTGAAGTATTAATGAATTATTATTACATTTACCTTAGTATTCTTAATGAGGTCGAAAGTATTACAAGATATTGCGTTTCAGTAACCACGTCGTGTAATGTTTTAGTCAATAGCTGTTGGGATTTGTTGATAGTTGTTTAAAGATAGTATACGTCAGTAGAGCCATTGTCATATACTAAATATTTAGTTCTGTAAGTAAATTGAAGTAATAATGAAATATTACATTTACCTTAGTATTCTTAATGACGTCGAAAGTATTACAAGATATTGCGTTTCAGTAACCACGTCGTGTAATGTTTTAGTCAATAGCTGTTGGGATTTGTTGATAGTTGTTTAAAGATAGTATACGTCAGTATGGCCATTGTCATATACTAAATATTTAGTTCTGTAAGTAAATTGAGGTATTAATGAATTATTATTACATTTACCTTAGTATTCTTAATGAGGTCGAAAGTATTACAAGATTTTGCGTTTCAGTAACCACGTCGTGTAATGTTTTAGTCAATAGCTGTTGGGATTTGTTGATAGTTGTTTAAAGATAGTATACGTCAGTAGAGCCATTGTCATATACTAAATATTTAGTTCTGTAAGTAAATTGAGGTATTAATGAATTATTATTACATTTACCTTAGTATTCTTAATGAGGTCGAAAGTATTACAAGATATTGCGTTTCAGTAACCACGTCGTGTAATGTTTTAGTCAATAGCTGTTGGGATTTAATGAGGTCGAAAGTATTACAAGATATTGCGTTTCAGTAACTACGTCGTGTAATGTTTTAGTCAATAGCTGTTGGGATTTGTTGATAGTTGTTTAAAGATAGTATACGTCAGTAGAGCCATTGTCATATACTAAATATTTAGTTCTGTAAGTAAATTGAGGTAATAATGAAATATTACATTTACCTTAGTATTCTTAATGAGGTCGAAAGTATTACAAGATATTGCGTTTCAGTAACCACGTCGTGTAATGTTTTAGTCAATAGCTGTTGGGATTTGTTGATAGTTGTTTAAAGATAGTATACGTCAGTAGAGCCATTGTCATATACTAAATATTTAGTTCTGTAAGTAAATTGAGGTAATAATGAAATATTACATTTACCTTAGTATTCTTAATGAGGTCGAAAGTATTACAAGATATTGCGTTTCAGTAACTACGTCGTGTAATGTTTTAGTCAATAGCTGTTGGGATTTGTTGATAGTTGTTTAAAGATAGTATACGTCAGTAGAGCCATTGTCATATACTAAATATTTAGTTCTGTAAGTAAATTGAAGTATTAATGAATTATTATTACATTGACCTTAGTATTCTTAATGAGGTCGAAAGTATTACAAGATATTGCGTTTCAGTAACCACGTCGTGTAATGTTTTATTCAATAGCTGTTGGGATTTGTTGATAGTTGTTTAAAGATAGTATACGTCAGTAGAGCCATTGTCATATACTAAATATTTAGTTCTGTAAGTAAATTGAAGTAATAATGAAATATTACATTTACCTTAGTATTCTTAATGACGTCGAAAGTATTACAAGATATTGCGTTTCAGTAACCACGTCGTGTAATGTTTTAGTCAATAGCTGTTGGGATTTGTTGATAGTTGTTTAAAGATAGTATACGTCAGTATGGCCATTGTCATATACTAAATATTTAGTTCTGTAAGTAAATTGAGGTATTAATGAATTATTATTACATTTACCTTAGTATTCTTAATGAGGTCGAAAGTATTACAAGATATTGCGTTTCAGTAACCACGTCGTGTAATGTTTTAGTCAATAGCTGTTGGGATTTGTTGATAGTTGTTTAAAGATAGTATACGTCAGTAGAGCCATTGTCATATACTAAATATTTAGTTCTGTAAGTAAATTGAGGTATTAATGAATTATTATTACATTTACCTTAGTATTCTTAATGAGGTCGAAAGTATTACAAGATATTGCGTTTCAGTAACCACGTCGTGTAATGTTTTAGTCAATAGCTGTTGGGATTTGTTGATAGTTGTTTAAAGATAGTATACGTCAGTAGAGCCATTGTCATATACTAAATATTTAGTTCTGTAAGTAAATTGAGGTAATAATGAAATATTACATTTACCTTAGTATTCTTAATGAGGTCGAAAGTATTACAAGATATTGCGTTTCAGTAACCACGTCGTGTAATGTTTTAGTCAATAGCTGTTGGGATTTGTTGATAGTTGTTTAAAGATAGTATACGTCAGTAGAGCCATTGTCATATACTAAATATTTAGTTCTGTAAGTAAATTGAGGTAATAATGAAATATTACATTTACCTTAGTATTCTTAATGAGGTCGAAAGTATTACAAGATATTGCGTTTCAGTAACCACGTCGTGTAATGTTTTAGTCAATAGCTGTTGGGATTTGTTGATAGTTGTTTAAAGATAGTATACGTCAGTAGAGCCATTGTCATATACTAAATATTTAGTTCTGTAAGTAAATTGAGGTAATAATGAAATATTACATTTACCTTAGTATTCTTAATGAGGTCGAAAGTATTACAAGATATTGCGTTTCAGTAACCACGTCGTGTAATGTTTTAGTCAATAGCTGTTGGGATTTGTTGATAGTTGTTTAAAGATAGTATACGTCAGTAGAGCCATTGTCATATACTAAATATTTAGTTCTGTAAGTAAATTGAGGTAATAATGAAATATTACATTTACCTTAGTATTCTTAATGAGGTCGAAAGTATTACAAGATATTGCGTTTCAGTAACTACGTCGTGTAATGTTTTAGTCAATAGCTGTTGGGATTTGTTGATAGTTGTTTAAAGATAGTATACGTCAGTAGAGCCATTGTCATATACTAAATATTTAGTTCTGTAAGTAAATTGAAGTATAATGAATTATTATTACATTTACCTTAGTATTCTTAATGAGGTCGAAAGTATTACAAGATATTGCGTTTCAGTAACCACGTCGTGTAATGTTTTAGTCAATAGCTGTTGGGATTTGTTGATAGTTGTTTAAAGATAGTATACGTCAGTAGAGCCATTGTCATATACTAAATATTTAGTTCTGTAAGTAAATTGAAGTAATTATGAAATATTACATTTACCTTAGTATTCTTAATGAGGTCGAAAGTATTACAAGATATTGCGTTTCAGTAACTACGTCGTGTAATGTTTTAGTCAATAGCTGTTGGGATTTGTTGATAGTTGTTTAAAGATAGTATACGTCAGTAGAGCCATTGTCATATACTAAATATTTAGTTCTGTAAGTAAATTGAGGTAATAATGAAATATTACATTTACCTTAGTATTCTTAATGACGTCGAAAGTATTACAAGATATTGCGTTTCAGTAACCACGTCGTGTAATGTTTTAGTCAATAGCTGTTGGGATTTGTTGATAGTTGTTTAAAGATAGTATACGTCAGTATGGCCATTGTCATATACTAAATATTTAGTTCTGTAAGTAAATTGAAGTATTAATGAATTATTATTACATTTACCTTAGTATTCTTAATGACGTCGAAAGTATTACAAGATATTGCGTTTCAGTAACCACGTCGTGTAATGTTTTAGTCAATAGCTGTTGGGATTTGTTGATAGTGGTTTAAAGATAGTATACGTCAGTATGGCCATTGTCATATACTAAATATTTTGAAGGTTTGGAAATTACGTAGTAACAACATAGGGACATTAAACCTCCTGACAATAATTGGGGAGAGGGGTTGAATCTTCACGCGTACAGGATAACGTACCTGATGACAAACCTACTCTGTCTTGGGGTCATAAACAGTTGACTACGCATTTATCTATTTGTAAAAATGATAAAATAAGAGAGATAGTACTAGACACGTTTAAGCCAAAAACAGTGCTTAGAATATCGGAAAATTATGGATCGCGAAGGTAGGAACGCTTATCTAAAAAGGAGTGTTCTGCTCGAAGCCGGAATGAATAGATCGGTGATCGAGAGCAAAAATATTTGTTTTATAGTCATCAGTTTTTTTAATCATCAATGACAAACAATATATATACATATATATATATATATATATATATATATATATATATATATATATATATATATATATATAGTTTATTCCTTAATTTTATAAATCTCATTTAAAGTTTAATTTTATACAGATAGCTTATTAAAATTAGAGGCTGACGTGTTTCGGATGTTGATTCCATTTTTATTTTTACTCTTGAATGTTTTTGCTTGCTTGGCATGAGTTACGTTTTACAAGATGTTTGAAAGCACTGGCAGTTACCCGTTATTGTCGTGTGGCTTGTTCAACGTAATTCCGCGACATCTGTTAGTCTTATCATGAAGTTATGTTAGGTGCACAGTTTTCATTAGCATAACATTTTCATCTGAGTGGAAAAAAAATTAAGGTTGAATATTTAAAAGAATTAGATTAATTAATTAAAAGTGAGTTGTAAATAACATTGAAATTATAATTAGTTTTTAAATCTAATTTAAATTACGCTGTAAGGGTACAATGTAAGATTCGTATTTGGTGAGCTAAAGTATCTGTAAGAGTAACTCCTCTTTAACGGGTGAATTAATTCAAAACGATCTTATCTATTACGGAGCACAAGTACCTCAATTACGGACGCAAGAAGGACTTTAAAGTTTGGCCATAAATTTTATCATTATTATAAAACTAAATTTTTCCGCTTGTATTTTGCAATTTAACCTGCTTTGCATACAAACGCAGGTTTAATGGCATTCCTCGATGGCGTGAAATTAAAAATGTAAAATGCGATGTTAGCAGAATATCACCGGTCCAACTTGTGTGATTGGTGACGCGGTCGGGTGGAGTGGCAATGATAAAATGTGTGAAGAGAGCTATGAAGGACCACTCGAAACAGCCCGCTTGTAGTTTGTGTCAAACTACAATTTGAGATAACGAAAATATTATTATTATTTATGACGCGAAGCATATTAAAACGGAACTTTTAGAAGTTTTCACCTTGACCAAGATGTTAACTAACTTCATTATTAGAGAATATATGGAGGCCTATATAACTTAGAAGAATCGAAAGTAGACATAAAAATACTACTTTAGACTTTTAAAAGTAGCTAGGCTTACACTAGCCGGTGTAAGATATTGCGTTAGCACAGCCTTTTACAGAAACAGTGTAGTGACTCTGTGTTAGTAACTACTCTTTGTTAGTATGAATATGAAATGCCACATAAATCTGGTTTTACGCTTCAATAACACGTTTTAGGAAGAAGGTAAAATAGAAGATAATAAAGTTGGCAGGCTACACAAGTCTACGATAGTGAAACTGGAGCGTTGGGAATCTCTATAGACTTCTAAAGGTTTCTTGGAATGAGTGAATGTCATTAGTAGGCCTACTTTCCAGTGTCATCGACGATAAGAGGCCGATCTGCCATACATGAGGAGGAAGAGTTTTAATGTTATTCAATTCCTTCCATAGGTTCACATTTTACCCATATATCTTGTTCAAACTGCCAATCGTTAATAAAATACTTTTTACTTATACACTCAAGTTCAAATACTTTTTATTAACATGTAGTGGACTACTATTGAAGTTTTGCAGCTTTTTTTCAAATATTAGAACATTAATTAAATTTAATGAATTAATTTTCTTTCATATGGGAAAAGCTTTTCACAAGATGGGCAATGTGATATATATATATATATATATATATATATATATATATATATATATATTGTATATATACTATGCTATATAGTTATTTCGTCAAATTTGGCCTAAAATAAGTGATAACACATGATTTTGTAAAACAGCTTATTTATTTATTACTTTAAGTGTTAGAACAGCTGCTTAGAATAAAGCTCTAGTTTGTTACCCAAGTATTAATTGACTAAAAACATTTTTATTACTTCCTTTTATCAGAATATACGAAAACGTATATCATACGTTTCATAGCGCCTATCCATCTGAGGATGGCAAATATTCCTTCTAGAGAGATAGTTAAGTATTCTAGTTATAGTTATCGCCGCACGAGAAGAGCCCTGACAAGCGCTGTCGATGTAATCCTGACGTACGAACATGGTTTTATTTAGTAGTTTAATTTTAGTAAGTAATATAAATATTTACTGAAAGGTAAAAGTACTAATTTTAATAAGAAAGGATGAACAAGAAATTATTTTACTTCATCCCGTTTCCGGTTTGTAGATTTGTGTAAATATGTTATTTTGTGTTAGGAATGTTTTTGGAAATGACCTAATCATTTTTACCTGGCTTGGGCCAGGGCTCTTCTCAGGGCCACTGACCCAATCTAGAGCTTATTAACCCTTTTTTCTTACTCTTAAGAAGTAACAGTTGTAGTTTTCTGTTAATAAAGGACGCAATTATAGGAAGTGTGCCTAACGTTAGGCTAAGTGCTACGGGCTTAATTCTGGCAAGTTTATTTCTAAAGCTATCTGCAATAAATCAATACTTTATTATTAAAAAAAAACATGCTACTTATTACAAGTGTGTGTGTGTTTGTGTGTATGTTTGTGTGTGTGTGTGTGTGTGTGTGTGTGTGTGTGTGTGTGTGTGTGTGTCTGTCTGTGTGTGTATGTGTGTTTGTGTGTGTGTGTGTATGTGTGTTAGTGTGTGTGTGTTTGTGAGTGTGTGTGTGTCTGTGTTTGCGTGTGTGTGTGTGTGTGTGTGTGTGTGTGTGTGTGTGTGCGTGTAAGTGTGTGTGTGTGTGGGTCTGTATGTGTGTGTATCTGTGTGTGTGTGTGTGTATGTGTGTCTGTTAGTGTGTGTGTGTCTATGTTTATGTGTGTGTGTGTGGGTTTGTATGTCTGTGTATGTGTGTGTGTGTGTATGTTTGTGAGTGTGTGAATGAGTGTGGGTGTTAGTGTGTGTGTGTGTGTGTGTTGTGTGTGTGTGTGTGTTTGTGTGTGTGTTTGTGTGTGTGTGTTTGTGTGTGTTTCTGTGTGTTTGTTTGTGTGTGTTTCTGTATGTGTGTTTGTGTGTGTGTGTGTGTGTTTGTGTGTGTGTTTGTGTGTGTGTGTGTTTGTGAATGTGTGTGTGTGTGTGTGTGTGTGTGTGTGTGTGTGTGTGTGTGTGTGGGTGTGTGTGTGTGTGTGTGTGAGTGTGTGTGTGTGTGTGTGTGTGTGTGTGTGTGAGTTTGTGTGTGTATGTGTGTGTGTCTATGTGTATGTTTGTATGTGTGTGTGTGTGTGGGTGTGTGTGTGTGTGTGTGTGAGTGTGTGTGTGTGTGTGTGTGTGTGTGTGTGTGTGTGTGTGAGTTTGTGTGTGTATGTGTGTGTGTCTATGTGTATGTATGTATGTGTGTGTGTGTGTGTGTGTGTGTGTGTGTGTGTGTGTGTGTTTGTGTGTGTGTGTGTGTGTGTGTGTGTGTGTGTGTGTGTGTGTGTGTGTGTGTAAGAGTGTTTGTGTATGTGTGTATATGTGTGTGTTTGTGTGTGTGTGTGTGTGTGTGTGTGCGTGTGTGTATCTGTGTGTGTGTGTATGTGTGTGCGTATGTGTATGTGTATGTATATATATATATATATATATATATATAGATATATATATATGTGTGTGTGTGTGTGTGTGTGTGTGTGTGTGTGTGTGTTTGTGTGTGTGTGTGTGTGTGTGTGTGTGTGTGTGTGTGTGTGTGTGTGTGTGTGTGTGTGTGTGTGTGTGTGTGTGTGTGTGTGTTTGTGTCTGTGTGTGCAGAGGGTTTTTTACGTGATGCACTCCTACAGAAGACGAAAATGTCAGTCTAGAACAAAGATACAAATATAAATAGCCTTTAGCATCTCGCATAAAACTCTAGTTCCAAGGTAAAGAGATGGTATTTATAATACAATAAATTAGGTTACAATTAAATAACTCAGATTAAATGATAGAAAAAAATCAGTACCTGATTTGAATGGCCTGAGTTTAAAAATTCACAATGCAATTTACTAAAAGATAAAAACGATTTTTCCATCTTTATTTCAAATAGAAAAATACCTATATATGTGTATTTAAATTTCATTGTGATTATATTTTAAAAAATCACTTTAAGCTACTTATTTACATAACTATGGAACTATTTGTGCAGTAAAATTGATAACATATCTCCTAAAAGATTCATATAATAGTTAATCATTGTATTCGACATCTCACTTAAATGATTGTTCTTCAAAATATCGAACAAATAATAAAATTAATAATAATGTATTTGTTATATATTAGAAAGTTATTTATTCCTTATAAAATTAATTTATATCAGTGTATTTAAAACACTGATATATTTAAAGCATTCTATTTTATTGACTGTAAATTACCTTTAAAATTATTTTAGGTTTTATATTAAACAAGTAATATAAACAAAAACATGTTTAAAAGCAATTCGTACTTAGGCCAACAAAGAATAAATTTATTTTAGTTATTTTGAATGAAATAATTACAAATAATATAATACAACAAGTATAACCTATACGTTATAACAGCTGCCATATCACATAACCTACAAAAAGTAAAATCAGCTGCTTTATGAAATCATATGTTATCATTTACTTTAAGCCAAATCGGAAGAAATAGGTACAATGCATATCATTTCCCTTTTGTGAAAGAATTTTCCCGAATATGAGACCAATAATAATACAATAAATTTAATTATTGGATTATTTTTTGAAAAAAAACTGTAATGACATCAGTTGTCATATAAGAAAATTTTAAAATGAGGTATTTGATCTTTAGTGGATGAATAAAGAATTTTTATAACGATTGACAGTTTGAACAAGATATACAATATATAAGGAAAGTGTGAAAAATTAGAAGGAATTGAAACGATTAATTGTCTGTTTATTTAATTTAATTTGTTTTATCTTGTTTAGTAAAATAGTCAACTTAACCTCCTAAAATAATTAGTAAATCATTAATTTTAAAAATTCACCTAAGCGATAACATTTTAAATACTAATTGAATATTAAAGTTGTTAACAATATATATCCCTATCTTCTAAATTGAAAAGTTATTTGATGCCATCTCAAATCGATATGCAGGAGTAATATCGATATTTAGAATGAGTGTATAGATAATATTGATATATTAATATTGATAATAATGAATACATGATCACAATTTTAGACGTTCAGTATTCCAAGATTAGCGGCGACTGAATCGGTAAGGCAGTGTGAACTAGGCAACAATTGAATTAAATAAATGTCAGCTGACCCTCTTATTTGAAGTTTAGTTGTATTGTTTGCACTAATATCTTGCGATGTTTTCTATTTGAGATTCTAATTTCGTGCAATTCCTTTTCGGTGTTCTCGTTTTATTTTATGTAAATAAATATTACATATTTTAAATGGTGAGTAAATATACGTTTTTATTTTATAGTTTATTAATTTACTTTTAATGTAAATAATCATAGGTTAGGATCTAATGAAATATGTAGATATTAATATTTGGACTTATGATAAGTTAAATTGGCTAATGCTTACAGTTATCGGTAATGTTATAATTAGTAACAATTATTACAAATAGAAATCATAGCTTGTTAGGCTATGTAGGTCAACAAATTCGGCAGTTGTTGACCCAAAATAGCCTTGCAGTTTTATGATTTTAAATGGACACAAACTTGTTATTAAACCTAAAAGTTTGGTTTTATTCGTTCATATAAAATAGTCTATTTATATGATCGGGTTATTTATATTTCATTCTTAAAAATAATATTCATTAGGCTTAGAAACAAAAATCAATTTTATTAAGACTGTTGTACATATTGCAATAGGGTTGACGTTTTATTTAGTTGTTGTTAAAATTATTTGAACGTACATACAGAAAGTGATTTCTACAGGTTTTATACAGATTGATTTTAGTACATTAGTAGTGCTGTCCCTCGTTCTAAACTCCAATATTTCAAGTGTTTAACAGTTAAATACATCGTCGTTCTGAAGTCCAGTAATTTCATTATTTAACAATTTAATACACCAATCCTTTTTTTACGTTAGTAAAATGTATGATTTTATATCTTGTAATACATTTTAGTTTAGAATTTTATTTGTTTTATGTCATAGTTTAGTATTTCAAAAATTCACTAAATTCACAAAGGGGCTGAGTATGTAATATAGTTATTTCTCTCAATCGGCTTTAAACAAGTGATAACATATTATTTCATAAAAAGCTAATTTTGTATTGTAGGTTATGTCATAGAACAGCGGTTTTAAAGCATAGGTTATGTTAGTTTAATTATATGAACTAGTTAATAAAAAGTTACTAACTTAAAATTTTGATCTAAGTAGGAAATGTCTTTAAAAACAGTTTTGTTTATATTACTTGTTTTATACATGGAACGTCCTATACTAAAACCCTAAGATCCGCAAGCCTTAGTTTATATTCACAAGTAAATAACTGAGTGCTTCTTTAAAATATTACTAGGCCTCGTGCTTGAATTTTTTTTCTTTCTTTTTGCTTCATTTTATTTACTAAGGTAAATACTGTGTGTTTCTAAATCTGTATGCATTTTGTAAGCTACTAGACAATGCCCATTGTACTTCTTGAACTGAAGAGCTTTAAGTTTTGCTGGAGATTTGAAATGTAAAAAGACGCTCTCTATGTTTCTAAATAATTGAATTCACACAGTATTACTGTAGGCACAGTTCATATTTAAATTGAGTATACCTGTATGTATTAATAGAGTTGTAATGTGAGTTAAGTTTATAAATAAATACATAAATGCATACGAACTCACAGAGTTGCAGTGTTAAAATTGTTGTAGTGTCACTGACGATGATGGCATAATCTGAGGGGGTCTCGGTCTCATCTACCTCGAACAATCGAGACTATATCTATATATTGTTTTGTGAGTTCGTGTGCAAATATTTATGTATTTGAATTCAGTTATTCAAAGGAATCATTCCTGACCTATGTTTATGGATATTTGATCTTTTTAATGCACCAATGAACTTCTTACTTTTCCCTTAGAGCTCGAGTCAGACTGCAGCGTTATGAATTTCATTGCATGTATAATTAATATTTTTAAAGTAGTTGCATTTTATTAGACTTATATTTTAAATGCAATATTTTGATTATTTTATTTAACGCCAATTACATTGGATATTTTTGTTTTTAAATAATGACATGTATACTATTTATTAGGAATATACTGTGGTTGAATTTAATAATAAATACACAAAACTGAAATGTACATAGGGGTGAAATAAAGAAACTTTGTGGTTAAGAGGTGTGTGTGTATTTATCAATGTCATGTATAGTAATGCAAATTATGACTTCAATCAGTTCTATGAACGTTTTACTAAAGAAATACAGATAGGGTCTACTTTCGCATTGAACTGAAGGTACACATCCTAAAGCGGATATTTATATGAGAATTATATATCAGATTGAAATTTGAACTAAAGATATATATATATATATATATATATATATATATATATATATATATATATATATACATACTGTTTAAATTTTCAATCGGTCAAAAAATTACTTTTTATTTATCCAAAGAAGTTCAAATACACTTTTTTAAATTTTGTAGTGAATGACACTTGGTGCTAATACAGCTTTTAAGATATCAATTTATTAGTTAAATATTTGAATTATTTTTATATGAAAGAAATGCTTGACAAAAGGAACAAGTTGAGCAATGTAGGTATTTAGTCCCATTTGGATTACAATAAGTGATAACATATGATTTCAATAAATGGTTGATTTTAGGTTATAAGTTATATGGTTTAGCAATAGTTTAGCGCATAGGTTATAGTAATTCGTTCAAGAAAGTAGCTAAAACACAATTTTTCTGTTTTGAACTAATTAGATTTAAATTTAGTTTAATAGACAAATCTACTAATTGGCATTAAAAAAGTTTCCTTAGGTTACTGGTTTTTGTAACAAATCAAACCCATTCTAATTTGTTAAAATATATTAATATATCTTTTCAGTATGTTGATGTAACATACTTTAATTTAAAATAATGTTACCTTTTAGTGGACAATAAAAATACTCACAATTAGTTTTATTTCTTTTAAATTCGTCCAGATTCAAAGTTTATTTCTATACAGAGATATTCCTCACACCCTCTAAGCGAAACATTTCGCTTTAAACAAACAAAGTAAATAATACTCCAGGGATTTGTAATAAAATATTGAGCACATTTTGTTGGGAATAAAGTAAACAAATCTAATAGCGTCGCTGAATTAGGCCGACAACTCTCGGGACAGCTTTTATTTTAAATATAAATTAATATCCTCCAGGGGTTGTCTATGTTTGCTTGGTTATATTTGTATTGCAAACAAAATATTGGTTTAATGCAAGGCTAAAGCTTATGGAAAGCTTACTTTTCATAATAAGTGTCACGTTTTAATGATTTTGAATTTAACTGCGATATTAATTTAAGTTTTTCACGGAAAGTCTATTCAGATCAGATAATTGTGCCACTAAAAATTCAAAAAGAAGTGTTAAATAACAATTAAATTATTTGCTCATTCCATGAAAAGAAGTAATATAAATTGGAAATGAATACGGACTTTTTCGTAATTTTTGATATACGAAGTAGAATTTCACAAAAGAAATCTGATGCAAGGAATTGATCTAAATGGTATTACCTTTGTAGAAGAATAGCCTCCTTAATTGTAAAATAGAGATTAGTAGAAAAGAAACATCCTGAAGAGTAGAATAGTAGCAATGTTAGCACTCGTTGCATCTTGTAGATTCGTAGCATCCTGAATAGTAGTATGAAGTCTAGTACAATTTTAGCATCTTGAAAAGTAGAATAGTAGCAATGGTAGCAGCCTAGTAGAATCGTAGTCTCTTATGTGTGTTTTAGAATAATACACGTTTACCTATACTAAAAAAGGCTATATTAACCTGCCTAAATTCCCACGAATATTTTTGGGAAAGAACAAAACCCCAATTGAAATATATTTCCTGGTGTACCTACAGTTTGAAAGATAAACTGTCGTGATGACGTCACACCCACTCAGCACTCTCCTGAGTAAATGGTTTTGTTAAAGTGCTGCTGCCTGGCGGATATTATTTACAATAATTCATGGAAGGGTTGTAAGAGAACCTGTATTTTAAATATAAAACATTTTGCCTCTTTTTTGTTATTACATACAAAATTATTTCAAATGGATTTATTCAGAGTATTAAATGAGATCCCTTGTATGAAAACGTTTCTACATAGCCTTCATACCTAGCTAAACGATAAACATTTTTGTAATACTTTTTTTCAGTAAGGGTAATAGATATTAAATTAACTCAGAACTCAAACAAAAGTTTATAAAACCCAAACGTACTTAGTAAAACAGAGTAGTGAGTATTGCAAACACATATCCGCCTAGGATAGACCTATATATTGCAATGAAATACACACAACCTCTAACTACAAATATTACAAATATGTTTGTGGTTAGAGGTTGTCTGTAATTTTTAATAATTTTTAGCCACAGTATATTATTCAAAGTTATAAGTGGTAACCTTTATTCTTTAAAAAATTAATAACGGTTAAATTTGCTTACATAATCTTGCTTGTTGACATATGAAGCGCCAACAATTTTGCTGTGCGTTTTTTGCAACTCCGCAAACTCTACTATATGTACACTATATGTATACACTATAGTATATACATGTATATACTACTATATGTATACACTATAAATAGGATGGCAACTACTTACAAATACTAAACTATATACTTCATCAATTAATGAACATTTTCACTGAATTAATAGTAGAGTGTTTATTGTAAGGTAAGGTTAAATGAGTATAATCATTAAAATCTTTTATTTCTTATTGCGCCCCCAACAAGGTGTGTTATTTTTCGGTGTTTGTGAGGACGTTTTCCATCATCAGAAATAGTTCTTTTTATGAATCATACGTATGGATAAACCTTAATTACCCTCCGGGTACGTAGGGTTGAGGGGGAGTTATTTTAAAATTTTAAGTGTGTGTGTGTAAAAACAAACAAGCAATCAGCATAACTCAGAAACTTAAATGTTACCATCATCTACTACGAATTTTAAAAGCTTTAATGTTTCTAAATAATGAATTAACAATTTTCCTTCAGTAACTCTTTCTAAGAAGTCTGTTTCGAAGCGCAAATATGAATTCAGTCATACCAGAGAAAACAATTGAAATTTTTACATATAGAGTATAAATAAGAGATCCTTTCTATTTGTTTCTAAGCCACCTACATAGTTACAGGAACTAAAGGACACTCACCTTTTATTCGCTAAATTAAAATAAACGTTGTCTTATATCCACCGTCTGTTTAACGGTGGCGTTACAGAGCAGGAGAATGGCAGGGGGAGAACAAATTCAGTGACAATGTACATTGCCTTCTGCCTTTGTGTCCGTGGAGTGGCCATAAATAATAACTGAAAATGAAATTGAAGCAGTCGAAAAACTGAAATGGGATTCTCTCGAACAAAGCGGATTTGAATATATAGAGAATTGGGATATGTTGGTGTATTGGTTTAAACGCTTTTATTTCATCTTCCACAGCAACATAGTACATTTGTCAAGTATTACCATATTTTCATAGAATTGTGTAGATTTTAAACAAGATAACTGGGAATACAAATTTGATTAAATTCAAATTAGGCCCTGACCGCACAGATTTGTAAGTCTAATACGTTTATAAGCGACATAATCTTTAAGGCAGTGCCTGTTTGTATTGTTTAGTTAATTTCAACTGGTCTGCCTTGCCAAGTTATACAAAATGTGTTAGAATACAGTCAGATTCATGGTTGCCAAATTTATTACATTATTGCTAAGTTTATTTTCTTGTTGTAATGTTATAGACATTGCATATATTTTCAAATTTGGATCTTATTTGTATTTGTTCATTTAATAATTTGTTATTAATATTATGTTTTACTATTTCGAATGCTTCATATGCATTCATTGTTATTCTTTTATTAATCTCTTTTATAAGTTTCATATTCTCAAATTTTGGAACTTTGTGGTTTTATAGATTTAAAATTTATGGTTGTGTATGTCTTGTTCAAATTTTCAATCGTTAATAAAATACGTTTTATTCATTCACTTAAGTTCATATAATTATTTGATAAATTTTAGGAGATGACACTTGATGTTGATATATTAAAAAAAAAATAATAATTAATAATTAAATTAAATTGATTAATTACACTTCTATAATATGAGAAAAACTTTCACAGGATGGGCAAGGTATGCAATATATTTCCTTCATCCCATTTCGCTTAAAATAATTGACAACATATGATATCATAAAACAGCTGGTTTTACGTTATAGGTTATGAATTATAGGTTTCGTTGAATAAAAATGAATTAAAAATTTGTTTAATAAAATTAGGATATGTTGATAATTATTTTGAGAGTTTAAACTTGTACAAAGAAATTCTCTAATTCACTAAATAGTGTTGAATTTATCACATTTGATGTGGGCTACTTAGCTTCTTTAACTATTTATTCCATATACTTTGAATCAACTTGACCGTATACTTTATTTCCCTTTGTAAACACTATATATATAGAAAACTTATATAAGTGCGTTATATTCCATATAGATAAATATTTAGCCTACTTTCTAGCCAAACTCTTAGAAATTGAGCCATTTGACGACGCACTGACTAGTAGGGACCGATTTAAATAAATATTTTAAATACAACATTTTAGAACGTTTGGCAGGATATTCCCAAAAAATTATATACCATTAATTTTTTTTAATATTCAAACCAACTAATATAATATAACTAACTAATATATTTGGGAAAAATAATATGTTGTTGCAAATGCAATGATGTTTTTGTTAGATGCGGTGTAAAGATTTAATTTCTGAAAATTAACGTCATAATTATTAGATACAATTAGTTCAGTTTATACAGTTATAAAGCGAAAGTGAAATTGGAAAATATAGCGTAAAGGAAGAGAACAAGTTTCTGAATAATAGATAGAATCAAGTGGGGTAAGCAACCGTTTGTTTGGAATATAAGAAGGGATCGGGTCATTGTGTGTGCAATGGGGTTGCACGTGATGCAGTCCTACAGAGGATACAAAACTGCCAATCAAGAATAAAACTAAAAATTAAGTTACAATTAAATAACTCATGTTACAAATTAAAAAAAAAATCAGTCCTGATTTGAATCGCCTGAGTTTAAAAATCCACCATCCCATTTAGTAAAATATGAAAACGAATTTTATAACTTTAACATAAATACAAAAATATCCATTTATGAGCATTCAAAATTAAAACAGAATATCTATTAAACATTACCTTAGGTTACATATATTCTAAGCAAATGAAGCTATTTGTGCAATAAAATGGATGACGTATCTCCTAAAAGAAACACACAATAGTGAATCTTTGTTTTTGAAGCTTAACTAGAGTGGCAGTTCTTTAAAATATTGACCAATTAATAAAATAATAATAATATATTTGTTTTAAATTAAAAAGTTATTTAACGCTGCTACAAATCATTAAACACGGAGATAAAATTAATTTATATAAGTGTTTTTAAAACACGGATATATCTATAGCATTTAATTTTACTAACTGTAAATTATATTTAAAATTATTCTAGGTTTCTAATAAATATGTAATATAAACAAAAATGTTACAAGACAATTCGTAGTTAGGTCAACAAAGACAAAAATTATTTTAGTTTAGTTATTTTTATTGAAATAGTTACAAATAATATAACAGAAGACGCAATATCACCTATACGTTCTAACAGCTGCCATATCACATAACCTTGGAAATAAAATTTGCTGCTTTATGAAATCATATGTTATTCTTCACTTTAAGTCAAATCGAACGAAATAAGTACAATGAATACCTTTTCCCTTTTGTGAAATGTTTTTCCAAAATATGAAAGCAATAATAATTTATTAAATTTAATTAATGGATTATTATTTTGAAAATTTTGTAATAACCTCCATTGCCTCCTACTATAACTATAAAATAATGTGTTTGAACTTTAGTGGATGAATAGAAGAATTTTAATAACGATTGAAAGTTAACAAGATATACAATATATAAGGAAGTGTGAAATAATAGAAGGAATTGAAAATGATCCATAGTCTACATATTTTCTTAAATTTGTTAAATCTTATTTAGTAAAATAGTCAACTTAACCTACTAAAAAAAATAGTAAAGTCATTATTTTTTTAAATCTTACCCAAGCGATAATAATTTAAAATACTAATTGAATAATAAAGTTGTTAATAATATTCAGCCCTATCCTTTAAATTCAAAAGTTACTTGATGTTATCTCAAATCGATATGCAGGAGTAATATCGTTATTTAAAATGAGTAATAGATAAAATTGATATATTCAAAGTATTGTACTTTAGTAATAATGAATACATGATCACCATTTTATATGTCCAGTATTCCAAGCCTAGTGGCGACAGAATCAGTATAGCGGTGTGATTTGTGCAACAATTGAATTAAATGTCAGCTGACTCATATTAATTAACACATAAATATAGTTGTATTGTTTGCGCGAAGTTTTTCATTTACGAGATTTTAATTCAGTGTTACTTTCTTTTCGGTGTTGTAGGTCTATTTTATGTGAATAAGTTTATATTGTATAATTTAAATGGTGAGTAATTATACATTTTTAATTTATAGTTCATTGATTTATCAATAAAGTAAATAGTTATAGGTTAAGATCTAATGAAATATGTTTATATTACTATTTGGAGTTGGGATGAGTTAAATTGGCTAATGCTTACAATTATCGGGTAATTTAACTTGTTACTATTTATTTATATATATTTTTTTTATTTCAACACTCATGGTACTATTAGTTCATTCTTTTTACAAGAAAAATTATTACATCATGTTGTTCCTCCTTTTCACAACATGTTGTTGTATTGAATATTACACAAAAAGTTGTTAAACTATAACACTTTAATAAATTCTGTTTGAAAGTAACCCCCAGGTTGATACACATAGATTCTAGGCAGTCTGGTACTTGTAATGTCCGTGCTTGTGGGTAGTTAGGTATCTACAGTTCTGTTTAAATATGTAGAATACAAAAGCAAATAAAATTTGTTGCTTTGGTATTGCACTTACAAAGAATGTAGAGGTGTAGGAAACACGGGAGGATACGTGGGATCTAACAAACATCACCCCTTCAAACAAGCTCATCATTAACTTACTCTTGACTATCAAATGTACTGTCTGCGTGAATAGAATTTTGCAAAAACTAATTAATAAAATTAATTTAATTACTTACTAGCCAACGCCCACCCTTGGCTGTTGAGCCACTTGGTGACGCGCTGACCAGTAAAGTCGAACCAGTGGGTCGTCATCATTTCTGGAATTTTCGAGCGCACTGCACTTCATCAGATGATCCATCGTATCGTGTCCACAGAGAGGGCATTCCGGTGTTGGGAGCACACCGATGCAATCTAGATGGGCAGCCAGGTAGTCATGGCCGGGTGCATTCTAAACTTGGCAAAGCCCACAGCTCGTGGAAGTCTGTGGTCGATGGGCCCTGTGCTGACTAGGTTTTTCCATTTTCTTCCTGCTGATTGCTGTGTAAGGTGCAGTTTGCTGGCCCGGTCGATAGTTGCATTGATGAGGGCTTTCTTGCTTTGCCGCGAAGGCATGCAAATGGGTTGTGCCATGGATGTGCCTTTCTTGGCCAGAAAGTCTATCTTCTCATTTCCATAGATGCCAACATGGCTTGGGATCCATTGTAAAGCTATAAGCCAACCCCCATTCGCCAGGTGTTCCAGGGCTTTTCTTGTCTCCATTGTTCTTTTGCAGTCTGTATCTGTATTGCGCGATAGGTTACGGATAGCTGCTTGTGAATCGACGAAGAAAACTGCCTGTGTAGGGGCTATTTTGTTTAGTTCTGCAGCTGCTGCTTGTATTGCTGCTATTTCTCCATCGTAGTTGGTCTGGGGAGTTCCCACTGCTAGATATCCCTCAGAATTGCGACTGTAGTAGGCAACTCCTGTTGCACCTGTTTCCGGTATTGAAGATCCATCCGTGTATATATGTAACCATTCTGGTTGTGGGTATTCTTCATTGATTGTATACAGGGCTTCTTGCCTCAGTTCTACGTCCAGGGATGCTGATTTTGACTGACTGTGGTTCTTCAATCCACAATTAGCTTTTGGTAAATTGTGGAAAAACTCCCGGTAATCTGTATGCAGTGTTGGCTTCTCTAAGGCTATTCCATACTTCAAGGCCACCCTTTCATAGGACGCCATTGGGATTATTTGAGTCTTCAGTCGGGCCGTGGCTTGTCTGTAGCTTGTCCAATGAGTGTGTACTCCTCTGTGTCTCTGCCAGAATCGGAGAGCTATTTTCTGCCTATGGCTTTCCATTGAACTACACTTCGTTTTTGCCTCCATTGCTGCAATGGGTGTGGATTTAGATGCACCCGTTATGATCCTTAACGCTGTGTTCTGAACAATGTCCAATTTACTGAGGGTGTTACGGTTGCTTGTGATGGTCACTTCACTTACGTAGTCAAGGACAGGTCTGATATATGACATATAAGTAGTTATTAGGGCTTTTTCCGCGCACTGTTCGACATGAGGGCTCCATGTCAGACGTCTATCAAGTACTACACCCAGATATTTGGAGAGACTACGTTCTTCCAACGGATCGCTTTTGTAATACAAAGAGATGCGGGGTACTTTGGTGAAAAGCGTGAACAGTTTTGTGGAGCTAACCGTCATCGCATTATAACTGGTCCACATTTCCAACTTTCTGAGAGCGTCATTTAATGCTGTTTCAAGCGCTAGGATACTGCTGCTCGTTGCCCACATAAGTAAGTCATCCGCATATAACAGTGCTTTGATTCCGGTCACTTCCTTAACGGCGTCAAGTACGTCATCAATAATGATGTTAAAAAGCGTGCAGCTAAGCACAGCTCCTTGAGCGAGGCATTGTTTTTGAATACGAAATCTGGACTTTCGGTTGCTGTATTGCACTCGAAATATTCTTTGTGACAGTGACGATTTGATCCACCTAAAAAGGATTCCGGATATGCCATTGGTTGCCAATTTGTGTAAAAGCATTGGCCTCCACACAGTATCGTAGGCGGCCTTGAAATCCACTAGTACCGCCAGAGTAGACATCCTTTTGTGCTATTCATTTTTGACGTGTTGTGTAAAATTCATTACATGATCCATAGTACTACGGTGTCTTCGAAACCCGGCTTGAGCATCGTCTAGCACGCCTTTTTGTTCGATGTACTGATTAAGTCGGTGGACCATCATCTCTTCTGCCCCTTTACAGCTGGCGCTGGTTAGGGATATAGGCCTGTAACTTTCGGGTTGATCAGAGCGTTTATCCTTTTTCAGAACAGATAATATTTCGGCTTTTCTCCATTGCTGAGGTACATAATGTTTCCAGGTCAGGTTCATCAAGGCTAGAAAGGTTTTCTTGGCTTCGTCTCCCAAGTTAACAATAAATTCCGGATATATCTCATCAATACCTGCAGCTTTTTTTAATTTGGTTTGTTCTAGAGCCAATTCCAGTTCCGTGATTGTAAAAGGTGATGTGAAGAGTTCGTGTGTCTTCTCTTCGAGGCAAGATGGTATTGGCGTTTTACGCAGGATCTTAGTGACGGTTTTAACCACACTTTTTCGGCTGATTTTGGCGTAATGCTTACTTAGTGCATCTGCAGCTTCGTATGGGTCTGCGAAGGATTTACCTGAGTACTGTATAGGCTGTCGAATGTTTTTTGGGGGCATGGTTATTTAGCCGAGATATATAGCGATGGGCTTTGGTGCCATCCTTCCGGTAGTCCAAATTAGCAATAAAAGATTTGAAGGCCAATCGTTTGGATGTCTTTACTTCGTGGTGCAATTCAGCTTGGTGTTTTCTAAGGCATCTCAAATCTTGTTGAGTTTTTGTTCTTTCGGCTATTTTACGTGATCGATTGCGTTTTTTCTTTAACGAGGTTAGCCTTGCATTCCAGTAGGGTCTAAACTTTTTTACTTGCTCTCTGGCTACACATTTAAGGGCGCATTCGATAGTTATTTGAATTATAAGGCGGGTAGCTTTCACGGGTATTTCTGGAAGCACTAAATTACCGAGAGCCTCATCTGTAACACTTCGATATTTGCTCCAGTCTGCTTTCTTAAAATTACATCTGAGAGCTCGGGTAATTATGTATTCGCTCTTATTTGTCAATATGGTTATGAATATAGCTATGTGGCCACAACCGCCTGCATCCTCCAGTAGTTTTGCATTGGTTCTGTCAGCAATATTTAGATGGGTTATTACTAAGTCCGGTCTTGATAAATTTCCAGTATATGATGAGAATGTTGGAGGGGTATCTATGATTTGGAGTTGACTATTATCGATTAATTCTTGGGTTATCTTTCCAGCCGGTGATAAATGTGTGTAGCCCCATCTCGGTGACGGAATGTTAAAATCTCCAATAATTATGCTATTAGGTTGGATGGTTCTCCCTATTTCTTCAAAAGATGGTGTGTTTCCTGGGGGATTATAAAGACTGACAATAATAAAATGTGGTTTGTTTTCCATGTTTCAATCAAAACAGCTTCCAGTTTATCTCTATCATCCATCTCATGTATGATCTTATTTTGCCGTGAGACCATCTTTGACCCCTATATAGATACCAGATGCTATTTGTCGTGATCTCTTTAAAGCAGTGACTGCGTTGCACTTTGTCTGATAAAAGTCAGGAGTCTCTGTAGCTGCTCCTGCTTCAACTATAAAGTAAACATCCACGTCGGCATGGTAGACGTTTCATTTGAATTGTACAAACTTAACATTGTTAAGGCCTCCTGCATTCCAGAAGATGATGCGAAGGCTAATGTCGGAGCCATTTTGGGTAAGGTTCATAGTCATTCTGATCAGCGTGTTTAGAGGCGAACCTTTGAATGATCGTTTAGATTACGCAGGGGGCACCACCAGGCGATCAACATCACCCCCTTAATTTAATTACAAAACACTCCATAAACTGTCTTGCAGGACAACGTTCCTTCTACTGTATTTCGACAAAGGAAGTAAATGTAAAAGATAAGGGAGATGTAGATATTAAAAGGCTCCACTAAAAACTCACTAATCACTACTTAATCAAACCAGACTAGTTTCGGCAACGATGTGGATCGTATCCGTGGTTGGCTGATACTCCGAAATTATCTTGTTGGCTCGTTAGCCAACCAGTAGTGAAGGCCATACAGAAAAGCAAAATAAAACCACAAGAAAGTATTACTGAATTCACAGCCACGTCACATGGGCATTTGGAAATGGTTAGAGGGTTTAGATATGTGAGCCAACCGTATTTGTTACTAAGACTATGACACTTAATCCAGATATAAAAAGTCCTGTGCGAAATTCACACGGAACGCTGAACACCGAGTGTAGACTCATCAGGTTTAGAAATACTAAGTTGGTCTTATATTTTTAATAAGTTGTAACATATTTTATTCGACAAATATTTCCATTTGTTTTAAACTTTAAAACGTGCGAAAAAACATTTTCATTCTTTTAAATAAGACCCATAACTATAAAAAACTAAATGTTTATACTTGCTACATTTAATTCTTACGTTATGAATTTTTCCTAAATAAAGACCTTCGTTACATAAATTATATAGAAAAACCTGTAAATCTTTACGAAAAAGACAGATAAGCGTTAATCAATTGGATGAAATTTGGAATAGCAAAAACAAACACTGCTTGAATACATTTGAATCACTTTGCGTGCTTGTGGGTGGTGTTGCAAGTTTGCTGAAAAAAAAGAGAGAAACAGGTTAGCAGAAACCCTTTCAGACTTTCAATTAGACCGGCTAAGAGAGATTTAGTGGAGGTGACGTCACTGCAGGGATTCTGTGCAGAGTGCCTCAGACCGAAACTACTTTGGAAAGTTAGTGCTTTAAACCGCGTTCAGATCTGCAGTTTTATAAAGTATCTTGCGTATACGTTGGCTTTGGAATAAGGTTTTGTATTTTGTGGTTGTAAATGTGAATTAGAATTAACTCGTTTATGTTCTTGATTAGATTATCTACAAAGAATTTATAATTACATACTTAGTAATTTATATATATCAACGTTGAGTCGAAACTATAGAAGATAGCGACTTCAAATTAACAGGATACATTCCGTTAATAACATGCGAAGAGAAAGTATTTTGCATTATGTTAGTTTTAAAAGTAGAAAATTGCAAAATTACAAAAACTGTAATATTATACGGGATTGGTTCACACATCTGTACTCAATTGCATATATTTTCGGTTAAATAATACGCTATTATAACTCTGTACCCCATTTCATAGTTTTAATTGTTTTCACATTTATTAAACTAACATATAAAGTGATAAAGGCGTTAGTTTTAATATAACGAATAAGAATGATAAATTAGAAATCCGGACAATCTCATAGGTTTAACTATAAACACCTGTAATATATGTTTTATGACGAAACTAGATATATATTTGTATATGAATAACCAATAACGCATATTTATGTGAATATTTTTATAAATATTCGTTTTTTAAGTGAACATTCTTTTACAATATTTGAAGTAACTTATTCGATATACAGATTTTGTATTTTGTACATGCGAATGCGAATTTTATTTAGGTGGTTTATGATTTTGATTAGATTTATTGTTTCTTCTTATAGAATTAAAGGCATTCTGCTAAGAAATTTAAATAAAATCGGGAAATTATGTGCAGTAAAATTGATTTAGGGCTTACTAATAATATATGATGCATAATAACCAAGGGGAATTTATTTATTTGTAATTGTGTAATAAAAAGACGGTCTGAATATGCTTAGTTATAATGATTGTGTTTAGAGGTTATATGCCAGTTAGAAATGTCAATAAAACATGTAAAATATCTCTTGTTTTGCATATATATGATATGTTATTAAACAGTCTTACATCTTTGTTCATTGCTATACTCGTATAATAGGTATTGATGTGAGTCTTTCGGTTGAGACACAGATGTAAACTGCGTGTTTAATTGCTTTAGCAAAACTATAGTATGGTATCCTACAATATTCAGGATAGATTGTCCATGTATAAAGCTACTGGGCTTTGGCATAGAATATCCAGATTTAGTGAAATGAAATAGTAAGGAAAGTGCTGCGCTAAGAATTGTGTGAAGAAACCCGATAAGAAACAAACTTCGCCAATAAACACCCTGAAATAGATCATACCGTAACCCTGAGGGCTAGGATACCCTTATAGAAGGGATAATGAGAGGTATTCCCTCCTAAATACCCGGTTAGTGAGGATACGGTGAGAGTGACTGTTACTTCCTATGCTACCTACTCGAAACTGAAAAAGGTATGTAAAATCAAATTAGTACTCCGAAGGGTAGTCTGCGTCCTTAGGGATGTGCCACAGTTTCATCTAAAAAAGCATCTTAAGGCGTTTAAATGTTTATGACATAGTACAGTTAACTCGTTCCGAAACCTAGGATTACAAATAAAAAAATATATATTAAACACATTTTGTAAATTTTAAGTAATATGATTTATTACATTGTATTACATACATGTGAAGTGACGATAGCCCTAAGCTACAGCTTTTCAGCTGTCACCCTTATTATATGTAAGGAGAGTGTGAAGCTACATAAGGAATTTAACAGATTTATCATGATCATCACTTGATCCAATATATATTTGTGTGAATTTATATTTTGTGCACTCACACAGATTAGCTTAAATGACATTTGTTTCACAATTAGATAATAGTATGCCACATTAGAAGATAAAAACAAGTTACACTTTTACATTTCATATCCATTTTGCTTTCACGAAAGGATGTTTTAATACTTTTGGAAGTTAAAGCAGCAACTTCACGATATAAATTCCGTAAAGTATTCGGGAAATGTATATTTTCATTACTTAATCATGTTTACGTTCTTAATCATGCTGTAAGTCTACAGCAAAAATACATCTTCACTTCTTTTATCAGCTGTTAAATGAAATTAGCAGCGTAAATGCGGAAATACAGGAATAATTTAATATATAGAGAGTATAAAGAAACGCCCCAGCTCCGGCCTTATTTTATTAAAAATGCTGTAAAACGTAATCACTTTCCAAACTCTTTCGCACAATATCCCGGGGTTGTTTCCTCCTCACAGTGTACGAATTTTAATAAAATGATAGGGTAGGCTTTATGAGGTGTGTTCATCATATTTTTCTTTCGTATTTAGTAATGGCTTTTTGGTCTACGTGCCGCAGAGGTTTTCGTCGGTTTTCTGGGAGAATATTATAAAATTGGCCATCTTTGACGTCTTGTAAATTTACAAAACTAAACTTTGAAGACAAGTTGGATATCATGTATTTCAATATTGATTTTTTCAATAACCTATTAACAAAATTCCAAAAATATTTTAAGCGAATCCCCTAATATAAAAGTGTATCTACTCTTAGGAGTGACTTATTTTTTCATCTTCCTTTATTTATCCCTCATCATTCTGTAATAGCTTGTAAGAGGAAAGCAGCTCCATTACGCCAATTATTTCACAAAGGGGCAAGGTATGCAATATAATTATTTCGTCCAATTGACTTAAAATAAGTAATGACACATTACTTCATAAAAAATCTGATTTTTTTGTTATAGGTTATGTGGTAGAACAGCTGCTGATGTAACATACATAATTATTTTATTTAAATGATTTTCATTTCTTTAAATCCGCCCACTTTTGAAGTTTATTTCTATACAGATATATTCCTCACACCCTCTACGTGAAACATTTCGCTTTAAACAAACAAAAGTAAATAATACTCCAGGGATTTGTAATAAAATATTGAACACATTTTGTTGGGAATAAAGTAAACAAATCTAATTGCGTCGCTGAATTAGGCCGAGAACTCTCGGGACAGCTTTTATTTTATATATAAATTATAGCCTCCAGGGGTTTTCTATGTTTGCTTGGTTACATTTTTATCGCAAACAAAATATTATTTTAATGCAAGGATAAGGCTTATGGAAGACTTAATTTTCATAATAAGTGTCACCATTTGACGATTTAGAATTTAACTGCGATGATATTTATTAAAGTTTTTTCACGGAAAGTCTTTTCAGATCAGATAACTCTGCCACTAAAAATTCAAAAACAATTGGTAAATAACTATTAAAATTATTTGCGCATCCCTTGAAAAGAAGTAATATAAATGTTGGAAATGAATACGGTCTTTTTCCTATTTTTTAAAATACGAAGTAGAATTTCACATAAGAAATCTGATGCAAGGAATTGATCTAAATGGTATTATCTCTGTAGAAGAATAGCCTCCTGAATAATAAAATAGAGATTAGTAGAATAGAAGCATCGTGAAGAGTAGAATAGTAGCAATGGTAGCACTTGGGTAGATTCGTAGCATCCTGAATAATAGTTCGAATATTACTTATATGTTTGTGGTTAAAGGTTGTTTGTAATTTTAATTAATTTTAAACCACAGTATATTATTCAAATTTATTAGTGGTAGCCGATATTTGGTGAAAACATAAGAACGTTAGAATTTGTTTAAATAATCTTGCTTATTGACATATTAGGTGCCAACAATTATGCTGTGCGTTTTTTGCAACTGTGGTAACTGTGGCTAGTCAAGTGATTTTTTTTTGCCATACTTGCAAGGGTATGAGTAAATAGTGTTATTAACCATATACCTAGTTTAATAATAAGATATATTACATTTATTTGTTAAGCACCAAATATGTATTTTGAACAGATTAAATATAGTGGAAGTTTTTTTGAATTTCTGAAGATAAATTTCGGAAAAATTGTTTTCTCGCGGTCGCGACAGTGGTACTGACACAAACAGTACATAAAACAATCTTTAAAAAGAGGCTGTATGTCGTGTCAAAATCTTAGCACAGCCTAGTCACTATTCCTGTCCATGAGAGGAACAAATATTTGGTAGTGAAACGTAAATAAGAATATTCGAAATTTTCCCATTAGTTTTTGTATCCCAGATGTTGGTAATGCGAATGGCAATGTCGAACTCTTTTATGCCTTTGTTTAGTAATATTGGTCACATGCAAAATTAGATGTTTTGAAACGTTTTCTTCAATAGTCTTGTGAACAGAGAGCAGAGAAGCAAAACAAACAGTAGTTCAAATTTTTGCTAACACAAACTTAAAGTCTAGACAAAGGTAAATACTTGGTGATTATAAATCTCCTCGGAGACACTGAAAAAGGCAAACAGTGAATTTGTCAAAACTCCAATGTGCTCAAGTAGCGCTTCGTTGCAGTTACAAGATTTGTAACTTTACTCTTAGCAGCGCAACTGTCAGACTTGTGTAACTTGGTCCTTGTGTTTGACAAAATACGAACATAGCCTCGGCAATAAAGACCTGATGTACGAGGCAACGCCGGATAACCAAATTCCCCGGATAATCCGCTATGAACAAAGAATACGCAAAACGATCGATAATCGAATATTATACCATAAGCTACACAAATAATGAAACCGGTTAGTGCAATTCACTAATATTCTTTAGAGGACAAAATAATTACAGAAAATAATTTAAAATGTCGATGTATTTGTTGGATTATAACTTGTACATTTATATGTCTAACTATTTACAATACGTACATAAGTATATGTCAAAAGTAAGTAAGTATGTACATATGTAATTTCCTTTACACATAATACTTTCACTTTTTAACAAAAAAATCTGTCACTTTCGTTTTTTTTTTGAGCGTTGATTTAGCTTTAATATGCGATCTAAGTTCCTTGAGAACCATTTTGTCGCACAGTGAAGAGTCGTCTTGCCCTAATTATTGTGTCCGTTGTTTTCATCTCAAAAATTTATTTCTACCATATACATGTTTATTTGGGACATTAAAACAGTGTATTAGACATTAAAATGTTGTTTTATTTATCGGTTTACAACAAAAAAAAGGAAATTTACATAAAATATCAACTAATACAAATGATAAAATAATGCATGACAAAAAATAAAATTCAATAAAAAAGACAGAGAAATAAAAATAAAGCATACAAATTCAAAATACCTACTACTTATTTTAGTATTATAACCACTCAAAGTTCAACTCGGAATGTTTGTTTCTACTTGTGTCACAAAGCCAAAAAGATCGATAAAGTATATGACAGACATGGATAATGCGTATGTCACGTACTAGACTATTTATAGCCGAGATTAGCTGACATTTGTTGAGAATCTTATGATACACATTAGGTTTGCGGACGTCCAAGAATTATGTCATTTTCTCTTATATACTGTAGTCTGTTCCCAACTCGAGTTGGTTCATTCAGTCTAACAGGACAGTTATTTCAGATAGCTTAGTTTATTTTTATGATCGTTGTTTTTACCGGATATTGTGCCGCGTTGAGTGGTTAAAAAAAAAAACAATGCATCTGATTGGAATAAAAATTGGATATTTGTTAAACAATGGCAGACCCCGAATAATCCGCAAACCGGTTAATCCGCCCACGGATAGTCTAAAGTATACTATATATATATAATCTTATATATTAAGAACAAGTAAGGTAATATAAACAGAAATGTTTTTAAGTCAATTCCTACTTAGATCCAGAAGGAAATATTTTACTGAATATCTTTTTATTAAACTAATCTTTACAAGTATTGTAAATAAAGTAACATAACCTATGCGTTAAAACAACTTCTACCTACCAAATAAACTATACCATAAAATCGGGTGCTTCATGACATCATATGCTGTACAATTTTAAACCAAATGAGACCAAATAACTATATTGCTTAACTTGTCCCTTTTGTGAAACGTTTTTCTCCCATATAAATAAAATAATTCATAGATTTAATTAATGAAAAAAGTGTTATCCCTTAAAAGGTAAAGAAAAATGTATGTGAATTTGAGTGGATGAATAACACGTTTTTTACTAACGACTGAAAATTTGAACATTATATATATATATATATATATATATATATATATATATATATATATATGTAATGAATAGTTATTATCTGAAGTAGTTTCGTTCATTCTGCAGTCCATAAATTCGCAGTTCCGACGTTTCGCTAATATCTCATCCAGCATTGACGAGGTGAACCCAAAAAGAGTAGAAGAGCGAGGGAAGAGCGCAGATAACACGGCTCTTGTATATATATTATGATACTTTGAATTTGCCCGCAGTGTGGAAGTGTGTCATCGATAGATTTTATCGGTAGAAAGGTGAACAAAGGCAAAGGAATGTGAGTAATTGTTTGGATCAGGTATGTGTGGATTGACGTCAATGTGTGAATTGACGTAATGGGCGTGACTTCATTCCTCTATATATAGGAGCCGAGTTATCTGCCCTCATCACTCGCTCTTCTACTGTTGTGGGGTTCTCCTCGTCAATGCTAGATGAGATTCTAGCGAAACGTTGGAACTGCGAATTTACGGACTGCAGAATGAACGGATGTATTCCACATAATAACTATTCATCATATTTTCCCATCCGTGATGGAATACGTATCAGCATATATATATATATATATATATATATATATATATATATATATATATATATATATATATATATATATATATATATATATATATGTATGTATATATATATAAATATATATATATATATATATATATATATATGTATATATAATTATATATATATATAATTAATAAATTAAAAATATTTCAAAAACAAGAAAACTTTTAATGAATATATTTATTCAAAGCTTTTCGCCGATAAAATAGTACAAGCATCTTCAGGAAAATAAATATCTAATCTATTTAATTATTATTAAAATCTCTTTATAATTTAATTCAATTTATCTATTTATAATTATCTAATTGTATCGGCGAAAAGCTTTGAATAAATATATTTATTGAAAGTATTCTTATTTTTGAAATATGTTTAATTTATTAACTATATGACACGAAAACATATCACCATATTTAATATATATATATATATATATATATATATATAAATATATATATATATATATATATATATATATATATATATATATATATATTTATATATGTATGTATAATATGTTTTCTTGTTTAATAATTTAAAACAACATAGGTTATTCAAATACAAGAATATTATTTATTTATATTCTAATACATAATATTCTTGTGTTTGAATAACCTATGTTGTTTAAAGATATATATATATATATATATATATATATATATATATATATATATATATATATATATATATATATTTATATATATATAAATATAGATAGATAGATAGATATATTTAAGGAGATATAAATATTTAAGGAGATTTGAACTAATAGAAGGAATTAAAAAGGTCGTTTATATAATGTACTTCTTATAAATCTGTTTAGGATTTTGGGTATATATCAAGTCTCTGAAATAGCCATTCATAAACAGCAGATGTCACGAAAAGATAAACATGTGCTTCAGATTTTGTCCCAACCATGTCATCACATGTGTAATATTTATTAGCGTCTAAGGGTTAATTTATTTATTTCGTTTCACATTCCAGTGTATCAATTATTAGGAAGAATATGATCTTTTTGACAATTATTTTTAAAAAATAACTGAATATTAGCCTTATAATATTCGGTATAGTTGAACAGGTAGCCTACATACTTTCATTTTTAGATGCTACCGATATATTCTTTACAAATAAGAAGAAAGCGATTTTAGATGTCACAAACCGGACATATTATATAAGATTACGTAAACTACCGATTGTATACCTAACCCTAATTTGAAGCCCAGTTGTTTAAAAAATAACTCTTCAAAGACCGCTACATTTTATAGCTTTATTTTGATAAATATACCTATAAAATATTCGTTTAAATATATTTGGCTTACCAAATTATTTTAGTTTTCTAAATTCAGGAAGCTTACGTATTTTTGTGCTTACCTAATAAAGTGCGGCGATAATGTGCCTCGCTACAGAGACATTAATATGCTACATTCTAAGTTTGGCTCAACAATGGAAATATCAAAACCTTGCTTAACTGGATACTTTGTAAAATATCAGTCACTACAGTGAAATATCAGCCAAAAAAATCCCTACATTATAAAATAGTTTTATAATGAAATAATTCAGTATATTTAGTGTTCACGTTTATAAAAATGCATTCAGTTTATAAACTTTAAAGTGGTTTGTTGAAATAATCTTGATTTCACTGATTAAACTATAAATAATTATTGCGTAACTAAGTGACTAGTTTAGAACTTACTAGCTAACGCGTTTCGAAACAATTTATTCACGACTTTAAGTTCTAAAGTTGTAATAAGTAAATTCTAAAGTTGTGAGAAGCAAGTTCTAAAGTACTCACTTAGTTACGCAATAATTACTTTAATTAGTTATAAAGTTTCTTGTGTGTGTATTAAAGTTACGTACTTTATATATTGAATTTTAAGCAGTGTAACGGTCCACGACATTTAAAATCGCATTATTTTTGTTTACACATCGTAATTTTGAGTAACACATGTAGGAAACGAAACAATCTTAAGTGGTGAAGTAGCCGCCAAATTTTATATAAAGACATCTATTTACAGACAATAATTTGGATGACAGAGACATTGCAAAAAATAACCATCTCCTAAGACATTAAGGAGATTAGACTCCATCAAAAAATGTTCAAGAATGTCTATTTTTGAGTGACAAATGTAACAAACCATAAAACCGAAAGTGATGGGGTAGCCGCCAAATTTTAAAAGGAAATTTTGTTTAGAGAAAGGATTTCGGCTTACAGTCTTTGTTATAAAATAATCAATTCTAAAGACTTTTGGGAGATGTGACTCCATGAACAAGTATGGAAATGTGCTACAGCTACCTTGGAAAATTTTGGTGGCTGTGCATTTAAGGTATGTGTTTTATTAAAGTTTTAAGCATTATATATATATATATATATATATATATATATATTCGAGTTTGTTTTTCTTGCTTTAGTAACATTATAATATTTTCTTTTTTGACGCGTTTCAGAAATAGTAGCCAAATTAAATATGAATGTCTAGCATTGTTTACGGTTTGCAACATTTATAAACCATTCATGTTGTTTAAAATGTATTTTGTAGTAACACAAGTAAGAAAAGAGACTTTACCATCATCTAAGGGCAGTAGCTCTTCAACCTTTCGAGAACCAGTACATGGTTAGAAGATTGAAGAGTCAAACCATATGAGTTAGTCTAGTGTTGTGTTGGGCTAGCTCTGTTTAAATATTTGTAGTTGAAATTGTCCAGACAAGAACTAAAGAGATATTGGGCACTTAAGTTTTACGAGCATTTAGGGTAAGGTAATGCAAAATGGGTTAATGGTTGGTTTAATAACAACAGTTTTATTGAAACCATCGAATGTGGTTGAATAGCAGTCAACGTTTACAACAAATTATGTTTACAGAAAGGAATTCGGCTTACAGAGATATTGCAAAAAAATAATGTATTTTAAGGCATAATACGGTTTGCCGCCATAAAAAAAGCTCAACATATGATAAAGCCACCTCAACTTAAGACAAGAATTTCAAAACTTGCAGCAGAAAGAACAGCATTAATCGGCATAATTAAAGATAAAGTTGAAGTACAAAAGTGCATTAGTACTAACAAAGAACAATGTAATTACTTCAGAAAAAATAATTATTTTTGTTTTAAGGGAGCAAAATTAGTCATTGTCGCCTAGAGATAGAAAGTTTCGCACGAATAGAAGTCGCGGGGATGAGAGATACAATCTCTGAAATGCAATTAAACTTTGGTCTTGGATTATTTAGAAGTTTTTTATCTTTTGTATTTTCTAAAATGTTAATATTCCAATAGTCTATACTGTAACATAAACTTATTAACACACTGCGCTTTAAATATTAATTTACGAATGATATACAGTAACATAAACCTAAAACACACTACGCTTTAGCCGTAATGACAAAGTGTTAAACATCGTACCGGGAATAATTCAGGTATTTTTCAACGCGTAAATAATACCAAATAATTTCATAAACAGATGTTTTTTTAAAACTTATAAATAAATAACCACATTTAAATGTCAGCACAGGCTAAAATGTTTATCTCCAAAATGTTACCTAAATATTTAACTCTGTATGTAAATTGAGGTAATAATGCAATATTACATTTACCTTAGTATTCTTAGAGACGTCGAAATTATTAAGATATTGCATTTTATTAGCCACGTCGTGTAATGTTTCAGTCAATAGCTGTTGGGATTTGTTGATAGTTGTTTTAAGATAGTACAAGTCAGTAGAGCCATTGTCACATACTAAATATTTTGAAGTTTTGAAAATTAGGTATTAACAACATAGGGACAATAAACCTCCAGAAGGCTAGGGGAAGGCTCAAAGCATCTTGGGTACAGGATAACGTACCTAATCTGGACCTACTCTCTCTTGGGGTCGTAAACAGTTGTCTACGCGTTTATCTCTTTGTAAGAAGGATAGAATTCGAGAGATAGTACTAGATAAGTCTAAGCAAAGAACAGTGCTTGGAAAAACGAAAAATTATGGTTCGCGTAGGTAGGAACGCTTATCTAAAAAAAGTGTTCCTATCAAAAACCGGAATGATTTGATTGCTGATCGAGAGTAAAAATACTAAGTTTATAGTCTAGTATTGTGTGCATTTTTCCTTTCATTAAGGATTTATTTTGAGATACCCATTCATATATAATTTGATATATATATATATATATATATATGTGTGTGTGTGTGTGTGTGTGTATAGTATATTCCTTAATTTTATAAATATAATTTAATGTATAATGTTATACAGATAGTTTATTAAAATTAGATTCTGACGTGTTTCGGATGTTGATTCAAATTTTATTTGTACTGTTGAAGGTTTTTTGCTTGTTTGGTATGAATTACGTTTTTACAAGATGTTTGAAAGCATTTGCAGTTACCGGTTATTGTTATGTGGCTTGTTCCACGACATCTGTTGGCCTTATCATGAAGTTATGTGAGATGAACAGTTTCCATTAGTATAACATTTTCACGTGAGTGAAAAAAAATTTAAGGTTGAATATTTCAATGAATTAGATTAAGTAATCAAAAGTGAGTTTAATATGACATTTAAATTATAATGAGTTTTTTAAATCTAAATTACAATACGTTGAAAGGGAACAATATAGGACTCGTATTTGGTGAGCTAAAGTGTTTCTATAAGTAACTCCCTTTTAACTGGTGAATTAATTCGAAACGTTCTTGTCTTTTACGGAGCACAAGTACCTCATTTACGGAAGCAATAAGTACGTTAAAGTTTTGCTATAAATTCTCGTTTTCACCATCATTATAAAACCAAATTTCTCCGCTTGTATTTTGCAATTTAACCTACTTTGCATATAAACGCAGGGTTAAAGGCATTCCTCGCTGGTGTGAAATTAAAAACGTAAAATGCAATGTCAGCAGAATATTAACGGGCCAACTTGTATGATTGATCCCGTGGTCGGGTGGAGTGCCACTGAAAAAATGTGTGAAGAAAGCTGTGAAGGGCTCCTAATGGCACTCTAAACAGTCCGCTTGTAGTTAGTGTCAGTTGAATTATTTGTGACTGGTTTGGTTGGTTATATTCATACACTACTTTAAAATAAAACATATATAATTGTAATCAGATGTCCTGTGTTCAAAGACTTACTCGTGGTCGTTATACAGTATTTTCATACGCTATCATATATTCATACGCTACTTTAATATACAACAATGGGTAACATATATAATTGAATCAGATGTCCTATGTTGAAAGACTTACTCGTGGTAGTTATATATCATAAGCTAGCTATCATATATTCATACGCTAGTTTCTATACGCTACTTTAACAACAATGGGTAGCATATATAATTGTAGACAGATGTCCTGTGTTGAAAGACTTACTCGTGGTTGTTATACAGTATATTAATACGCTATCATATATTTATACGCTAGTTTCTATACGCTACTTTAAAATACAACAATGGGTAGCATATATAATTGTAATCAGATGTCCTGTGTTGAAAGACTTACTCGTGGTTATTATACAGTACATTAATACGCCATCATATATTTATACGCTAGTTTCTATACCCTACTTTAAAATACAACAATGGGTAGCATATATAATTGTAATCAGAGGTCCTGTGTTGAAAGACTTACTCGTGGTTGTTATACAGTACATTAATACGCTATCATATATTTATACGCTAGTCTCTATACTCTACTTTAAAATACAACCATGGGTAGCATATATAATTGTAATCAGATGTCTTGTGTTGAAAGACTTACTCGTGGTCGTTATACAGTATAGTCATACGCTATCATATATTCATAAGCTAGTTTCTATACGCTACTTTAAAATACAACCATGGGTAGCATATATAATTGTAATCAGATGTCTTGTGTTGAAAGACTTACTCGTGGTCGTTATACAGTATATTCATACGCTATCATATATTTATACGCTAGTTTCTATACGCTACTTTAAAATACAACCATGGGTAGCATATATAATTGTAATCAGATGTCTTGTGTTGAAAGACTTACTCGTGGTCGTTATACAGTATATTCATACGCTATCATATATTTATACGCTAGTTTCTATACGCTACTTTAAAATACAACAACGGGTAGCATATATAATTGTAATCAGAGGTCCTGTGTTGAAAGACTTACTCGTTATACAATATATTTCAATGTATTTCAAACATTAAAAAATTAACAATGTAAGGTCAGTTGACATGTTCCTATTCTCATTTCAATCATTTGTTTTAGAAATATATTCAACTGGTTTAGTTTTATTGTTGGAAGAATGATCAACTTAAATTATAAAACTAGTTTATTGTTACGAGATCAGTATGTTTATCAATAAATAATTCGGTAGTAATTAAAATTAACATAGTGATAAAGAAGGTATACAACTTACGAGTAATAAAAACGGATGTGGCTTAAAATAATTGTCTACATTATGATATCTTAATTTAATCAAGTATGTCAATCATTTGAATGAACGAGTTAAACATAACCTCTAGGTGAAGACTAAAACGGTTATTACGGATATCCTACCGCAATATTTATTTACACGAAGTCTAAATATTATGAAATTTTAAGATAGGAGCTGATCGTAACGTTAAATGCTGTCCTCTGTGCATTGGAAAGGGACGTCGAGGTTCCTAACCTTTGGTTGGCGACCATCATTGTGTCTTTAAAGTCCCTCCGAAAAGGCCACGAGGACTCCTCCATTTGTCCTCTCTGCCTTGATTATGATGTAATTATTGTCTGGTCCTCTTAGGCACACTGGTTCACTTCAATAATGAATACACCTTGCAGGGTTGGATGGGAGTCTTCTGGACGGCATGGAATTCAATGGTAGAGTTGTCACAGATAGGCGTTGACTGAGTAAAGTGTAAGTAAGGAATATTACAACAGCTTGATTTAATCTAATATATCATATAGGCCGTTCAATTTAGAGTTAAATAAACATACCCTCCAAGTAACCTCTAAGTGGAGAGGTATCCTTCGCGTCATATTTGGTTTTCAGAAAGTCTTTGGGATATTTAGGTAGAGACTACTGTGCTGGCATAAATTATAAAAGATCATAAGGATTGCTCAGCAATTAACTACGATTTTCAAAGTAGCTACGAGATATCATCTCCTATGGTGAAGTGGTCTGCTTTTTTAATCTATTGTTTAATATGGCTTGAAATATTTTGTGTAGGTAGATTTTGTAGGTGAATTCTTCGAAAAGGTTTCGTATTATGACTTCAATTAATTCTTGTTTGTGTTTTATTAGCATTATAATCACTATATGCGGGATAAACACAGTTATGTCAAAACAAAATGACTGTATTCGAATAGAAGTAGGTATGCTAGAGCATTGTTGGAAGTGTATGTTTCTTAATCCATAGTGTTGTTTGAAATTACACACCTACGGACACCGTCCATATATGAGTGGAGAATATGTATTTGTGACCTTGAAACTTGTAGTAGTCCTATATAAGTTAAACAATGATGCAAATGGAAGAGTTTATATTATGAGTAACTACCAAATACTACGATTTAATGCGTAACTTTTAATATGTTTACAAGATTAAAATTCCCTTTGATTTGGGATTATTTTTATTACAAACAAAAGCGTTTACTGATGAAATTAATTTTTTTACCTCAACTCTTGACGCAGGTGCTACAATAAACTAATAGCAATTTCAATTCGTTCACCTTTCGCAGAGAGAGTCAGACATTCAATATAAAACCATTCGCTTTCAATACGAATCCTTTTTCACCTTATTTCAATATGCAAAAATAAGTGATTACGCAGAAAGCCCTCGCACAAGGAATACAAACAGCTGATCTATGTTTATTTAATGAATGCTGGTATTGCTGAAACGTGAGTTGAATATGTCGCAGCTGGAAAAAACACTTTACGCTTTTACTGACATCGAAGATTTGTAAAATTATTTTTTAAGGCATTCTAACAGTTTGATTGACGCTTCGCTACAGAGTTTGCTCATTCTGTTGAGATTATTTTTATCCCATTTAGCAATCGAGCCTCATTTCTATATATTGTGAGAGATGAGTATATTCCGATTCTCGATTTTAAGAATCGTTGTTCTAATAAGATCGAGAAATCGAAGATTGTCTGATAACTAAAGTACTGATTCCTAAGAATGTTTTTACTGTTAAAAGACGTGTGCGGTGAACTTATTCTAAAAATAATTAATTACCAACTATGTCTTATATATGTATACGTTGTCTTGAATGAATTAAGCACATAAAGCAAATAATGATTTGAGATAACGAAAATATTATTAATATTTATGATGCAACAACAAAGATGATCGGACTCATTTCTGGTCCGTTCTTTCGTCATTCGTCTCGCTTTGCTGTCCCATTTGCGCTCTCACTCTCTCTCTCTCTCTCTCTCTCTCTCTCTCTCTCTCTCTTTCTCCCTCTGTCAATATCTGGACGTATGTTACCGTCACTACTCCTACAACGCTTCATAGATGTCGAAAGAAAACAAAAGTTCCAATTCCTAGAATTATACAAACTGAAATTGCTATTACTCAAGTTATATTGAAATTGTGAACTGAAGTTCTTATTTGTAATTGTGAATAAATCATTACTTTTATCTGATAAGTTTTGTCACTCATGCTTGCAGAAATGCCTATTTATAAATCAAAGTCGAACTTTATGTTTATCTTATTACATAAAACTGAACTTTTAAAAGGTTTTACCTTAACCAAGATGTTACTAACTTCATTATTAGATAACATATAAAGTCCTATATAAATTAGAAGAATCGAATGTAGACTTGAGAATACAGAATCGGAAGGGAGATTTTAGAATCGAAACGTTTTTATCGGAAAATGGAGGAAAAATATGTGTTTTACAAAAACGTACATTTTACTAGAAATAGGATGTAGTGGGAGATCTTTATAATCCTTATCTCAATGTTATTATGCTGTTTTCACATTTACTATAAAATGGGTTGCTAGTCATATAAGCAGAAAATTTATTATTCGTGGAGAGAGGTATTTTAATAGGCATTTGACAGGCTACGTAAGTCTACAATATTAAAACTGGAGTTTTAGGAAGCTCTAAAGGTTTCTAAAGGCTTTTTTGGTAATTTAGAGGGTGGAGTGAATGTCATTAGTAGGCCTACTTCTATGTGCCGACGACGATAAGAGGCCTTTCTGCCATACATGAGAAGGAAGAGTTTTAATGTTATTCAATTTCTTCTATAAGTTCACACTTTACCTACATATCTTGTTCAAATTACCTATTTATAGTAAAGTCCTCTTTACTCATCCAAACAAGTTCAAATACATTTTTATAAACTTCACTACAATTGAATCTATGCATTTGTTTTCAAATTGTAACGTGTTCATTCAACTTTTTAATTTATAAAATTTTCGAAAACCAGCAGAGTATGAGACTTACATTTTAGAAAACAACACAAACAAGCAGAGTGGCGCATTTGTAACATACTAGCCCTTTTTAACTCGGGTAAGTATTACTTTATTTGAAATGTGTTATTTTTCTTGCTTATTATCAAAATATTTAATTTTACTTACCAGGGTTTCAAGTTCTAACGTCACAGCTCAGGCACATACTGTCTGTCTGCAACGGTCTTCATATCTTGAAGTTAGAACTAGGGTTACTTGTGAAATAAGAATTGAAAGTTTTAAAATACAAAATTATACAATTTATTAATCAATGATAAATTACAAAAGATCAAATGACACCATTGTGTTGAGTAATTAACTTTTAATTACTGTTAACTATTCCATACATATTTTAATTATTTGGTAACTTTTCAAATTTATATATATCGGGAAGGTAGTAACTTGAGCTTTCGAATTTAATTTTAGAAGTGAATATTCAAATGACAATTTCTACCGTTCATGTGTTAACTGTTTATCATTTAAAACTCTCAAGTTAGTTAACATTAAAATACATTTTCTTTATCATTATCTAAAACGAACCTGGTTGAGCACATTACTTGTAAAACACTATAACACATATCAATAATTACTGCACATCGCTTTTGTACATTAATGACTACACAACGCTCTTGTAATCAGCGCTCTTAAACAAAAATGATATAAACTTTTACTTATTTGAAACACATAAATAATCGCTTCTGACTTCTTCTTTTGTTGCGTTAATAAAATTTGGTACCACCCTTGACATCTTAAATTTTGAACACTAGAAGCTTACTAATTTCTATGTTATGTCCGAAAATGCCATCGCGTCCGTCTCGTTCAAAGACTTTTAGTGAAGTGGGGTCGTTGCAAGGACGCGCTAACTGAAGTTTTCAAACAAACTCCCACCCTTATATATATATATATATATATATATATATATATATATATATGAATATTCTGATTGGTTCACAGGTATCTCCTCATGCTTACGTCACATGGTGCGATGTGCTTAATTATCTTAAGTTACTAACTCGTACGATATTTTCCAATTTCGCCCGCTAGGAGCGCTTATTACCTACGCTAGATTCACAATGTGCACCAAGAAAACAATTTTTTTTTATATATTGGAACGATATAATTATTAAATACAAATTAAATATATAAATGAATTTATATGTACACCTTATTTTTAAGAGTGTTACATTTTGTCTTGCCGACTTGAAAAGAAAATTTTTGTTCGACATTACATCTTATTTCTACTTTAACTATTTATACGAGTGTGTTTGCAGTTCCCTTTTACATTTAAAGAAAATATACACTATAGAGAACTCGAACGTACTATTAGTAAAAGTATAAACAATCTATTCAACAACGGATGTTTTTGTTTACCTACATTCTCAACTATGAAATGCTTGCTATTCCCCCTTCGCGCTAAACAAAGTATTACAACAACGGAAGTTTATCCGCATTCTCACACATAGGCTCTTTTACAAATCTACCGGTTTGACAACGTTCTACTATAATCTTTTGCAAAGACGTTAAAAAATAAAAAATAAAATTTTTTAAAAATATTACACTCTTCAATTACTTTTATTAAAAATCTGACTTCTTGTAAACATTTTGTTTCATAAACTTTTAAGAATACAAATTTATATCTTTTCAATTATTTAAATTCTTTACTCTCTCAATTACTTATTAATTTTCAATCAAATTTTTTCTTTATTTAAACAAATCCTTCAAATCATTTATTAACTAAATTTTCTTCAAAATTGTCTCTTTTTGTGTCAACATTCCCAACCTTTCATCTAGCTGTATTTATCACAGTCATTTATCACATAGATTCACAATGTGCACCAAGAAAACAAAAATTTTCTTTTATATTGGGATGATATAATTATTAAATAAAAATTAAATATATAAATTAATTTATATGTAACACCTTATTTTTAAATGTGTTACAAAATATTAGTTCATTTATTTAATTTAATATTAGTTTTATACGAGAAAAGCTTTTCGCAAGATGTGCAAGGTATAAAACATAGTTATTTCATAACATTTGGCTTAAAATAAGTGATAACACATGATTTCGTAAAGCAGCTGATTTATATGTTGTAGGTTAAGTTGTATAACAGCAGTTTAGAATAAAATTTTAGTTTGTTTACCCAAGTGGGAATTGACTATTACAATTTTTATTACATACCTTTTTTTATCTTAATATACAAAAACGTAATCATATTGCAATGTCCCTCTAAGGATGGCAAATATTTCCTCTAGACAAAGAGCTGACTTTTCTAGTTATAGTTACCTCCGCACGAGAAGAGCCCTGATATGCACTGTAAATGTATTCTTGACTTACAAACAAAGGGTGCACAAGAAATTGTTATATTTTATCCCGTTTCTGAATTGTAATTTTCTGTAAATGTGACGTGTTACGTTAGGAATGTTTTTAGGAAAGACCTTATCATTTTGACCTGGTTTGGACCAGGGTAGATCTCGTGCACCAGTGACTTATTTTCTGTTTATAAAGGACGCAATTTTAGGAAGTGTGCCTAATAACAACGTTAGGCTAATTGCTACAGGCTTAATTCTGAACAAGTTTATTTCTAAAGCTAACTGCAATAAATCAATACTTTATTAATTTTTAAAAAAATGCTTCTTATTACAAGTTAAACTTAATAAAACATTTTGTACAAGAATTGCAGACATATTTAAAATTTATTGTTTCGTTAAGCTGTGTTTTGTTTTTAAAATACATTCCCTTTCAATTTTCTGCCCGACGCGAAAGGGATTGAGTTGTTCATTTCAAACAGATTTTCCTGAATGAAGTTACCTTTCCCTCTCGCCCTTTCTTTCTTTATCCCTTCACGCTTTTACAACCGATTGAAACAAAATGTTATTACCTCGACGCGAAATGACGGTGCGCTACGCTTGGTTTGTTTTGTAAATAAATCGGGTCTGCCTGGGTAGCACGTGATAATCCTATATCTATAAATTACCCCTTTGTATTTAAGCTTTGCTATGAAGGCGTGTTCATTTTACGTACGATTTGTTCACGAATTTGTACGCGAAAGATTAATTGTTGAAACGAATTGGAGGGATAGTTTTCGGAATGTTAAGTCGCCTATATATAAACAATTTTAACAATCAAGTTAACAAAGTGATATGCATTCAATTGCCCTATAAAGTAGAATACAACCACAGCCATCAAAATAGAAGAAATTTACAACTTTTTATTTACTGGAATAATAGCATCATAATTTTTTATCTTTTCAAATATTAACTACTTGAATTTTCCAATAATAATAATAATAATAATAATAATATGTATATATATATATATATATATATATATATACATGTGTATGTGTGTGTGTGTGTGTTTTGTGTGTGTGTGTTTGTGTATGTGTGTGTGTGTTTGTGTGTGTGTTTGTGTGTGTGTGTGTGTGTGTGTGTGTGTGTGTGTGTGTGTGTGTGTGTGTGTGTGTGTGTGTGTGTGTGTGTGTGTGTGTGTGTGTGTGTGTGTGTGTGTGTGTGAGTGTGAGTGTGTGTGTGTGTGTGGGTGTGTGTGTGTGCAGAGGGTTTTTACGTGATGCTCTCTTACAGAGGACGATAAATGTCAGTCTAGAACAAAGATACAAATATAAATAGCCATTAGCATCTCGCATAAAACTCTAGTTCCAAAGTAAAGAGATGGTATTTATAATACAATAAATAAGGTTACAACTAAATAACTCAGATTAAATAATAGAAAAAAATCAGTACCTGAATTTGAAAGTTTAAAAATCCCCTATGCCATTTACTAAAAGATGAATATGAATTTTACAATTTTATTATAAATAGATAAACACCCATATATGTGTATTTCAAATTCATTCTGAATATCTTTAAAAAGATCACCTTAGGCTACTTGTTTACTTAGCTACGGAGCTATTTGTGCTTTAAAATTGATAACATATCTCCTAAAAGATGCATATAATAGTGAATCAGTGTATTCGACGTCTCACTTAAATGATTGTTCTTCAAAATATCGACCAAATAATAAAATTAATAATAATGTATTTGTTATAAATTAAAAAAATATTTAATCCTACTAAAATTAATTTATATCAGTGTATTTAAAACACTGATATATCTAAAGCATTTTATTTTTTTTACTGTAAATTATCTTCAAAATTATTCTAGGTTTTATATTAAAGAAGTAATATAAACAAAAAAATTTTAAAAACAATTCGTACTTAGGTCACAAAGAAAAAAATTATTTGAGTTATTTTTAATGAAATAATTAGAAACAATATAATACAAGTAATATAACCTATACGTTATAACAGCTGTTATATCACATAACCTACAAAATAAAATCAGCTGCTTTATGAATTCATAGGTTATCCTTTATTTTAAGCCAAATCGGACGAAATAGGTACAATTCATACCTTTTCCCTTTTGTAAAACATTTTTGCCCCATATGAAACCAATATTAATTCATTAAATTTAATTAAAGGATTATTATTTGAAAAAAATTGTAATCACATCAATTGCTATCTACTAAAATTTTAAAATAAGTATTTGAACTTAGGTGATGAATAAAGAATTTTATTAACGCTTGAAAGTTGGAACAAGGTATACAATAAGTAAGGAAAGTGTGAATAATAAAAGGAATTGAAAACTATCTATAGTCTATATATTTTCTTTAATTTGTTTTATCTTGTTTAGCAAAATTGTCAACTTAACCTCCTAAAAAAATTAGTAAATCATTTGTTTTAAAAACTCATCTACGCGATAACAATTTAAAATACTAATTGAATGATAAAGTGGTTAACAATATATATCCCTATCTTCTAAATTGAAAAGTTATTTGATGTCATCTCAAATCGATATGCAGGAGTATTATCGATATTTATAATGAGTGTATAGATAACATTGATATATTCAAAGTATTGTACTTTAGTAATAATCAATACATGATCACCATTTTAGACGTTCAGTATTACAAGCCTAGCGGCGACGGAATCGGTAAGGCAGTGTGAACTAGACAACAATTGAAATAATTAAATGTCAGCTGACCCAAATTAGTTCTTACATGAAGTTTAGTTGTATTGTTTGCACTAATATCTTGAGATGTTTTACATTTGAGATTCTAATTCCGTGCTATTTTCTTTTCGGTGTTCTAGTTCTATTTTATGTAAATAAATATTACATATTTTAAATGGTATGTAAATATACGTTTTTATTTTATAGTTTATTATTTACTTTTAAAGTAAATAGTCATAGGTTAGGATCTAATGAAATATGTAGATATTATTATTTGGACTTATGATAAGTTAAATTGGCTAATGCTTACAGTTATCGGTAATGTTATAATTACTAACAATTATTAGAAATAGAAATTATAGCTTGTTAGGCTACGTAGGTCAAAAAATTCGGCAGTTTGCTAAAATAGCCTTGCCGTTTTATCATTTTAATTGGACACAAACATGTTATTAAACCTAAACTTTTGGTTTTATTCGTTTATGTAAAATAGTATATTTATATGATCGGGTTATTTATATTTCGTTCTTAACAATAATATTCATTAGGCTTAGAAACAAAAATCAATTTTATTAAGACTGTTGTACATATTGTAATAGGGTTGACGTTTTATTTAGTTGTTGTTAAAATTATTTGAACGTACATACAGAAAGTGATTTCTACAGGGTTTTTTACAGATTGATTTTAGTACATTAATAATCCTGACCGTCGTTCTAAAATCCAATATATCAAGTATTTAATAATTAAATAAATCGTCATTCTGAATTTACCGCATGTTGAATTTTTACAGCATGTTGTTTCTCCTTTTTACAACATGTTTTTTTTAATATTATAGGCCTAAATAAGTTTTTAAGCTATAAAACGTTTATAAACTTTGTTTGAAAGTAACCACCAGGGCGATACACTAAGTCTATTCAGACAATTAGGAAGTCTGGTACCTGTAATGGTTGTGCTTGTGGACCGACAGGTTTCTACAGTTCTGTTTAAACATGTGTAATATAAAAGCAAACAAATAAATTTGTTGCTTTGGTATTGCACTTACAACCTATGTAGAGGAACACTATATTCCTCTTGATAAGTGGAATCTAACAAACATCACCTGCTTCAAACAAGCGCATCATTAACTTACTCTTGACTATCAAAAGTTACTGTCCGGGTGAAAAGAATTTTGTAAAAGCATAAATAATAATTTAATTGAAAGCCGCTCAATAATCTGTCTGCAGGAAAACGTTCCTCCTACTGTATGTCGACAAAGGAAGTAAATGTAAAATATAAGGTATAATATGGTTTTAATAAAACCACTAGTAAGTGTTACTGAATTCATAGCAACGTCAAATGGACATTTGGAGAAGCTTAGAGGGTTTAGGAATGTGAGTCAACCGTATTAGTTACTAAGCATAATGACACCTAATCCAGATATAAAAAGTCCTGTGCGAAATACACACGGAACGCTCAACATCGAGGGTAGACTCATCAGGTTTAGAAATACTAAGTTGGTCTTACATTTTTAATAAGTTGTAACATATTTTATCCGACAAATATTTCCATTTGTTTTAAACTTTAAAACGTGCGAAAAAACATTTTCGTTCTTTTAAATAAGACCCATAAATATAAAAAACTAAATGTTTATACTTGCTATATTTCATTGCTACGTTATGAATTTTTCCTAAATAAAGACCTTCGTTACATAAATTATATAGAAAGAACCTGTAAATCTTTACGAAAAAGACAGATAAGCGTTAATCCCTTTGATGAAATTTGCATTCCCTTTGTGAAACACTGCTTGAATACATTTGAATCACTTTGCGTGCTTGTGGGTGGCGTTGCAAGTTTGCTGAATAAAAGGAGAGAAACAGGTTAGCAGAAACCCTTTCAGACTTTCAATTAGACCGGCTAAGAGGGATTTAGTGGAGGTGACGTCACTGCAGGGATTATGTGCAGAGTGCCTCAGGCCGAAACTACTTTGGAAAGTTAGTGCTTTAAACCGCGTTCAGATCTGCTGTTTTATAAAATATCTTGCGTATACGTTGGCTTTGGAATAAGGTTTTGTATTTTGTGGTTGTAAATGTGAATTAGAATTAACTCGTTTATGTTCTTGATTAGATTATTTACAAAGAATTTATAATTACATACTTAGTAATTTATATAAATCAACGTTGAGTCGAAACTATAGAAGATAGCGACTTTAAATTAACAGGATACATTCCGTTAATAACATGCGAGGAGAAAGTATTTTGCATTATTTTAGTTTTAAAAGTATAAAATTGCAAATTTACAAAAACCACAATATTATACGGGATTGATTCAAACATCTGTACTCAATTGCATATATTTTCGGTTAAATGATACGCTATTATAACTTTGTACCCCATTTCATAGTTATTAAGTGTTTTCACATTTATTAAACTAACATATAAAGTGATAAAGGCGTTAGTGTTATATAACGAACAAGAATGATAAATTAAAATTTCGGACATTCTCATTGGTTTAACTACAAAAACCTGAAATATATGTTTTATGGCGAAACTACTTGTATAACTAGATACATATTTGTATATGAATAGCCAATAACGCTTATTTATGTGAATATTTTAATAAATATTCTTTCTTCAAGTGAACATTCTTTTATAATATTTGAAGTAATTTATTCGATATTCAGGAACAGGTTTTTTATTTTGTGAATGCAAATGCGAATTTTAATTAGGTGGTTTATGATTTTAATTAGATTTATTGTTTCTTCTTATTGAATTAATGGCCTTTTACTAAGAAGTATAAATAAATCGGGAAATTATGGGCAGTAAAATTGAATTAGGGCTTACTATTAATATATGATGCATAATAACAAAGGGGAAAATATTTACTGTGTATAATAGTATTAGTAATTGTGTAATAAACGACGGTCTGAATAAGCTTAGTTATAATGATTGTGGTTAGAGGTTATGTGCTAGTTAGAAATGTCAATAAAACATGTGAAATAGCTTTTGTTTTTTTATATATAAAATGTTATTAAACAGTCTTACTTCTTTGTTCACTGCTAAGGTTATTAGGCGTCCCTTGCGTCTACAACCTTGGCGACTGTCATTAGATTGCAAGAGCCTGAGTACATCTCCACTGTTGATTTTAATTTTGATTTTAGAATAAGGAACCGTGGGAGGCAACGCAGCTGACGTGTTCATTGTTACGCAAGTCGGAGGGAAGGTCGACCGTAACTTTTATTAACAATAACAACACCGCCAAGTTTAGATTCCATCTGTCAAGTTTAGATTTGGGCAGCTTGCTAAAATAATTTTCTGTTTTATACATGTATTGTTCGACGAAAAGAATTATAAGTTCTGTTTGCAAATATCACACGTTTTAACATTTTTAAATAATTTACTTATAATACATATAGCAATTTTTACGGTTTTTTTTACAAAACCAAAGAATATTTTTGAGGGGAATATAATATACTGAGTCTCAGTTATATGTTTCGTTTCTAGTTTGTTTAAGTGTTGTGTGTTCCCATGGTAAAGAGGATTTATTACCACAAATTAATTATTCATTGTTTTAGCTTTCCAAAATAAAGATGTTGATATGAGTCTTTCGGTTCAGACTCAGATGTAGCCTGCGTGTTTAACTGCTTTAGGATAACTAAAGTGTGTTGTTGTAAAATATTCTGAATAGATTGTCCATGTATCAAGTTAATGAGCTTTGGCATAGTATATCAAGATTTAGTGAAATGAAATAGTAAGGAAAGTGCTGCGCTAAAAGCGGTGTGAAAAAACCCAACAAGAAAGAAACCATGAAAGTAAACACCCTGCAATAGATCATACCGTAACCCTGAGGGCTAGGATACCCTTATAGAAGGGACAATGAGAGGTATTCCCTTATAATTACCCGGTTAGTGAGGCTACGGTGAGAGTGACTGTTACTTCCTATGCTACCTACTCGAAACTGAAAAGGGTATGTAAAATCAAATTAGTACTCCGAAGGACAGACTGCGTCCTTTGGGATGTGCAACAGATTCAGCTAAAAAAGCACCTCAAGGCGTTTGAGGCTTTGTGCCATAGTAAAGTTAGCTCGTTCCGAAACCTAGGATTACAAATAAAAAAATATATTAAAAACATTCTTTAAATTTTAAGTAATATGCATTTATTTACATACATGTGAATTGACTATAGGCCTAAGCTACAGCTTTTCAACTGTCACCCTTACAGTATGTATGGAGAGTGTGAAGTTACATAAGAGATTTAACAAAGTCATCATGGTCATCACTTGATCCAATATATATTTGTGTAAATTTATATGTTGTGCACTCACACAGATTAGTTTAAATGACTTTTTTTCACAATTAGATAATTGTATGCCTCATTAGAAGATAAAAACAAGCTACACTTTCACATTTCATATCCAATTTGCTTTCACGTAAGGATGTTTTAATACTCTTGGAAGTTAAAGCAGCAACGCTACGATATAAATTCCGTAAAGTATTCGGGAAATGTATATTTTCATTACTTAATCATGTTTGAAATTTCAGCGAATAAGAGTACAGCAAAAATACATCTTCTTTTATCAGCTGTTAAATTAAATTAGCAGCGTAAATGCGGAAATACAGGAATAATTTAATATATAGAAAGTATAAAGAAACGCCCCAGCTCCGGCCTTATTTTATTAAAAATGCTGTAAAACGTAATCACTTTCCAAACTCTTTCGCACAATATCCCGGGGTTGTTTCCTCCTCACAGTGTACGAATTTTAATAAAATGAGAAGGATAGTCTTTATGAGGTGTGTTCATCATATTTTTCTTACGTATTTAGTAATGGCTTTTTTTGGTCCACGTGCCGCAGAGGTTTTCGTCGGTTTTCTGGGAGAATATTATAAAATTGGCCATCTTTTCCGTCTTCTATATTTACCAAACTAAACTTTGAAGACAAGTTGGATATCATGTATTTCTATATTGATTTCTTCAGTAACCTATTAACAAAATTCGCAAAATATTTTAAACGAATCATCTAATTTAAAGGTATATATATTCTTAGGAGTGATTTATTGTTTAATCTTCCTTTATTTATCCGGCATCATGAATTAATATTAGTTTTATGAGAGGAAAACATTTCACAAAGGGGCAAGGTATGCAATATAGTTACTTCGTTCAATTGCTTTAAAATAAGTAAGGACATATAATTTCATAAAAGAGCTGATTTTTTTGTTATAGGTTATGTGGTAGAACAGCTGCTTTAACGCATAGGTTATGTTAATTGAATTGAATTATGTTAGTTTAATTATATGAACTACTTAATTAAAAATGACTAACATCTAATTTTTCTTTGTTAACCTAAGTATGAATTATCTTTAAAAATAGTTTTGTTTATATTACTTATTTTATACTTGAAACGTCCTATACTAAAACCCTAAGATCCGCGAGCCTTAGTTTATATTCACAAGTAAATAACTGAGTGCATCTTTAAAATATTACTGATTTTACAAGCTTTGTTGCACCCATTTTTCATTATTTTATAATTGGACGAAAATTATAAATTATTTCCCAAACGTTAGGCTAATCTTGCTTCGTTATAATGGAATTTACGTTATACGTTATGTGGTTTAGCAACAGTTTAACGCATAGGTTATAGTACTTCGTTCAAGAAACTAGCTAAAACATAATTTTTCTTTGTTCACCTAATTAGATTTTAATTTAGTTTAATAGACAAAACTACTAATTGGCTTTAAAAAGTTTGTTTATGTTACTTGTTTTTTTGTAACAAAACAAATCCATTCTACATTGTTAAAATATATTAATATATCTTTTTAGTATGTTGATGTAACATACATAATTATTTTATTTAAATGATTTTATTTTCTTTAAATCGGTCAAGTTTTGAAGTATATTTCTGTACAGAGATATTCCTCACACCCTCTACGCAAAACATTTCGCTTTAAACAAACAAAGTAAATAATACTCCAGGGATTTGTAATAAAATATTGAACACATTTTGTTGGGAATAAAGTAAACAAATCTAATTGCGTCGCTGAATTAGGCCGACAACTCTCGGGACAGCTTTTATTTTATATATAAATTAATATCCTCCAGGGGTTGTCTATGTTTGCTTGGTTACATTATTATCGCAAACAAAATATTGTTTTAATGCAAGGCTTATGGAAGGATTAATTTTCATAATAAGTGTCACCTTTTGACGATTTAGAATTTAACTGCGATGTTATTTATTAAAGTTTTTTCACAGAAAGTCTTTTCAGATCAGATAACTCTGCCACTAAAAATTCAAAAACAATTGGTAAATAACAGTTAAAATTATTTGCGCTTCCCTTGAAAAGAAGTAATATAAATGTTGGAAATGAATACGGTTTTTTCCTGTTTTTGAAATATGAAGTAGAATTTCACATAAGAGACCTGATCCAAAGAATTGATCTAAATGGTATTACCTTTGTAGAAGAGTAGCCTTCTGAATAGTAAAATAGAGATTAGTAGAATAGAAGTATCCTGAAGAGTAGAATAGTTACAATGGTAGCACTGGTTGCATCTCGTAGATTCGTAGCATCCTGAATAGTAGTTCGAATATTACTTATATGTTTGCGGTTAAAGGTTGTTTATAATTTTTATTAATATTAAACCACAGTATATTATTAAAAATTATTAGTGGTAGCCGATATTTGTTGAAAACATAAGAACGTTAGAATTTGTTAACATAATCTTGCTTGTTGACATATTAGGTGCCAACAATTAAGCTGTGCGTTTTTTGCAACTAGTCAGGTGTCTTATTTGCAATGCTTGCAAGGGTAACGGTGGCTAGTCAGGTGGTCTTATTTGTAATACTTGCAAGGGTAAGGGTAGCTAGTCATGTGTTTTTTTGACATACTTGAAAGGGTAAGAGTAACTAGTCAGGTGGTGTTATTTGCATTTCTGTCAAGAATAAGAGTAACTAGACAGATGGTCTTATTTGCAATACTTGCAAGGGTTAAGGGTAAATAGTCAGGTGTTTTTTTTTTGACATAATTGAAAGGGTAAGAGTAACTAGTCAGGTGGTGTTATTTGCATTTCTGTCAAGAATAAGAGTAACTAGACAGGTGGTCTTATTTGCAATACTTGCAAGGGTTAAGGGTAACTAGACAGGTGGTCTTATTTGCAATACTTGCAAGGGTTAAGGGTAACTAGACAGTTGGTCTTATTTGCAGTACTTGCAAGGGTAAGGGTAGGTAGGCAGGTGCTGTTTCTTCGTAAATACAAGAAGAAAGACTTACTCGGCAAGTTCTGTTATTTAAAATTCTCCGATTTTTATTGCATATTGCTCTAACCGACCAAAGAAAAATCTGTTAGATGCTGTTTGGAGAAGGAGCATTGACCAAAAACTAACAGACACTATATACTGGTTGAAAAGGGCAAAATACAAATTCGATTACAAAATATGATTTATATAGGAAGCTATATAAGTAAAATTATTACTCAAACATTTATATTTTTTTAATTGCATAGTAAATCAAGGTTTATCTTAGCGTTAATACTAGGAAATAAAGAAACTTTAAAAAGCTTAAAATCATAATACACGCTAAGACCTATGAGTAAATATCCTCAAGCCTGCCTTCATTGGCTCAAAGTAAATTAATCGACTTTAATATTCTCAACTGCAGCCTTCCGGCTCATTGCTAAAATATTGCGGATGTAACATTTTTACAGACTTTGATTAGGTCAGAGTTGAAGTTAATTCGTTATTATTGTTCTCAGAGTTAATCAGTTCGCGAGGGAGTAAAACTTTCCCCGTCTAATTTCGCATTGTTTATAACTTGAGCGTTTGTTTTAACATTTTAATTTGACGCATAATAATTTTATTTCTGAATAATTCAACTTGCGAAAATAAGAAGGGATAGGTGGGTAGACAGGGAAAGGGATATATTTAAAATGATAAATATATATATATATATATATATATATATATATATATATATATATATATATATATATCCCTCCCGTCATTGGAAGTGGTTATAAAAATAAATGCTTCAAACCTATCTTCAATGTAAGTCATGCTTAGAAATTCGTACATTTCGACGGTTAACATTTTGAGTTATGATGAAAAGCTTGCAGCATGTACGTTTATAAATATTATTTTTATTGAAATGTATGCACATTAATAAAGAAATAAAGAAATACGTCATCTACAAATTATATATCAACTAATGGTAGTTAGGCACGTAACTGGAGCCAACTATAAAATACCATAGCCTTGTTCCTAAAATAACTCTTGATGTTGTACTAAGATATAAAATTATTTAAAAATATTAGGTCAATTCACTATGATATATCTTATGGTATTAACCATATACGTAGTTTAATAATAAGTAATTTTACATTTATTTTTTAAGCACCAAGTATGTATTTTGAATAGATTAAATATAGTGGAAGTTGTTTTGTATTTCTGAAGATGATTTTCTAAAAAAATGTTTTCTCGCGGTCGGTACTGACACGAAAAGTACATAAAACAATCTTTAAACGGGACTGCATGTCGTGTCAAACTCTTAGCACATCTTTTCAAGTCCTTTTTCATGTCCATGAGTGAAACAAAGATTTGGTGTGAAACTAAATTAAAAAGATTCCTCATTTTCCAATTAGTTTTTGTATCCCAGATGTTGTTAATGCGAATAGCAATGACGAACTCTTGTATACCTTTGTTTAGTAATATTGGTCACATTCAAAATTAGTCGTTTTGAAACGATTTCTTCAATAGTCTTGTCAACAGAGAGCAGAGACGCAAAACAAACACTAATTCAAAATTTCGCTAACACAATCTTAAAGTCTAGACAAAGGTAATTACTTTGTGATTATAAATCTCCTCTGAGACACGGAAAAAGGCAAAGAGTGAATTTGTCAAAACTCGGCGTTACAATGTGATCAAGTAACGCTTCGTTGCAGTTACAAGATTTGTAACTTTACTCTTAGCAACGCAACTGTCAGACTTGTGTAACTTGGTCCTTGTGTTTGACACAATACGAACTGAGCCTCGGCAATAAAGACCATATGTGCGAGGCAACTAGGACAAAGTTATAAAATAGGCACCGCCCTAGATCTCTGGAACAAATGGAATCAAATTATCTTAATTTACTTTGAATAATTAGCAAAGTAAATTATTAGAAAAACTTGCAGCAGAAAGAACAGCATTAATCGGCATAGATAAAGATAAAGTTCTATGGTCGGATGGAGTGGCAATGATAAAATGTGTGAAGAGAGCTGTAAAGGACTTCTAATGTCACTCGAAACAGTCCGCTTGTAGTTTGTGTCAGTTGAATTATTTGTGACTAGTTTGGTTGATTATATTCATACACTACTTTAAAATACAACCATGGGTAGCATATATAATTGTAATCAGATGTCTTGTGTTGAAAGAATTACTCGTGGTCGTTATACAGTATATTCATACGCTATCATATATTTATACGCTAGTTTCTATACTCTACTTTAAAATACAACCATGGGTAGCATATATAATTGTAATCAGATGTCTTGTGTTGAAAGAATTACTCATGCAATGATCAACCTAATACGATTTGTTGAGTGGAGAGGAGGGATCACAGTTGGGGGGAAATTGTGAGAAATATAAGGGATAATACGAAGGTTAAGAAATAAAAAAGGGTAGTGCACTGAAAAAACCAATATTACCAACGACAAATACAACCGTATTTTCAAGCTAATTTAAATCTAATTTAAATTACGCTGTAAGGGTACAATGTAAGATTCGTATTTGGTGAGCTAAAGTATC